>JAGQEM010000008.1:0-286763 GCA_019202945.1 Corynespora olivacea
AAATTCAGACAGGCAGTATAATAGAGTTTAGTATAGGTATATTATAGGTAGCTAAAAGTGCTTCTGCTACCCGTACGACGTCTAAGAAGGGTAGTAGTAGAGGTAGTCAAGAAAGGACCCAGCCAGCTCAACGATGCTGTAGTAATTGTGGGGGGACTAGACACAACGCTCGTACGTGTTAGAAAGATACAGAAGAAGATTCTGAATCTAATACAAGTATATTATACATAGGTTCTATTATTAGTATTGAATAAATTCACTTTTCATACATGGTATTCGCGATGCCAAGAAAAAGTGGCCGGCTCACTGGGGTGGCCGGCTCACTAGTGCTTTACGTTACTACTACTAACAACTAGCGTAGTAGAAGGATAGTAGATAGCTGAGACGCTATATATAATAGCTTAGCTTTAGTAGTAGGCTCGCTTTATTTAGGATCTCCGTTGTTAATAGTCTCAGAGCCCTACTAACTAAGCTATCCGCCAGCTTGTTAAAGGGTACTAACTTGCTATACATTAAACTACTATCCTTATAGAGGAAGTAGTAAAGCTTTAAGTAGCTATATAGTATTAAGAGTATAAGCGTACACAGCGCTGATAGTATATTACCCATAGAGGCGCTCTATAGGCTCAGGAGGGCCAGAGGCTAGCTGTAGAGGCTAATAGGGTAGTCAAGGAGGGTAATTAGATTAATTAAATACCTAGGCGTCAGGTACCACCAATATATAGTAAGTGTCATATACAGGGACATAAAAGGACTTAGTATACTACTAGATAATACGAATCTATTAGTTTTATCTATATTATAATATATTATTATAGTATTGAGTAATCGTTTAGTAATAGTAGATTTTCGTAGTAGGGTAATTAGGTTACTAATTTAATTAGCTTACTAATTAAATACATTATAAGCTATATTTAAGCTTCTTTTTAGGCTAGTAACACGTTATTATATTAATCTATTATAATATACTATAGGTAATAGTAGATTTTAGTAGGGGCTTAGTAAAGACTTATTACTTACTATAATTTATTACTTACTATAGAAGTATATTATTAATTATATACTAATTAATAACTTTACTAAGTTACTACTATATTAATACTTTACTTAGTTTATTACTTAACTTAACTTAGTAAATATAACTAACTAAATCTAGGGCTAAAAGCCTATATAAATTAAGGACCTAGATACCTAGTATCCTAATAGGTACTAATTTAGAGATATAACTAATATAGATTTAGCCCTTTACTAATTAAACCTTTTTACTACTTAGCTAATTAATATTATATTTACTCTACTTTTCTTCTTTTAGTATATTATAATACTAAGAGTTTATTTATAATTACTTAATTAGATATATTCTATATTACCTAGGGAGTATATTATAGTACCTTGCTTAGTTATTACTGCGTTTACAGGCGTTGCTGCCTGTTTCGGGCCCGGAGGTACTACCCTCCGGGCCACCCACACTGGATATCTCGGCTGCTCTCTAGATAGCCTCAATACACACGATTCCCTCATGAGTTAGCCTCACTACGTGATATCTTAGCAGTGCTTTTTATCGAAAGATCTGTGAGGCCGCCCTGATGTGCCGAGTGGGTCTTTTTTGGAACGCGTCGTTCGCCCGCGGGTAGCTGCGTAGTGTGAGGAGACGGCGCGATCGGGTAATGAAGATAATACAAACTCTGATTTTGGGTACATCTTACTAAACTAGCCCGAACAGTGTTGCATCTCTACAGCACTCTAGCTGAGGCGAGGACGCTGTCTCAAGTGACAGTGTCACCTCTCAGGCATACACCGACTTTCCAGGCAGGCTCAGACACCGAAATAGATAGATATTCCTCTTCCGGGAACCTGCTAGACAAGATCATGCATATTCGGGCCTGTTGATCGTATTTCACTGACTTATCAATCAGGTGTGCAGCAATTTGAAGCTGAAATACGACTACGCCACTATATTGAACTTCTACTCTGAGACGGGTTTTTGTGACCCCACTTCTCGAAACACGCATTCGATACCTCATAACACGGAAACTCTTGTGGACAGAAAGCGTATTGTTCCAACGGGTGTATAACAGGTTGAAAGTCGCCGAACTGATCGTAACACGTATGGCGTTCAAGCGCTTTAATCCACTTGATGAGCTGACCCCAGTCTCGACACATGACCGTTTGATCAGCTGCTAGGAATCTTCCAACTTGAGAATATAATAGAGTATCGTCCTACCTGCATACAATATCTTCAAGGAACGAGTTGATGTATTGTTCGAGGTGATCCAATGTTACAGTTGTTGTTCCGTTATGGTACATTTCTTTGTTGAATTTCTGAAGGGTTTTCTTTGCAAGAGTGAAATGTGTTGTAGTACATGATAAGATTAGATACTAACCAAGCAGTGGATCTCACGGAGGACTTTGATGAAACACATATCTTTTGAATTGTCCCTTGGGAGAGCATACTCGCAGGCATATTCATCACTAAATTGCACAGCCATGGCATATGTGTTCAGGTTATCCCACGACCTGTCTGAAAGGCTCTTGTTTTCTCCCCAATAGTCATTAGAGGGCTCGTTTAGAAGTGGCTTATCACCACCGCACTAACCTCTGTAGCTCTACTCAGAGCTGTCTTCTGGTGACAAAAGAAGGGGGACAAGATGTTGAAGCAAACTAGAAAAGGCAAAGCACTGTAGCGATGATGGTGGTTTGCAAGTGGAGAAGGTTTGATAAGTATATGCGTGTGTAACCGGACGAAGGATTGTGATAGTGATAGACAACGGGCATCTTTCTATGCCCATTACAACGTATAACTCGACAAATCGGATTTGAGTTATTGCTTAGAGCATCTTTCAAGGTCGTTCAATAGACCGCGATTTGACAGCTTGCAGCATTCTCAGATTGCATCCACTTTGCTACCTTTATTTTATCGATGAGCTGACACCTCGGAGGCTACGGTCACGATTCGCCCTTCTTTAAGATTTTCAAGAAGAGATGCTGTAGATGTAGGATTGTGACTGTGGTTGTGTCTCTTATTTGGTAAGTGTGGACAGGAAAGACAGCGCCAACGAGCCCACATTTCTGTAGAACTTTAGAAAAGAGGGAACGGTGAAAACCATTCAACTTTGTCCTACCAACATCTCAAGTGTCAACTACTTTTATTTCTTCCCTTTCTTCTTCCCATCTCCATCCTTCCCCTCCTTGACAAACCCTCCCAAGACCAAGACCTCCCTTGATGCCGTGTTGATAATTCGAAACCTATCGGGGCCAAGTTGGACTCCTCCGTACCACCTAGTCACCAAAACCATGACATCCCAGACATCCATCAACTGCATAAGATGCAGCATCCTTCCTCCAGCCGCCGTTTCGCCATCGTCATCGCAGTCCTGATAGCTCGTGTCGTTGGGCCCTTTGATGCGCCAAGCGGTCATGTTGTGTGTTGCTCGAGCAGCTTTCTTGTCGGTGGAGAGGAGGTGGGTGACATATTGCTTTGCTTGGGCTGGTGAGGAGACAGGGGCTGCGCGGGCGAGGAATATAGATTTCTTTTCCACGATGGGTGGGGCCATTATCCATGGTGGTTCGGGTCCGAGGTCTTGGATGGAATCTTGGGGATGTGATAGTTTCCGTTCTTGGTCCGTTGTAGTTTGGTCATCGGTTTGTGCTTGTTCTCCCGTTTTTTCAATTGCTTCACGGACTTCTTCGAGAAGGTCATAGACGCAAGCTTCACCTGGCTGGTACACTTGTGCTAACACATCTCTTACTACTTCGACTATTCTCGCTCCCATTCCTTTTGCCACATCTTGACCTACGCTCTGCGTGCCTAATATCGATGGTGGGGCATCTGGATAGTCAGAGGGGAACTCTATGCGCAACGTGACTGAGGGTAGAGATGGAAGGCGTAAGCTGCAGATGCTCGAATCGTGGTTGAGAGGAGACAATGTTCCCTCGTCAAATATTGAGTTTATAGAGATGACCTCATCTTGAACGGCATCATTGACGGACATGGTGGGGGAGAGATTGGAATAGGAAGTACCGTGCAATGATTTCAGTTGCCCAATGAGAGGCTAGGACCGGTCAGGACTAGCGCTGATGCACGGACTCGAGGCTTTTGCAAGTCGAACTCCAACGTTGACGATCGCGTTCCTATTTTCGCATCACAAACGCATGTGTACTGCAACACAATGACTACTAATGATGATATCAAGCGCGCAGAAACGAACCTGCGAATTGCGCAATTCAAACTCAAGCAAGGCATAAAGAAAGACGAGCGCTCCACCCCCGCCGTCGATGTCGAACGATTCCACGACGCCCTCAACGCGGTGCTGGAGAAGAATACGCCAGCCAGCATTCAGGTGAATAACTAGAAAGAGCCGGCAAAACATCATCTGAGCAGACTAATAGCGATAATAGACGTGCAAAGAGTGGATTTTGACACACGTCGCTCCCTACCAATCTCGGATTGTAGTACTGGGTGAATATCTCGTTTCGGTGTCCAAGTCTATCATCGTAGATCCATCGGCCAGGACAGCCAACTCAGCCAAAGCCGCGCGGAATCGCTTGGATATACTACTGGTCATTAGCGATGTGTTACATGCGGCGAGATACCATCATCAGGGTCGCGATATCCAAGGGCTCGTTGCCCGCGAGCTGAGGCCTTGCATTGAAGACCTTGTGGAATTGGTAGCTGCGTGTGCAGTCGTCAAGGACTCGATATTGGAGAAGAAGCTGAAAAGTGTCGTCAACTTTTGGGCTGTCAGTCAGTGCGTCGGCGCAGACGATTTGGAGGCGATTCGCGAGCGCGCGAAACAAGAATTGGCGATCGCACAAGGAGGTGCTGTCGTGAAGAAGAGGACTTATGCGCTGCCTGAGTGGTTTGGGGACCGCTACGGCCCCTGGCACCAGCTCTCTGCGTCGTATATGCTTGAGCCAATGTACACGTACCCGGACCGCCCTATCGATATCCGCGATATGCAGACAATCAGATTCGAGCACAAGCAGCCTTCAGATCGAGTGCGCAATCTTCTCGAACACTTCTTCGATGACATCGACCTCAAGTACATACCTACCGGCGATAACCCCACGGGCGAGACAGCGAAGTACAAATTATGGCTAGATCCCATGGGACAGCTCGTTAAGCAGAACAAGAAGAGTGGAGAGACGAAGACTGTTTCCAATGGCTATGGGTGGTCGAAAAAGTTCTGTGAAGATATGCAAGAGAATGGCATACCTTCAGCGGTCACTGCAGCGCGAGAGGAGGTCAAGAGGAAGGCACAGGAGAGGGAAGACCGGCGGCGGGAGGCTGCAGCCCGTTCTCCACCGCGACCATACTCTTCTTCCAGCCGCGACCGTAGCCGCTCAATATCCTCGAGTAGATATAGCCGGAGCCGGAGCCGTGGCCGTTCAAGATCACACGATTCCTATGACCAACGCCGTCGTGACTCCCGCGATGAGAGTAGGAATAGACGTGAGCGGCGTAGCCGATTTGATGACAATTGGGAGCCCAGCAAAGGCCGACCGCCACCAGAGTCACGTCA
The DNA here is from genome assembly GCA_019202945.1 of Corynespora olivacea. Taxonomy (NCBI): domain Eukaryota; kingdom Fungi; phylum Ascomycota; class Dothideomycetes; order Pleosporales; family Corynesporascaceae; genus Corynespora; species Corynespora olivacea. The sequence goes on from JAGQEM010000008.1 coordinate 5,523, forward strand.
GCGTGGGTCGGAACAACCTCAAGTATCTCAGCGGTGGACCGATGAGCGGGGTAGTTCTGGGGGAGACAGGAGAAGCAACCAGTTTTCGTCTTCGTCAACCATGTTTGACCAGACGGCAGGCGCGAACTTCTCACAAGCCAACCAGCAGTTCCCCTACGCCCCCCCGCAAATCCCCAACATGGCCCCGGAATATGTTCCTGCTCCACCACCACCTCCGCCGCCCGCTCCAGGTCAATTCCCTGGGTACCCAATCCAGGGCTTTCCACCACCTCCACCGCCTTTCATGGGTCCTGGACAGGTACCGCCTCCTCCACCGCCAAACTTCAACGGCCAATTTGCTGGACCGCCTCCCCCTATGCCCGGTTTTCAGAACAATGCATACAATTACGGCAACATGAACCCTCAGTTCAACAGCAATGGTGGATACGGTGGCCCACCCACACCACATGGCGGCTTTAGGGGTGGCTTCAATGGGGGCTTTCAAGGTAGGGGAGGGTATCGCGGTGGCTATCAAGGACAGCAGGGAAGGGGCGGGCGGGGGGGAAGGTGGAATTAGCGCAGTCCCGGCTGCGTCTGCCCGGCGAAGGAAACGAATTGTGAGGGGATATTGCTATTGTAGTAATCAAAGCCTTGCCATCATTGTAGTGGGTTCGACTATGCAAAGTGTATTGAAGGATCGTTTGCAACTTCATTCGCTGGGAAACTTGGCTCAAGGTCGCTTCACCTTTGCATTGAGCCATGGACGAGATAGCGAAGTGAGAGCGGTGGCTCTAATCAGCTCCGGCCGCCCCGTTCGTCGGTCACCAACCTGTTGTAGTACGTGCAGTACAATAGCTATTGTCGAGCTATTGTCGAGCTATTGTCGAGCTATTGTCGGCTTGCACTCCAAGTTTTTACTCAACCTACCAGTACAACCTCTTCCTCGCGCCTAAGTTTCTTCTTTCGCTGGATTTCATCTGCAATCTGCCCATATACGACGTACAGCTTTACTGCCAGCCTCAAGGACTTCCCCATTTCGGTGGGACATCGGCCTAGTCGGCATCTAATTGGTCAAGAGCCACCCGACGCGAGGTAAGCGCGACCCCGTTAGGCAGGAGCGCGTAGCTGCCACTCTCGGTCTGTTCAGTTCCTCGCGCGCTGGATTATCACCACAGCCGCCACTTTCTCCACGCCTTCCACTAATCATGGCATTGGCTAGATTCACGTCCACTGCGAGCGAACACGCTGTCCTTGCGTGATGGCCAACCTGAAGCGCAGACGATCGAATAGACAGACCACACATGCGAATAAGCGACGCAAGCTTGCAGAGGACCCGACCAGCAGCCCCGACCCCACCGACATCGAAAGCGGGACTGACGAGGCGCCGACATACCCAGTTAGAGCGATATTGAAGGAGAAAAAGGCGGGACGCCAGCGACTGTTCTACGTGGACTGGGAAGATAATCCCGTTACTGGCGAGAAATACCCGAAAGAGTGGAAGAAAGAGCTGGATGTAGGAGAGCCTCTTATTAGGGAGTGGGATAGCAAGAAAGCAGAGCGAGCATCATCGAAGAAGAAGCAAGCACCGCTTGCTCCACCGCCGCGACCACCACCACCGAAGAGACGGAGCCGCGTTATAGACAGCAGTCCCGAGGTCCCGACCCCCGCCCTCGCTCGTACTTCTCCTCCCGGCCCTCCCTCTTCTTCCCATCAAACATCCGCGCAGTCGGCACTCAGCAGCCAGCCCTGGCCCAGCTCTCCCGCAGTAGCCCCGCGCGTAAACCCGTCACCCGAAGTCCAGGTCAGCCAGCGGAGCAGCTTTGATCCGCAAAGTTACGATCGCTACTCGCAGCTCCCGGATACCCCACAATCGGTTGACCCGGCGTGTAGGAGCTCCCTGAGCAACTCGCAGTCCTCCATACATAGCCGACCGCCCAACTACCACGCTTCAGGCGTAGTTCTCGACTCTGAGGGTGAGGACGACGAGAGCGAACACGCAGACGGATTAGCAAGCTATATCTTCACCACTCAGGAAGGTACCAGTGCTACTTCCACCCAACAGCATAGCCTCTCGACGAACCCGGATCTTACGCACAGTCTCCCTGCAAGCCAAGAGTACCCTGCTCTATCGATTCCTGAGACGCAACCTGACGTGAGCCTTGTCGAGGATTCGCAAGTGCAGTCGCAAGAAGAGAATCCACGTGAGATACCCGATACATTTGATACCGCCGAAATCCTTGACATTATCGTTTCGACTTCACAGCCCGCGCCCGAAGACCAGGAGAAGCAACAGGTTCCAACAGAAGAGCCGGATACCACCGAGGGTGCGTCCGTCGAAGTTGCTGCAGAGAAGCGTAACGAGGTTGACAGCGCTGACCAGACTACACTTCTCGACTCCAGTGCAAGGCCATCATCTACCGAAGCTTCACAGCCGGAAGCAGAGGCGGATGTTCAGAATCAGACTTTGGGACAGATTTCTGGCGTTGATCAGCATCTCGGTACCGATATCACGTCCGCAAGGGAGGAGCAGGAACGCCAAGATCCTGTGACGACCCGGCATCAGAACGTAGAACCTCAGACGGCACCTCCAACATCCCACTCACAAATTGAAGAAACCCGCATTTCCCCTTTGAACTCACAACCGCAGCGCAAGCAGACGTCTATTGCAGAATACACTCTCGATCAGGTCTCGGTTCTCGAAGCCGTCGAGACTACGCTTGACGTTACCGCCTCACGGAGCTTGGAGTTTGTTGAGCAGCTAGCTTCTGAAGCTGTGGCGGAGCAGTGCCAAAGCCGTGCAAGTCCCGTTGCTTCAGAGATCGAGGTGGATCAAGCAAAGGCTCCTACCACTGAGCAATCGGCTACCGCTGAATCGGACCAAGTTCCGCTCAACAGCATCACACGCACTGATCAAGCGCTTCGAGATTTCTTTGACGGTAACGTTGAACGCTGCTATTCTGCAACACCGTCAAGCAATAACCGCGGCAATTCGGAACCTCAGGTCTCAAATACAGCTCATTCGTCTGAGCAGCAAGCTCAGGCTGTGCCTGCTAGTCTTTACGCGTGTACTGAGGAAGAGGCCTCCGAGACCATCCGTCCCACTGTTGAGAAAGACTCCGTCATTGAGTCGAGTCCTCAGTCACGCCACGACTCATCCCAACAAACGCCAGAACCTTCGGTTCCTTTGACGAGCAGCTCCCCTCTTCCCCAACCACCAGTCCAGTCACTCGATATACTTGACTCCAACGCGCCTATACGACTAAAGACTCCACTCTCACTGCGATTCAGCATGGACCTGACATCAGAGCTTTATGAGAACCTGCAGGAGGCGATTGCTAAGCGACAGCGAGAGAACCCTTTCGTTCCTACGCCAATTATAAGGAAGTCCAAGCTTTTCCCCGATGCTGGCACTCGGTCCCCTTCTGCAATTCCTTCAGAACGTTCACCCGCCCCGCATATACCAACTTCATTACGAACAGTTGCAACCTCCAACACTGCAGCTGTAGAGGCAGAAACAGCTCAAGCGGACAACGCACCACAACTTGCACCTAGAACGAATCTTCAAGCCTCAACCACCCAAGGACAACATGTCAGCGGAGCTTCTGATAGCCACTTGCCTGCTGCTTCCATCACCCTTGAAGATGATACGCTTAGTGACAACGGGAGCCTCTTCAACGACGATCTTCAGCTTCAAGAGAATGAGTTCATTGTGCCTTTGCCAATGGACGGTCGTCAAGCCAGGATCTACAAAGATGAACTAGACAACAATGCTGTGACTATTAGTGCTTTCTTCAAGGATCACAGGCGATTTGATCAGCTCAACAAGATTGAGAAGATACTTCAACGACTCCACGCCATTGAAACACATGTCGATCTCATCTACGGCGATCCCCTGTCCGAAGCTGGCGGCCCATCAACCCAATTCCAGCATTTAGCGCAATGGAGTTATGAGAACTCCATAAAATTCCGATTCATTGGCACACTCCTGCAAAAGCTTCAGGATCGCGATTTCCACGTCATCCTTCCGCTGGGACAGGACGACGAGCAATTGCTCAGCATTGTAGAGGCCTTTCTTAGCGGCAAATCCATCAACTTCAACTTACCTACACAAGGCCGTCAAGCCGAACCAGAGCGCATCAAAGGCAACCTGAAAGTCACCGTATTGTCCAATGAAGGGAGCCCACTCGTGCAGCCACCTGACCTCATTATTTGTCTCAACGGGCGCCTCGAAGGTTCGCAGATCCGACAGAAAAGTTGGTCTGTCAACCCCGAGAAAGCAGTTCCTATCCTCCATCTCGTGATACCCAGATCCGTCGATCACATTAAACGCTATGTCTCGACGACCTCGAATGATAGACGACAATTACACACTATCCTAGCGACCCTTGGACAGTATCACAATGAAGGAGAAATTGGACAGCCTGTTTATCCGCACACCCCGAACTGCAATGAGGCTGCGGATGCGATTGCATCATATCTAGCTGCTCCTTCCGACAGTGTAGACAATGAGTGGCCGCTTCCTTCAATCGGCAGCATCAAGGAGGAAGTTGAGTTCGCGTCCCAACAGACACTCGACACTGCATCTACCGCCTCTCCACAGCAGACGTCGACTAAGCGGTCATTGCAACATGATAGTCTTGATCCATCCAAGCGTATGCGTTTTACTCCTCGGCCAGCCTCGAGTGAAAACCAGAACAATAGTACGCGCATCAGCGACTCATTGCCCGGAACCGCGGTGCAGACCTCTAAACTGCAAGAACAAGTAGCAGAATTAAAGAAACATCTGCAAGCAGAACAGTCACTGCGTAAGGCACAAGAGACGCAATTCAACGAGGAGCGAGCACGTTGGGAAACGCAGCAAACCACTCATGAGGATCTCAGCAGGACCTACAACGCATTGAAAGCTGCAAAGGAAACTTCGGAAAACCGGCTTGAAGCTGCAGCTCGGACCGAGTCAAACCTACGCGAACGCATCAATACTAAGGTGGCAGAACACAAGGACCTGCAAGTCAAGTTTAAAGCATTCGAGGAGACACTGTCTGCCTCCGATGATACCAAAGTTGCTGAAATCACTCGGTTGAGACAAAATCTCGAAGCCGCGAAGGAGTCTGAACAGCGCGCTATCAAGACAATGAAGTCTCTTGAGGATACACAGGAGTACCTCAAGGACACTTTAAGGAATGCGCAGGACATTGCCACCGCCACCAGTGCAGAGAACGACGAGTTGAGGAAGAAGCTAGTTGCTCTTGAAAAGGAAGCATCAGGAGAACACACCAAGCTGGCCCAGGAGCACTATAATCGGGTCCAGGAAGCCGAAGCCCGCCGAAAACGAAAAGACGAGGACCAGAACAAAGTCCTCATTACCCAGATCGCACATCTGGAAGTGGCAAACCAGAAATTGAAGGGTGCTCGTGGCGTGGGCGCTGGAACTCGTGCTCAGAGCGTAGGACCGTGGACAAGGCCTGGCAGTAGGGCTGCCAGTCCTCTTCTCGGAAACCGCGATAGGGTCACGAATCTGAGAAATGGATAGTGTCCCAACAAGAAGAAGGCTGCACCGATGAAGCAAAGTCAGCGATCGAAGCCGGCACAGCTAGCTGTTTCATCTTCCCCGGAGGAACCATTGTGTAGTAGGGGCCAAACTTTTCCCTCGTTGAAGATTAGACGGGATCCATGGAATAGTTGGATTCGACCGTCGACTTTGTTGGCAGAAAGGAAAAGCTGGAGAAGGAGAAGTGGGGTGGGTTTGTACCATGACTGACCATTTGGATAACAAGAAGTGGTGTGATAATTGAGCGGACTTATCGGATTGGTTTGCTTGTTTTTCAGTTCACATTCGTGTTTCATTTCCATAGTCTTGCTATCACATCAAGTCAATGGCTCCATTGTCGGCGTTCGCCATGGTGGGGTCTTTGGGACACCGGCAGGTGTAGGCACGTAGCGAAGGAACTCGGAGATGCTCTTCCTCTTGCATGATGTGGGTGGGCGAGCTTGGCTTCGTCCACTCTTTTAGTTATATTATTGTTCTTGCATTGCAACTCATGTGCATCTCTATGTGTCTTTTGTCCTTGCTGAGCACTGTGTTCTGCGAATGATAGTATTCACGTAATTATTGTGCTTTCCTATCCGTCTTTTTAGTTCTAACACTGCCACTACTAGGGATGATTCCCAGCCGCCCTCAAAGATGACTTCGCGAAGATTTTCTTCTTTCCCATTACCTACCCCACAGGACCAGCGGCTCCATCAATCTATTTTTTCTCGTCGGCGGCCCTAGCTCAGGGAACAAGCCATTATGTCGAAACTATGTGTAACAAGCTCTAGGAGAAAAACGTTCTCCACGCACGCGTCGCGATGATTGGCCAGGAAGCGTGCGGCTGGGTTCCTGCACCAGGGTGTCGTTCTTCCAAGTGGTGCATCCTTACCGGTAGCTGTTTATAAAGCGCTCTTGTTCCTCTTTCATTATCTGATCATCGTTGAGAAAGTCTGTCGTCGCTCGCTATCGTTGTCATTCTTGCCGAAGCGCAAAGGGTCTTACGCGTGCTCACGATGCGTTCCTTCTTCACCCCCTGCATTTGCCTCCTCGTCGGCACCAGCGCACTCGCATATCCGGATGTATCGAGCACTTTGCAAAACATACTCAAGAACACGGAAAATACGAACAAGTACTCGTACCCGACGGATTTTACGCGTGGAATCATCCCGGTAAGTTGCGGTGCAAAGCCGGTGGTGTCGGGAAAACACGTGATCACACGCTGAGGAGGAGATGTGATGTTTATAGAAGCCGTTTCACAGCCATAACGATTACTGGCGCGATGTCCCGTTCTACTCTGGACTTTCCTATGGTGCAATTTCGACAGAGGCGGATGTTTGGTTGATCAATGGTACTTTATATGTGAGTTGGCTCCAAACCCGTCCCAAAGATCACTTCACAAGCCAAACAACAACATGCCGATCCCGATTTTGATGCATGAAAAGGTCGGCCACGAAATCAGTGCCCTCACGAAAGAGCGTACTTTGGAATCCCTCTACATAAACCCCATCCTCGACACACTGCACCGACAAAACCCAGTCACCGAATTCGCGCCCACAGCCACGCACAACGGCGTCTTCGACACCTCTTCCTCCCAGACCCTGTATTTCTTCATCGATCTCAAGACGTCCGGACCCGAGACCTGGCCAGCTGTTCTGATAGCCCTCGAGCCCCTGAGGAAAGATGGATGGCTATCTACCTACGACGGAACGACATATACATCCAACCCCGTGACAGTGATCGGAACGGGGAATACGCCCATCGATCTAGTCCAAGCAGCCAATCCACGCGATGCATTTTACGACGCACCGCTTGCGCTTCTCGCGACTACTTTCTCAAACATAACAGCCAACGTTTCGCCCATTGCGTCAACGGATTTTACCGCTTCGGTTGGTGAGGTACGGGGGCAGGAACTCAGCTCCACGCAGCTGGAAATTTTGAATGCGCAGGTGGCAGCGGCGCATGAGAAGGGAGTCAAAACGCGGTATTGGAATCAGCCTGCGTATCCGGTGGGCACGAGGAATGCGGTTTGGAGGGCGTTGTGGGATCTAGGGGTGGACTTTTTGAATGCGGATGATTTGGAGGGTGTGACTGGGTTTTGGGAGAATAAAGGGTAGGATAGGTGGTAGGTTGTGTGTGTGATATGGTGGAGACGTTGGATGATGGATATTTGTGGGGGTGTAAGTAATGCTGGGTTGAAGGAGGAGTGGGAGGGAATGATGTAAAAATGTGAAGTCAAAGGTACTCACTGTCCGATTGTATATCAGTGAAGCTCCAAACTTTAACTAAGAGACGTTTCCTGGAAACCAAGAAAATTGTCCATGGTGGGTCTCTACCGAGGCTGAAGTTCAGTGTTGTAGAGTCTTAGCGGCTCCCACTTTGCAGTGTTGAAGTTCAGGCTCCTTTTGTTTGGGGGGATTTCGTCATAAGATGAAGACTATGCCATGCTGGTTGCTGCGACAGGGAAAGCGTTCTGGGGTGTGCATTAGCCGCGGATATCTCTCGTTCCTCTCCTTTCGGAGAAATCAGTGCAAGAGCATAAAACGGTTGGACTCTGAACAAGGACAATGAAATGAGAAAGGCATTAGAAATAGGAAGCGAGTAACGTTTACCAGATTGTACGCCGTTCTACAGATAAAAGAACGTCAAATCATTTCTTTTACTACCAAACAATCAGAAAAAGAATATCAATGCATCAGCCTTCCAATTGTACCGCCAAGACTCTTTCCCCCTGCGGACATACCTAATATCTCACAAGACTGCACGAAAGTGGCACGCTCACATAGTTCAACGACGTGTGGTTCTTCTCGGTGGCCACAACATCTCATGTATTGACACGTGGAATCCCCACCGGAGCATGCAAGTGGCGATACTGCAGCAGCAATGACTCATCATTTTGTACCGGAAGCCGAACCATTGGGTCTACTCAGGGCAGACATCAGAGTACAGTTATTATGGAGTCTTGGTAATAAGGCTGCTATCGTCAATCCAACGCACAATAGAGCTGGCACGTCACACCCAGAGAATCGAAAAGGGAAGGAACCAGGATCATTTGTTGGGAATTTCAAGCGAACTCGCGAAGCAGTTTCATTACCCAAATCCAAGTCCGAGACCTTCATCCCGATCCTTCGCTCATAGGTGGCTGAAGACAATCGTTTTCTTTAGGCATGTTCAGTATATCTCAAACATCGATTTACACTAGCCGACCATAGCAATGCAACACGCGATCAAATACTCGCATCTGCCTCCCCTTACCCCAGATTGCAAAGCCCCAAGACATGACCACTAGCCAAAACAGGTGATCCAGGAGTCACGTGGACTTCTCAACCCCAATCAACCAATTGGATGGGTTGAAAGTGGGCCTCAACGGATAAGAAGGCCAGTGGCAAAGATGTGACTTCTGAACCACCGGGGCGCTTAAGTAGATCAGCGCTTCGATAACGGGCCGCATCATCTACGATACCGCCCCACTTTTTATGTCACCCTTATCCTATGTAGACGTGTCTATTATGAGAGTGGAAAACTGAAGTTGTCGCAGTATGCTGCTGAAAGGTCGACGACGTGCAGTGGGTGTCTCGAGAATAGGGTCAGACGGCATGGAAGAAGCATAGAACAGTGTGAAGTCGATAACTTCCGCTCATAGGCTGGGAGCGGTGACATGCACGGTTTGGAATCCTCGGATTTCACCCAGATTCGAGGATAAACAGCGTGCCGAAACTCTAAAAGCGAAAAAGCGCGCCGAGTGCCGTTGGAACCAAGCATAGGCACAGATCGACCAAGGCGTCTTACGGGCTTGTTGGCGTGTGGAGAAGAAAGAAAGACGGACGCAGGCTGATCGGCTAAAACCAGTCACTTCGAGCATAAGGTCCTCCCTTGCTCCAGCCCACCAAGCAATGACGACCAAGCTTGCATTTGATTCTGGTGTCCGCAGTTGCAAAAGAAGCCTCTTGCGAGACGCTTCTTGGGCTTGAGTGGCTTGTGCCAAAATGCAAGTCTAGCTCAACCAAGGCGCACCCGGTTCTCAAGGTTGCACTGACCGCTACCGTGGCTGTCTGAGATGATGTCGTTCGTCGCCGTACAGCATCGAGTCCCTATACTCTCTGTGTAATACCGGTGAGTAAGTGGTCAGCTCTCGCGGCCGAGGCTGATTGTAACAAGGGGAATAGTTTCCGTATCCGTCCAGACGCAGCTTGCGCCAAGGTGTTCACACATCCTCTCCCTTCCCGCGAACTCCTGCACCCTGTTCTTTCCTACCATGGGACCCACATTTATACGCCCTTTGCAGACGTTCGTGCTGCACCAACATCTATCTGTACATCTCCACTTTTGCATCTGTGTTGTGTTTCTTGAAACCTGGAGCTCGGTTTGGAACTCGGAATACGAGGCGTAGACGACTGTGACTGGCAATTGGAGGCTATGCATCTCAGGCTTGGAGGATTTGCGATGGAAAACCTGGGGTCCCGCCCCCGGATAATCCCCGTTTTGAAAGCTTCGTTTTGTTAGATTTCCGTTGCCACTGGGCTCTTTGAAGTGGCAATTCAATCTTCTTTGTCATCCATCTTGAATGCGAAGTGTTGCTCGTAATGGTAAAATGTAGGCGAGTTACGCAGTGTACCGGTGAAGGTGGATTTTGCGAGTATTCGACGGTCTCACATAAGAGAAGGAGGACGACGCTAAGGCATAAACAGTCGTACTCTTCACTGTCACCACCACATTGGCGCGGATCCTCTCTAATATCACGGTACCTATTGTCGGTGCGGGGAAACCCCAGCGGATGAACAGCCACAAACTGCTCCCGCGAATGAGGCAAAGCGCTTGTTAACGATTATGCGCGGGGACAACTCGATGGTAGTCCGACTGGCGCTTGATACGTCTTATACAATAGAAAGAGAGTTCTTCAGCCGAGCTGTAGGGCAGTCGAACGAGCATGTCCCCCGCCATTTGTGTAACGTGCACCATAACAAATACGATTTCGCTCGACCAGCTATTTGGGGCGCGTTTGCTCAGCTGCCCGCAACTTTAAGAACCCAAGCTCCCCGAACACTGACCTTGTTATCTTACCACACAACATCTGCCTATGTCCTTGACCATGGCTGATTCCAAGGAAGTGTCCATTGTCGGGTACGTCAAGCGCGTTGGATGTCCCATTGGAGTTTTTTTATGCTAATTCGTATGTAGGCATGTCGTAGAGCCGACTCATGGCCATGGTAGCTCTTTGGATAGTGAGGAGAAACGCCGAAGGAGTATCACCCAGCTCACCGCCAACACCGATGGAGAGTAGGTCGGCCAAGCTGTCGATGACAATGATATGCACCGACTACCGCCACAGAGTGCGCAACCCTCTCGTCGACATCCCCAAGACCCAGCTTCTTGCTGATGTTGCTGCCTTCGTCATCGAACATGGCCTGGAGGAAGAGAAGGATCTGCTCATCAAAGGCGCGCTCGCTGCTCAATCTCCCGCCTTCCTGGATGATATCACCGAACTAGACGAGGCTGACCGGACCTTCCTTCGTGAAGAGGTCACGAACCGTTGGAAGCTGCCTAGACTCCTCTATCTGACCATCATCCTGAATTCAATTGCCGCTGCTATCCAAGGATGGGATCAGACTGGGTCCAATGGTGCTAATCTGACTTTTGCTGAGCAGTTTGGTATCCCAGATGGCGGCGAATTCTGTGAGATTGCCGCGAATGCTGCTACCTGCGAGAAGAACGCGTGGATTGTGGGCCTGGTCAACTCCTTTCCATACATTGCCATCGCTGTCTTCACCGCATGGATCTCCGACCCTGTCAACGACCTCATCGGACGTAAAAAGACCATCTTCATCGCCGCCATTTTCTCCGTTCTTGCCCCCATTGGATCCGGACTCACCCAGACTTGGCCTCAACTGGCCGTTTGCCGAATTCTTCTCGGTATTGGTATGGGCTTGAAGGAGGTCACGGTACCTGTCTTCTCCGCGGAAATCGTGCCCGCCAACGTCCGCGGTGGTCTGGTCATGTCGTGGCAGATTTAGACGGCGTTCGGTATCTTCCTTGGTACGGTCGCCAATCTTGTGGTCATGGTATGTCTTGATCCACTCAGCCGGTCAAAACAGGCTGCTGACCGAAGTTTTACAGAACACGGGTGCCATCGCCTGGTGCTTGCAGCTGGGTTCCGCTTTCATTCCCGCTGTCCCGCTCCTCTTTGGTATCTACTTCGTCCCGGAATCGCCACGTTGGTTGATGAAGAAGCGCAGATACCACAAGGCATACCGGTCTTTCTTGCGTCTGCGAAACACGCATCTCCAAGCCGCTCGCGATCTGTACTACACCCACGCGCTTCTGGTCCAGGAGGAGGTTCTTATGCGGGAATCCGGTGTCAAGCCCGAGAGCAACATGCTCACCCGCTTCATCGAACTGTTCACCATCCCTCGTGTTCGACGTGCCACGCAAGCTTCCGGTATCATCATGATTGGCCAACAGATGTGCGGTATCAACATCATCGCCTTCTACTCCAGCACGATCTTCAAGGAGGGTGGTGCCTCGAACAAGGAGGCATTGATTGCGTCTTTTGGGTTTGGTCTTGTCAACTTCGCGTTCGCATGGCCAGCCGTATGGACCATTGACACCTTTGGTCGCCGTGGGCTCCTGCTCTTCACGTTTCCCAACATGTTCTGGACGCTCCTGACCGCTGGAATGTGTTACTACATCCCCAAGGACAGCAAAGCTCACTTGGGTCTGATCGCCATGTTCGTTTACATTTTCGGTGCCTTCTACTCTCCAGGTGCCGGACCTGTTCCTTTCACCTACTCGGCCGAAGTCTTCCCGCTGTCTCGTCGCGAGATCGGGATGTCAATAGATGGCATCGCGGGAGGTTCGGTGTAATGAACGGTCCACGATATGCGGGAGTCGCATACCATGGCTTGATTTGGATTCATAGTCTAGCATAGTCAATCGCTAATGTCGTGCCTTGTATCCCATCCGTGTGCGCGTTGCAAGCAGGTTGTGATGCCGGCCAAGAAGCGACGGCCCGCACTAACCGCATCTGGTTCCAGCCTCGGTAGGGCGTTCCTGCACCTCACTGGCCGTGGTCCTCCTCGGTGAATGGTATAAGGATGGGGTGACGGGTCCGCCTCCTCGTGTTTGCCCGTGGTTGTACATTCCACGGACCTTGCAGACAAGTAATTGCTCAAGATGCCTTTGTTCGACCTGAAGAAGAACCTGATCTTTGTACGTTACAATAACATGGCAAGATCTGTGGGTCAACTAACGTCCACGGCCAGTACGGCGCCTATCATCGCGAACCTGTTCGTCACCAATTCCTCTCGAGCTGTGCCATGGCTGGAGCTGATGCGTCTCAGACCAATGTAGCCATCCACGTAGCATGCGTCCCGATTCTCTTGGGCACGGCCTTCGTCTTTGCAAGTCGATACAAGTCCCGCGTGCATGTGGTCACGACGACGCCAGGCTGACTCCTGCAGTAGGGCTCCAACACTCCCTCCCTCAAGACGCCAGCTCTCCTCACCAGGGTCGGGTATGTCTCCATCCCTCTCCATCATCGCCAAGGGAAGCCCGCCCACTGACTCGCGACCAGCCTCCCCCTCAATGTCGGCACCATAGCCTCCCTAACCTACTCCGCCCTCTACCTCACCCTCTCCCCCAACTTCGCCGGCGCCGGCGCCACCCCTCTGATCCTCGGCGCCGCCTCGCTCGCAAACCGCCTGTCCACAACCTATGACCGCACAAAAGTGAACAGCATCGCCATCGGTGTCCACGTCGTGAGCTGGATCCTCCAGTTCGTCGGGCACGGAAAGTTCGAGGGCAGGAAGCCCGCGCTGCTGGACAACCTGGTGCAAGCCTTGTTTCTGGCCCCGCTGTTTGTGTGGTACGAGGTCCTGTTCAAGTTGGGCTTCTATAAGAAGCTGCAGAAGGAGGTTGAGGCGGGGATCGAGGTCGAGGTTGCAAAGTCGAATGCTGGGAAGGAGGAGTAGGGGATGGGTGAGGGGAGTGATGTCTTGTATTGATTTTATGTAAATGTGAAGATGAAGATGAAGATGAAGACGAAGAAATATGGCATCAGCACGCCTGGCCGGTGTATATTCCTGAAGACTTTCAAATGCGACCGCACTGTCCTTCTCACGTACCACATCGGAATTTGATCATCATCGTAGAAGGCTATCCTCTCGAGAATCAGGGAAAGGAATTCTTCGTTTCCTTCGTCAATGGTGGACAATTGCTGGTGGTGCACATTTTCAAACAGCACAAAGACTACGTTTGGACTTCTTCGTGCACGCATTCGTATTCTGTCGGGATGGCGTAGTCTACGGGCCGGGGCGAACACATCCCGAGTGGCGCCACTCAACCCGCCCGCCTTCGGCACATCGTATTCGGATTTTGCTTTTTTTTTTCTTTGCACCGGCACATCTCCTCTGCCTCGCGTGCTGACAGGCGTTTCAGCCAACGCACGTTGTATTAACTGTACGCCATATTTGACGTTTTCGAAGGATGCGCAAAAGCAAACAGAGTTCTACGGTGACGGAATTGCTTTTCTCTCCCTGACAGTTACTAAGCAGCATCTTTCCGAGGATGCAGCAACGATGTGGTCGTGGATGCATGTTGAATGTTGAGGGCGGTTGTTAAAGTAGCAATGACGGGAAAGCGGCGATGCAGCTGAGCTAGGCAAGGTGTCCACGTGTGGATACATGGTGGACCTAGTGGAGCTGATGATACTGACAATATCGCTTGCAGTGGTGTGAATACCCAGTACCGATGAGTCTCCATGAGGATCATCACATGGTAAAGTGAACATACCTCAACAATGAGTTCAAGCTATGACGGTTCCAGAAAGCTTCGAGAATGCTTGTATACTGTTCGGTCGTTAGGAAGCGAGCCGGAGGGAAGGAATCAGGGGTGAGGGAACGCCCAAGGGTCTGGCCACCCCCCTTCCCCCTCCCCCAAGCACCTGCCATCTGTACTCTTTGAAGCCGAGAGAAGATCAAATTGAATAACATGTGAACTGCTCGGAGCACAGCAAACCCGTACTCATCAAAGTTGATGTCGGCCCGGTGCGGCGGCTCTACGGAGAGCGCGTACCTGCATCATTCACCGCTCATCTAAACAGTGCGCAATCGCCGAGAGCAGCTATATGAGTCGGAGCATACCCCAGGCTAGCTCTCCATATGAGTCTTTAATGAGGTCGGCGTAAATCCTCCCTGAATCTAGGTATATCGTTTGGGCCTGAGTGCCTTCATCCTTTGTGCGGTAGCGAGATTTGGCCCGCCTGCCAATTCATCCATATATCCCGACTGGTTGAAGCGGATCGGTTGGATCTCAACCAGGTGGGTGGAGAAGTCCCAGTAATGCTAGAAATGGCTGTCTTGTTGTCTTGCTGACTTGAACGAAGGAGCTCTTAACACGGTTTAAATCATACTATTTTGTGGTGTCTGTGTACGACGAATTGACTCGCACAACATCACAGCGTAAGGAAATGAAACGTCTTGACCTCATGTTTGAGGACAAGTTGTGTGGCTGTGATGGGTGTCAACGCTGGTCACGCTCGACAAGGGTCGATGTGCTTTCAATAGTTCCTAGAAATTTTGCGCTCATGAATACGAAGTGGGAAGGAATATGCAGAGGATGCTGAAAGTGAATCGTTGACGAGGATGGTGACTGATTGATGAAGAGCTGTATTGGTCAGTACAAGTTTGGGCACCGGGCTCTGGTGAAGTCTCGTAGCACAGAGATAACGCAGAGTGAAATGACAGATTACCCCTTGACTGCCAATACTCCAGGTCCCAGCCGTTGGAAAAGGCAGCGAGACTCCCGTTGTGCAGACGGAGGTGGATATTGCAATGAGATTGCGCCGCATAGAGCCCGCACTATGCAGCGACAACGCGCCAGGGTCCACTGCACATTGACAATTCAAAATCCGACAAGGTAGGAGGGAACGGAGCGGATGAAAACCAACGCAGCAGCGCACAGTAGCTCCGACGTGAGATGTGATGGTGGACAATACGATGGATGTGCCGTGCCGTATAGTTACTTATCCAGAATCCCTTTCCGGTTAGCTTGTCGACCCCACCTGCATCTCGACACCCCGCCAAATTTTTCGAGAACGGATCGTTGCATGACAGACGGCATCGACAAAGACACGCAAAACAAAATGGCGTCTGTAAACCTAGACGAAGACTCGATCGACGAGATTCTCTATCTGTCTCGCGCGAATGAAGCCGCCGAACTGACCACCTACCTGACCGGCCTCGCGACCTCCACCAAGCGCTCGAGCACCGACATACTCGCCGCGGCAATAGATCCTTACACGAAGAATACCGCGTTGCACTACGCTGCTGCCAACGGGCATCTCGGTAGGCGCATTTCGCACACGTGCGGGTTTGACGGGAAGAATCCTGCTGACCGCAGGGCCAGACATTATAAAACTTCTCGTGCCGGCCCACACCGCAAATGCCGCCGCGCCATCCACACCCGCATGGGGGCTCATCAACGCGACCAACGAGTCCGGTAACACGGCGCTCCATTGGGCGGCACTGAACGGCCACTTGAAGAGTGTGCAACTTCTTGTGCAGGCCGGCGCCGATGTTACGATCATCAACAAGGCAGGCCACGACGCCGTGTTTGAGGCGGAGATTAACGACAAGGGGGAGGTGGTGGAGTGGCTGCTTGCTGCTGTGGAGGAATTGGAAAAAGGCATCGGACAGGGCGATGACCATGAGGGCGAACAAGGCGACAAGGCTGACAAGACCAGGGCTGAGCTAAGTGCCACCGGCGAAGGAAGCGCAGATGACGTCGAGGACGCGAGGAAGCAGATGGAAGGTCTGGATACGGCATACAACCCGCAGGGCGGATGAGGCCGCAAGAGGACGTGTAAGATTGGAATTGATATTGGCTGACGCCCCCCCCCTCCCCCGAAGGCGTCGGAAGCGTGGCATCTGGTATACCTTTCCCGGACTGACACCATGGCCACGTGGGTGGCATGTGGCGTCGATGCAGCTCACAGCGGCGGCGCACGCGTGCCGGCCAGCAAACGACGACCGAAGGTGAAGCGAGCCAGCCAAGAGACACAGCAGAGATAGAATGAACAGTATTACACTCCTCCCTTGTCGGCACGAAGGGTACTACAAAATGGCCGATGCACGCAATGCTGATATGCAAATAAAGCAAAAATAGATGGCGACATAGTTGTACACTGCAGTGTCTGACCTGCATCAAGAAGGCCGTTATTCTCGGGGGGAAATGGCAGACAACTGGTGGTGAATAGCTGGTGGTGAATGTCCTCTACGATGCCTGTCAGTCGTCGTTGGAATGCACTTGGCCATATTCCCTTACCACCAGGACTTAGTCCCGAGTCAGCCAAGCACGACGCTTCTCGTCCTTCTTGGTCCTGCGTTTGTCCTGGAATGCCTTCAACTCCTTCTTACTGAGGGCCTTGCCTCGGCGCTCGGCCTTGAGGCTCCGACCATCGTGGCTGTTGGCGGCCGCGTCTACGTCAAAAAAGGCGTTCATCTGACGCTTGCTCTTGTTGTCATCATTGTGGTACTCCGGATTCGTCCCAGGCTGTTGGAAGCGTCCATTGAATCGGTTGAAATGGGCAGCCGTCGCATACTCGTCCTTGGTGGCGGGGGCACCAGGTGCGGCAGTGACAGCGGCTTCCATCTCCTCCTCTTCGCGTTCCGCTTCCTTGGCATAGTCGGCATTCGGGTCATAGCTGCCATGAATGGCCGGGTTGTAGCCGCCATGTCGGCGTTTAGGCGGGGGGGAGGTGCCGGGCGCGGCAGTTGAGCTGCTGGCATATCTGCGACAGGTACGTATTAGGATAAGAAGGCGAAGAAAGGCGGTGATAAGTAGTTAGCAAACCTGTCGTACGATCCGTTGCTAGTTTCGGCGACCTGGGGCTGTCGAGGGTTCTCCCACTGCGACCTGCCCGTGTAGCGGTTGTAGAAGTAGTATGCATTCGCGTTGCCGTCCCACTGGAAGTCCCAGCCGTCGTCTTCGGGCGGCGCCTCATCGTATGGCAGGGGCGGGTCGCTGGGGGCCGGCATCGCCTTCAGTCTCTCGCCCGAGCCGGTTCTCGCCATGGGGACAGCATCTGCGCGGTCACTCTCCGCGACTTCCCCGTCCTCCTGTTGCGACGTCTCGTCTGGCCGCGGCGCAGACGCCGGTTCCGCGATCTGATCTGCGGCCGGCGCCGAAGTGCGCGGCGCTTCCGACGCCATTGTGGCCATGTGAGATGGACACGCTAGAGCGGGAGTGGCAGGAGAGGAGAGGAGAGGGCGGCAGAGGGGGGGCAGAGGGGGGCAGAGGGCTGGCGCGGGCGATGGATGGTTCGTGATGGAGGCAACGTCAAAGCCAAAGCCAGGTCAAGGCGTGCGCCGTTCCACCTAACGGCTTGGCTGGGGGGGCTGACGTAATCAGCACCACGGCCACGTCACGTGACGGGGCCTGCCCGCTCGGGAAGAGCCGATAGAGTTCGCGGAGATGCTCGAAACAGGGCAGAAACAGGCGTGCCGGGCGCCAGCACGCGCTCCCACCCACTCGTCGCGGTGGTCTCCCTCGGCATGCAATAGCTGGCGTCGGACTCGCTCGGCCTGGGCTCGAGTGGGCAGCTGCGTGGTCGAAGGACGGCCAATATTCGCTGTGGCGGCCACAGGACGAGCGTGGCAGGAAATGCCATGGGCCGTGCAGTCGGCACTGGGCTGCTGGTTGCTAGCTCAACGGGCTACGGGTCGACGCTACATGCTACCTACATAGCACATCGATGGAGCGACGCGGCGTGGATGGAAGTTGCAGGAGTAGCAGGATCAGCAGGATTAGCAGGCCTATGAACCGCAAGCATGCGCATGAAGCGTAAGCTGCATGTCTGGGAAACCGAGCGCAGGGCATGGGTGCCTTTTCGCATGCACGCAAGACCAGACGCAGCGTGTCGGCAGGGGAGGCTGAATCAGGATGAGCCGGCGAGTCCAACGGCTCATGGGCCCTGTCCAAGCCCTCAGTGCCGTTCTTCTAGCGCACACCTCGTTCTGGTGGGAATGCGGCTGCTCCAGACTCCAGACCGGTGCTGGCGCGGGTGCTGGTGCTGGTACGCATCCGCCGGTACCTACTGGTGCTGGCAGATCCTGTGTAGGGTACCACCATGCCGCCACCGTCCCATGCCCCATGTGCCATGTACTACGCACATGTATATACTACATACGTACGTGGTATATGTAGACGTACATGGCGGAGCAACGGACCCGTGAGCTCACCTCGATCAGGCATCGGAGCGCAGAGGCAATCGATGCAGACCGTGCCGAGGGGGAGGGAGGGCCGACAGGCGCGGCGATGAGGACAGGTTGCGCTGCGGTCTGGGAGTGCATCGGGCCACCTGAAACTCAATCTATGTGACGCCCATTGGCCGCTCGTCTTCTCCCTAGGGCATCTGCTGCGTTGGAACAATTCTCACGGGATTTTGCCGCAATATCCAACATGTTCGCTGCATCCCGCTTCCACGCTGCATGATCGACACCAGTCAGCAACGGGAATGTTCGCGAGCGCCCGCTGTTGGTCGCCAGCCAGATCTGACGGCACCCCCTAGACTGCACCCCCTCCCATTCAAAGTCCGTTTACATGGCTGCTACTGCACGAGGCTGCAGCTCTTGCAGGACGCCAAACACCCCATGCAGCGGTTGTAAAGTGTGCAGAAAGCCATCCTCGAGCTCACCACCACCATTTGCTCCCTATCGCCCGCCAATATTGCCCGTCCGGCTCATTCACCCTGTCCCGGCCGCCTCACCACCCCCCCCCCCCCCTAGCCCTCCTCGCTCGGCTCTCAAACAGCAAAAGCTCCACGACCACGTCCCTGGCAGTAGTTCGTCACTTTACGCCGGGACATTGGCTGGGATACGCTCGTTATTGCCTGCCGCAGACCACGCCCTCCTGGAGCCTGCAGCCGTCATTGCGTGCACGCCTTGACCAGCTGTATCTCGTCGCTATCCTGCTCTCTTTGCTCCCGGTCTTATCGTTTTTATTGCTATCGTTCCTTGCCTTGCCTGTCCTGTCCTTGCCGTACCTGGGCCAGGTGGGGGAAAAAACGTCCCGTTGTACGCCCGACGTCCAGAAAGCCATCTGCGCCGTGCAGCGCCCCCGTAGCTGTGCCTGTAAGTGTTTCCCCGTGCTCCTTCTAGCCCCCTACAGCGCCCCTACATACAGAGAGTGTACATGCCCTGTTGCTTCGGCTGTGGCCCACAAGCAACCGGAGGGGTGGACGGTCGTCAGACGTCAGCCCTGCACGGCCTCAGTACTCCGTTGGCTCTCCTCTGAACCTTGCAGCTGCAAGATCGAGCGGGTATTCCATTACAATACAGACGCACGCAATTGTGCTTCTGCAGTCCTCTGGCCATCTTCCGACCTTCGCCTGCCTCCATGTGCCCGACTGTCTGAATGCAAGCCGGCGCTGTGCTCGCATTGGGTTCAGATCTTGGCCGTACCTGAATCTCCACCGTGCCCCATTGTATATCTTGTATTGTTCCTGGCCCCTTCCTTCATGTGGTCTGCTGGCCAATGTATCGTGGAACCCATCCCACTTCGGACGCCGCCGACCGTCGACCTTCTTCCCCTTCAGCTGTTACTATGCTCGCCGACATGAACCGTCTGCCTAGCATCCCCTCGCGCCCGGCACCTCCCCACCCATATACCTCCTATAATGATCCTTATCAGAGGGGCAGTGTGGCACCATCGCGACTGGACATCCCATCCCCATCACACCATCATCGTCCGAGAGATTCCGAGGGGTCCCAAAGTCATGCACCTCAACTACCGAGCCTGCGAACCCTCCTTGAACCAGAGCTTCTAGAAAACAAAGCATCCGAGCCGTCTTTGCGTTCTGGTGCTTCCCTCTTGCCCCACGGTGGCTCAGCACGGTACGAATCTGCGAGTCCGACCTTGAAAAGGCGGCATGATTTCGACGGTTACAGCCACGAAAAGTCCGAAAGTAATGCTGTCGCGCCCCGAGTGGCACCCGTGCTCCGTCATTCTCCCTACGCTCCCACTGTCGACTCTCCGTTGGCAACCTTTGCCACCCCAGGCGCTATTCCCGGCTCCCGCCCTTCGGAATTCTCACGCCATGGAGGCCTTGCTCGTCCAAATCACAACGAGCCTATCGGCAGCATATTCAGACCGCCTTCGACTCCCTCGGCGATCAGTGCATCATCGGATCCGCTTGGCGCCCTTCCTAATCAGGCAACTCACGATGATCCCATGGATATTGCCAAACCCATGAGGAGGCGGACGGAGGGAATGTCTCGAGCCCCAGTCCGATCCTCTCGATGCATAGGACAGCGCGAAGTCCCTGGTGAAGGTCTATGCTACGTATACGAAGACGGGTCATTTTGCCGTGCTGTCATCGACGGTGAAGCGGTGAATCCCTCATGGGGTATCACAAAGGCGGGCAAACCAAGAAAGAGGCTTGCTCAAGCCTGTCTCACGTGCCGCGAGAAGAAGATCAAGTGTGAACCTGGCTATCCAAAATGCCATCAATGCGCAAAGTCCCAAAGGGCTTGCAGAGGGTGAGTTGATATTTTGTACGCCCTCGTCTGCTCGACCATTTTGTAGTCCGTGTGCATTGACTTGCCCCCATTTTGAACGGCGGACAATGCAAGCAAAGACTCGCTACCCACATGACAAATACTAACTTGGAAGTAGAGGCCTCAACCAACAAAGCATGAGCAATGCATCGGGAGAGACATCGCCGTCATCGTCGTCCATACTATTTAAGAATCAGCCGGTAGAACTTGCCAGTCCGGTGGCTGGCCCCGATCAACCACGATTTCTTGATGAGCAACGTGAATCTCCCAGGATAACTGAAGCTTGGAACGTTGGTCCCCCATTCAAACCTCGCAATTTTCGACCTCACTCGGTGGGAACATCGCTACGAGATATGTCGGTACATTCGATGGACTCGGACTGGAGCGGCTCGGTGAATAACCCGGACCCGGAAGACCCCAGGCGTGGATCTCACCAGGACCAGCTAGCCCTCCAGTGGGAACACGATCCTTACGAAACAGATGCCCGGCTCACCATGCACCTTCTTGACCTCTACTTCCGCCATGCCGGCCGTGCTACCTATGGCATGTTCCCGCAGAGAGCTTTCTTACGATGGGTGGAAACCCATCGCGAGAAGAGCCAGGATCATCTGATGCTCCTGTACTCGGTCCTTGCCATGGGCTCCGTGTTCACTGCCGATCAAGACAAGCGTAGCATTGGCAAACGCTTTGCTGCTGTTGCGGCGTATGCTGCTGAGAAGCGGTTTGGAAGGTTCACGCTGCAGCTGTGTCAGAGCCGGTTACTGCTGGCTTTGTACAACTTCGCACGAGGGAAGTCGGAAGAAGCTTGGGACCTCTGCGGAGCTGGACTGCGAGCTATCAGTGCCCTGAAGCTGAACACCGAAGAAGGCGTCAAGGAGCTCCCGGATACCATGGCCGACCTGGATTATGGATTGGACCGCCCAACTTTGGAGGAGTGCTGTCGACGTACCTTCTGGTCCGGATTCTTGATGGATGTAAGTTCAACTGCGTTTACGGCGACCACCACCCTTGACCTAATTCTCCAACAGCGTTACAACGGTTTCTGTGGTGGCACACTGTGTGTCATCAATATTGAGGACACTTTTCTTCGCCTTCCATGTGTAGAGAACATGTTTGAGGCATCGACTCCCTCTGATACCCCATTCTTCGATCTTGACCTCCTGAGTCGCCAATCGCCCCCTGGACCTCTTGGATATATGGCATATTTAATTTTGATCTCAGTGATCTGGGGAGATGTGCTGACTTTCACCTCCCGTTCAATTCACCGTCCCGAATCTGGTTACGAAAGACTTTACGACACTTTTTATGCCCAGACTTACGAAAGGCTTGATGCATGGCACGCCCTGTTACCGGCCAATCTCCAATATTCTTCGCAAAATCTCGATAACAGCATTATTGAGGGTTATGCGGGCACATTTCTGTCGCTCCATGCTCTCTACACAACCACCGTTATTCGACTCAACCGCCATGTTCGCTTACGTTTGCTTGCGAATGAAAAGCTTGCTCGAAACATCAATCAGTCCTTCCGTGCTGCATCTCATTTCCTATCGATAATGCATTCGCTTTCTGCTCCTAATCGCCAACGGCGACTCCCTCCAAACACTGCTGCCGATTTTCTCTTCTCGACACCTTTTCCCGGCTACGCACTGATGCTCTCAATCGATGTCCTGACCGCTGCCGGCACGGTATCGACGCTGCCGAACCTTATCGAGACACTTGGACCGTCCCTTTCATGCATTAACGAACTCGCCAACTTCTGGGCTTCGGCTCGAGCACAGCACAAAGCAATCGCAAATCGCATCAAGCAACTGACGGACGTTGCGGTATCAGAAGAGCAGGGTGTGCGCAATGGCAATTATGGACACTTTTGGAAGATCAACGATGGCTTGGAAACGGCGTTCGGTAACGAGGATGGCGTGTACAAGGTCAACGAGCAGATGCTTTTCGATATCGTTGGAAAATTCACAGCTCGCTGATAGGGCACTTGAA
This sequence comes from Corynespora olivacea, assembly GCA_019202945.1. Taxonomy (NCBI): domain Eukaryota; kingdom Fungi; phylum Ascomycota; class Dothideomycetes; order Pleosporales; family Corynesporascaceae; genus Corynespora; species Corynespora olivacea. The sequence goes on from JAGQEM010000008.1 coordinate 28,569, forward strand.
ACGGCAATACCAGTGTCTCGTATCCAAATAAAGAGAGATCTTTCGATATGCTTCCACATATAGGCATCCCCGAAAATAGCTACTCTGACTCGTAGTCATCACCAGCCTCTCGAACAACGAATCGCTGCATATCTTCGAGCAAGCGTGCTCTGGGCTGCACGATTTCGGGGATGAGGTGTGGGCGCGATTGGGTCGAAGACCTTGTTCATGCGAGTCACTACTCCTGCTAGCAGCAGATCCCACCTGCAGCACGTGGGCATAACAGTCCGCGCACGGTAGCATGGGGTCCCACCTATCTTCTTGCTTCGCTACTGCGTTAGATCAGTGGGAAAGCGCAAAGCGCATAACACGGGGTGTGGCGATGTTTTCTTTTCTCTTCTCTTCTTCCCTTCTTCTCTTCCGGCGGGCGGCCCCTTCTGTACTTTTAATACTGTACTTGTATACTTCTTTCACTGCTGAAACGTCACCGGCAAGCACAAGATATAGCAGAATGCTTTGCCAATAATCCTGGTTCATCATTACGGATTTTCTTGTCTTTTTTTCTCGTTGGGGCTTTAGGGACATGTTGTGTAATATCAAGACGCCAAAAAAAAATTTATACAAGCTTTTGGGGGACGGTATTGTAGCCCGGTGTTTGGTTTGGGCTCGAAAAAACCCGGGATGGGATGGGGTGTAATGAGATGGGGTTCGAAAATGGATGATGCCGAATTTTTCTCATGTCTTTGCGCTATATGCCTTTGATGCCAAGTGTGAAGCATTTGATCGTTATCACTTGACGATATTCGTTCGGACGAAGGAGATGACTCGGGCCTGGGTTGGGAAGCTCTCGTCATATTGCGGAGGTCGTTCAAGCCTTTGATGCCAAGGCTGAGGTTGAGATTCGTGCTCACGAAGATTTGATATAGACAACAATGCATGTGGGGAGACTATACAATAATGACGACCAGGATCTGGTAACGGATCGGATGGGCCCAATTGATTGCTGAACGCATAGTGGGAGCGTTCAAATCGAAACTTGTAGAATTTCTTTTCCAGAGTCTTCTTTGCGTCTGTTGTTCTCGAAGCCTCGGTATTCGAGTTTTCCTAGTTCTGGAACAGATGGGTTGTTACATGACTCGAGGTGGTTGATTCGAAACGTATTCGGACTTCACATGCATCCATCGTTCACGGCACGGCTTTCATGGCTTGAAGACTTGAGTAAGAGAAGCTAACAGTCGGCGGCGTACTCTCCCTGCCTGATCTCGATGGAGGATATTTGAAGTCAGTGGACCATTGATTGATTTCCGAATAAAATGTTGTGCGGTGCTTGAGATTAAGTGTTGCTATATTATGCCGACGTGCAACACTTCCGTTGTAGAAGTGTTTCAGAAGCCAACTGGAAAGTGTGAAGATCAACCAACACGAGCCGTCTGTTCCATGCAAGAATCGTCAACGTCATGATCGTCTCTTGTGGATAGCTACATAGAAGGTCCAGCATGTGGAGTAGGAGAGGAAGGTCAACACTGGAAATTTGGGCGCGTTGTGCGATTTTGAGCTTATGTAATTTTGGATGAGAGAGTACCAAGCTTTGTATATTTCGAGGGTCCATTCTTGGGATGGAGACTGATCACATGGCTTGGCTAGTCTCTTTTTGCCCTAGCGCCTCGACAGCAGCCCTTAGATACTCAACACTGATACACTCGTTTCGTACAACGCAACCCTTTGCTTCTGTTTCTGTTTGCCGCCTATTGCAGATATTTGGATTGTGTAACGATCCATGTATAGCCTTGAATAATTGGGGAAGGAGAACAACATGGATATCAGCTCCTCGTCCATGTTGTCATGCTCGGATGGGCGATGGGCTACATCATGGCACAGGCGAATTGCAAAGCCAAGGTTGCGCCATGGATCCCCGGATGCAGGCTCATTTAAAAAAAAAACTTTAAATAGACTGTGCATACATAATGTACCTCTTCCGGAGCAAATATCGTTCCCGACCCAAAATGATACTGGTCAAGGTAATGATGGGATTGCGTATATTCACCGCTGTGCTGGGTTCCTCTAGTACTGTCGCCGGGACATGTACAACTGTGCAGAGTATCGTTAAGTATATGTATGCTGGATTGTTATATCTTTGTTGTCGACAGAGAAACGCCAAAGACAATCATATCGTACCCCCCCATCGCTCCTGGAACGCCAATCAACGATGGGTATCACAAATATGTACATCGAGAAAACTCCAATGCTTGATAACCTGCCCTCGCCTTCTTCTGATACACGGTTACCTCATCTCTCCAATCAGCCCTCAAACCCGCTGTCTCTCTCTCTCTCTTTGCCCTTTCCCCTCCCTTCTTCGCCACCGTCCACCTGTCCCACGTTCATCGCACTTCCACTCTCCGCACTATGCGCAAACGCCTGCTGTACCGCCGGACGCGGTTTACTCGCAATATCCAGCTCGGCGAATCGGGGGCGCACCAGCATGATGTTGACGCGGGCGGCATTGAAGACTTGCTCCGAAGCCGGGATCGAAGCAGCGAGGTTCGTGTTCTCTGTAAGTCGCGTGATGAAGAACATGAAGCGGCCGGTTTTGATTTGCATTTCGGCGAAGTTCGAGGAGCCGGCTGGAATGCCTGTGTGTTTGCTTTCCACCCGTCAGCATACACCCGAAGAAGGAAAAAGGAACGGGAAAGGGAGTATACATACGCCATACTCTGCTTGTGCGTCTTCAAGATACTGCTGATCCTCTCAAACCGATCCGTAAACGGGTTCCCCGTCTCCACGCCCCTCGTGACATGGGTAACCATCAAGCAAGTCGTCCTCTCATACAATATCAGCTCTCTCGCATCCACCACCTCCGCCAGCTCCCTCAGCAGCCCCTCGATGCCCCGGGCATTGGGTATCAGATAGTATATAATCTGCGTCCATGCCTTGTATAGACTCTGGTCCCATATGCTCGTCGGAAAAAACTCGACAGTGTCCTTGAACGTTTCGGAGGCTTGCTTGATGTATTCTGCGCGTTCTTCGAAAAGTTGTTGCCGCAACCGCGATTGTACGAGATCCATCTTATGCACGAGCACAAAGACCTTTGCGCCGGGACTGTTTTCTGCCAATGCGCGCACAATGGCCCCGTAGCTCACGACATCGGCCGCAAACTCTCTGCTCTCGATGTCGAAGACGAAAATCAAGACGGCCACAGAGCTGAAGACGTGCGTCCGTTGGTGTGTGAGATAGTTCTCCACAAATCCATCCTGTCCTCCACAGTCCCACAGATTGAGCATCAGATTGCCCATGAACTTGATGTTGGAGTGCTCGACGTCGATGGTAGCACCCAGCCGGCGCACGTCTTTCGCGACGTAGTTGCTGAAGACGATGCTGCGCATGGACGATTTGCCTGCGCCGGATTTGCCCATCAGCAGGACTTTGCGCTGTTTTTGGCGCTTTGTGGTGTTCATTGTGGCGGTGATGGGAGAAGAAGAAGAAGAAGAAGACGAAGAAGAGGAAGAGGAAGAGGAAGAGGAACACAAAGGTGAAGATCAAGGTGAAGGTGGAGGTCGTGGCCGAAGATAGTATCAGTCGTCTCGTTCGTCCCGTCGTGCCTGTTCTTCAGCATCTATCCATCCGTTCCCAATCTCGCGACGTCAGCTCCCTCTCAAAAAGTCATCGGAGAGGTGACGTTGATCAACCTTGCGAGATGGCTCGAGCTCCTCTTTCGCTTGGCCAGCGAAACGTTCCACCCCACCTGCCAACCCCCGGCGGAATCTCTTCCGCTTCCGTTAGTGCAGCCGCGGCCCCCGAACATTTCATTTCGCTGCTGCCCCCTGTCCAATGCCCTCCTCCACCTTCCGATAGCAACAGTGATAGCACGGGCTGCCGAACGGAGTACGGGCGCAAAGCGGGATGGGTGAACGGACGGGTGGACAGGGTTGCTCTGCTTCTGCTTCTGCTTCTGCTTCTGCTGTTGATGTCTTGCTGGGTACGAGGAAGAATGTATACCAAGTAAGCAATGGTTGATGCGTGGACGATAGACGTGCTGATATTAATCTCGGGGGCTGTTATTCCTTTGGAAAACGGGTTGTAGGACGAAGACAAGCTTTTGCATTGACGAACCGTCTGGATCCGAGCGTGAGCCATCGCAGCCATATAGGTATTCAATGGAAGCACAAAATGCCTCCCTGTCAGCAGCTGCCGCAAACCGCCAGGTCCCTGGAACCTGGAAAATTGGACACGTCGGAACGGGTCTGCTCAGCGCCCTTTTCCTCGCCGTGGTTTCGTGCCATGTTGTCTTTATGCAGCAAAGTGGCACGGCAAGTGGAACCTCACGCTGTCAAGACGGGAAGGAGGGCAACTGATCTTCCAATAAACCGCCCCCTCTCACAATTTCCTTTCTCTACACAATTACATTTTGCGATTCTAAGCTTATCCTCCCACCCGTCTGCTTGCGAAATAGTCCAGATTTTCCTCCAGTGATCAGTGAGATGAGCCGTCTTTCCCTATTTTGGAAAAAAAAAAGTTGAATGAGACCGACAAAGGACTCGGCCCGAAAGATTTCCGCTCGGACGTCGCCGCAGAAAGTGGAGAGTTGAAGTGGATACGCAGCAAGCTCAGAACGAAGGATTCACGGGTCGGCGCTTCCATCAAATTGAAATGCGCTGTACGGTCCCCAATAGGATTTCTGGGCAAACGGAAGAAATCCTGAAGAATAAATGTATAAACAATGAAAGAAAGGCTGAAGGCTTCGACCGTATATCGTGACGCGTCCCGCTAGCTGGCAGCGCGTAGGCGAGGCCAAAAAAAAATGGTGATATTATTCCGCGGAGGACTGGTCGGCTGCTAGCTTCCGTGGCAAAGCAAAAGGATGTGATGCTCGAAGATTAGGACAAGGTAAAGCGAGAAATCAAACGACGAAGTAAGGGTATCTTAGAAAATAGTTCCGTCGGACAGTATCATGATGGGCGGCTCCTTGGTGTTTGGTCGCGAGACTTCGGCGAGTTCTCGACCTCCCTGTTTACGGTTAATCTGACTTGTTCATTTCGCATGTGATGATCTCGACTAACCTTCCAGGTTCCAGCTTCGAGCATTTGCGCGAGACTCAGCTTCTCTGGACCCGTCAACCCCAGTAACGAGTTGACCTCCACCAGAAGATCGTCCAGAAAGCCAACTGTGAAGGCGCGCCATTCCACAATGACATCATCATCAGCTGTGAAAAGAGGAACAACCTCCATGTTCGGTTGCCCTCTGACCTGCGCATTCCGCTGATACTGGGCCAGACCTCGCTTGGCATCGTCGGGCTTCAACGTCAGAAGTCCAATGTCAACCAACAGACCACCGTTGCGATACTCCGGGAGACCAGTCAGGAGATGAGCTCCGGCGAAGTGTACGTGAAGGAGCTTAGTCATCGGGACCATGAGCGAGTACGTCAGCCATTGCGTGAGCTTGTGGAAGGGCACGATGTTTTCCCAAGGGTGCGTAGGGTGGGATGGCATGACTGAGCATGGCCATGCATCGCCGAGCGAGACGCCGTCGATTTGGGTGCGTGTTGAGGGCCAGATCGGAGCAAGGCTGTCCATGAGGGTGTTCCAGAGGGTCGGGAGGGGAATGATGGGGACAGAGGAGGCTTGCGTAGAGGGATGCGAGAGAAGGTAGTCTAGCCAATGTTAGCCCAAGCACTCTCCAAGACGGCCATTACCAACCGAGCATGTTTCCAGGTCGTGCCTCAAGGCCAAACACTTCTTGATTCTGCAGCGCATCACCGAGGTGCATGAGCAGTCCGCCGCGGCCTTGTAGACCATCGAGGGGGTTGTTGTCCGTAACCTGGAGACCCCGCGCCAGTGCGTTCATGTCCAGCTTCTTCAAGCCCGCACTGTCAACTTGGCAGGGCTCGTTCGGGTCGCTGCTGAAGAGACCCGCCTTGAACATCTCCAGACTAGCAACGGCGAGACCCTCACTGCGGCGGTATATTCTGCCCGACTCTTTGCTGCGGTACTGCCACTTTGTGCCTGCGCCGGCGTCGAGGAGCACCGAGACGAGGAAGAGATCAATCAGGCGGCGCGTTCGCTCCTGGGCATCCACCGTCGACGGCCATGATGCCATGAGCTGGTCCACTCGCGGTCGGCCGCCGACGTCGAAGTGCTGCCATCTGCCGTGCGGGGGGATGGAGGCATAGTCGGGCGCATAGTCACGCTGTGCAGGAAAGGAGGCCGGGTCAGCACACGGACCGAAGTCAAGAGTGGAAAGGAAACAAAACAGGGCAAGCCGGCAACCAAGGCGGTCTTACCTTGATGATAGACACGACGTAAGCAGCCGTGTCATGGAATTTGGACATGTCGACGGTGAAGTGCTTCAGCTGGTTCAGCTTCGCCTTTTCAAGAACCAGCCGAGAGCGCTCCCGGACGGCGTGAATGCTCCGAAGATAGCCGACCGGGTCCAATGATGGGTCGGGCGCTCGAGGCAGCGGGATCTCTGGGAAGCTCATGCGCGACCTCCCGTTCGCCGTGGACGGCGCCGGCGACTTCAATGAAGTGTTGCTCATGCTGACAATGCTGCCGCCGGGCGAGATGGCAGGCTTGGAGCTCTTCCGACTGAAAAGGCCCATCTTGAAAGGGGCGGGCAGGGACGGCCAGGGGAATTGGCAGGCGCTTCAAGCTGTTGCTGCGATGCAGTCGACGCTGTTTTGGTGGCCTCGGAGGGGAGCAAAGAAACAAAGAGATGGCGATCGGTTGCAGACCACCGTGTTGTCTGAGCGTTCGGGTGTGCCGCGCCAGGAATCCTGGTCCAAGACTCGGTGTTGATCCAATTGCCCGGTCAGGGTGGTGCGCGCATGGGAGCAAAGAAGGTGGGGTGGGGAACGAAGGGAACGGAGGCGGCGAAGGCAGCGAAGGCAACGGAGAGGTGGAATCCGACGCAGCTCAGGGCAGAGGGACGTAGGGGACATGCAGCTCAAATGCGAGCCGGCGCGTTGGCGCGCTGGACTGCCATACTAGCCCTAGATGTCTGCAAGGATGGGCGAACGATCCTACCCACCCTTCCGCCTTCGTACATGGCGGCCAATAGTCCCACCAGAGGGAAGATGCAAATCCATCTCCGCCACCTCTGCCACTATTGCCCTTCTCCGGGTACGCGATGGAAAAACCGTTGGGGCGTCAAGGATCAGCGACCCAACACCTACCCACTTGACGTTCATGTCACTTGCTACCCCATGATGGTCGTCGCAGAGATTACCACCAGCCCCACGTCAAATCAGCGACCAACCTTTGCTGAACCTGGATACTATCTACATGTACATCGCACGACTGGAACGTTGCTCACGGCACATCCAGAGTCATGAATGCGGCAACCTTTTCCACGGCCAACCCCCACCATCACCACATCACCCCGCCATGTCTGAGACTCGTCGCCTCAGCTTCTCTGCGTCGCGAACGGGCGATGCGCGGGCAGACCAGACATGCCTCGTCTCATCGAAATCTACTAGTAGAGTCAGATGTTTGTCCGCGCTAGTCAATTACAACAGCAGCCGCGTGTAATTCGAATTAATATGCCGTCCGTCACACGCGTCAAGTGGAGATGGTGCGAACCGAGTGCGTGCACATGTGCAGGACCACCCTCCCTTAGCGCGAGCCACACTCCAGACTACGGGAACAAATCCTCTCCTCTTGGAAACGTTCGTCCGCATTTTCCCCTACCCATTGTTGTGGGTTGGATGCCATGTCGAGCTCCATGTCGTACGACCACTCGAGCCATCGACGCCCTTCCCCATCAGGATTCCAAATGCTGCATCAATTCGCCCAGCAATTGCCTGAGTAATGGCACACGGCACGAGTCAACAGGTGAGGAGTCTCGGCTGTCTTGTCCCCGAAGCCCCCGCGGGACCATCCGTTCAGGAAAGGCCGTGCTGAGGGTTCGGTTCCCTCTGTGGATCATACAGGGCATCCTGCTCACTGACCACTCCTTAACAAGATGACGGGGCTGGAAGTGTCATGGAGGGGCACCAGCATGTGGTCGGTCTCCGAACAGATTGAAGTCGAGATGAAGGCTGCAGGAAGCGAAAGCATATCGATCGAAGTAGCAACATTGCCGTGTCGGTGCGGCAGTTCTGGCGCCATCGAGTGACATGCTGCAGTTCGAGAACTTCTCTGCAGCTTCCGCGGTCCATACGCGCAAATGCATATACGATTAGAGGAAACAGGTAGCAGAGGGAGGACACGGGCAACTGTAAGTGAGAGCCGAGTGAGTAAGGCATTTTATGTTGTGTTGAACATTTGCATCTTGGACCCCAATGAAGACCACCAACCCATCACCCCGAAGCTCAACGCAGTCTGCAGAATACATTGCACCGATACTGATTCGGAAATGTGGGTAGAAGAGGTTGCGCAGCTTTGTAGGGTACGGGACTGCTTGCACGTCAATGGCTGCCTGTGGTTTGCTACCTCGGTGCCTCAAGACCCTGAAGTATTGATGTGGGACCCATCACGTGCTGTGGCTGGAGATGTGGCGTCCTCTGGCTGCTCGATGAGCTGCGATACTATTCGCAACGCACAAACATGCGATGACCTCCCTCAAACTCTCCATCGTCGCTCCTCCCCGCTGTGCTTAGAATATGGATGATCTAGCAGGCCTTGACTGGTCTGCTCCGGCGAAACAACAGCCTTCCACTGCTCCGACCGCTTTCCCTCCTTTCCGCCAGAGCCCCACCCCACAGCTCTCCGGCCGTTCCACACCTCTTTCCACGCAGCAATCCGGCACTGGCGCGCTGTCTACAGGCAATCGAGCCTCCAAAGCCCCCTCCAAGCCGGCCACGCCGGCCAACGACAGCTTCGCCGCACTCGTATCGCTCAACAGCTCCAAAGCCGCGACAAGCAATCTGTCCTTGCAGGAAAGGCAGAAACAGCTGCAAGAAGAGAAGGCTCGGCAGGAAGCGCAGCGGAACAAGCAATACGACACACATTTTAGCACAGATGCGAGGTTCTGGGACAATCTGGGAAGCGGGAAGAGCACGCCCGAGCCAGCAGCGATTGGCATGTCGCGCCCTTCGTCCAATGCTCCCGGAGGCCAAAGTCTGTCTCAGACGATCAACAAGCCCTTTGCCGGATTAGATACAGCTTCCAGGCGACCGATACAATCACCCCCCGCAGAAGATGATCTTCTTGCGGCTTTCCATCGCGATGCGCCCGTGGATGCATCCAGCCATTTCCCCCCGACATCAATCGGCAGCGGTCGCAGTACCCCCGCATACAGCGCGCATAACTCTCGAGGCCACACTCCAGCTCCCGCAGCCTCAAACAACACATTCGTCGACGACGACGATGACATGTTTGGACTCAACCAACTTGCACAAAAGTCAACAGCAAGATCATCACCTTCGACTGCTCCAACGAACGACGATGATATCCTTGGGCTTCTCGGAAAGCCGGTGTCTGAGTTTGAGAGGAAACCAGAGCCAATGCCAGCAGTTGAGGAGTCGTCGGACGATGAGCCTGAACAACGATCAGCACCGGCTGCGATGACCCCTCACGATAAAGCTGTTGCTGAGCTTGTTGATATGGGGTTTCCAGCAGACAGGTCTGCGATTGCGCTAGCAACCACAGAGTCAGGACATAATGTACAAGCAGCAGTAGGGTGGCTTCTGAACCAGGCGCATGCGGAAGCCAAGTCCAGGACCGAAGACCGAGGTCAGGACAGGTCTCGCCGCACACCAAATGACTTGGATGAGCGACCGCGGCGAGGCAACGCCAAACCAAGCGCTGGAGCGCGAGAATCAAGCACAGGTGGAGCAACGCCAGCCTGGATGCGTGCTGATGAGGGACGGAGTCGGTCAGGGCAGCGAAGACCCGAGGGTCACAGTCAAGAGAAGGATGTTTCACAATATGCAACTGAGCTCGGTAGTAATTTTTTGAAGTCGGCGAATTCGCTTTGGAAAACTGGACAAAAGAAGATACAAAAGACGGTAGCAGAGTTTCAGCAGGAGGGTGACCCGAGTGTTCCGAAGTGGATGAGAGATGCACAGAGTACAAGAGATGAGCTCCATAGCCAAACAAGCAGACCACGTACGAAAGGCCTATCCACAGACACCACAGATGAAGCCATGATGTTGGAAGGAGGTGGCCGACCTGATAAGCCTTCAAGATCATCACATAGTCGTCACGAACCGGAATCATTGCCCGTGCGACCAAGACGAGAACACAATGGTTTCCGCGACGAGGTGCGACCTGATCCTCCAAACCGCGTGTTGTCACAATCCTCTGCTCTGCGGCAACAGACACCAACTTTGGACAAGAGACCCGCTTCAAAGCTCACGCGTCAAGACGTAGAGGAGCAGAGTGGCCAAGCCTATATCAGCCCTGCCCGAAGAAAGAAAGCTACACCTCAACCACAGGTCGATCTCTTCTCCTCAGATCAACCTACTCCAACACCATCCTCCTCACGGCAACCAACACCGGCACAGTCAAACAATCCGTTCCTAAAAGCTGCGGCGGCGTCCAAAGCAAGAAGCCCAGCGGTGACTCCCCCACCACCAAGACCAAGAGCACCGCCTCGCCAGATACCTCCCGCATCCAGCTCTGCTCTCAACTCTTCTGCTTCGTACCGACAGAAGGGATCCGAAGCCTTCAAGCGTGGAGACTATACAGCAGCACATACAGCTTACTCTTCTGCTCTGGGACCCTTGCCACAAACACATCCCGTTACCATCGTTGTGCTTTGCAATCGAGCAGTCACAAATATTAAAGTGGGTGATCCCAAAGCTGCCGTTTCCGATGCAGACGCAGCGCTTGCCATCATTGGCGTTTCCAAAGGAGAGGGTGAGAAGATTGTTCTAGGTGGATCTGAGAGTGATAAAGATATGAAAGAGTTTTATGGCAAGGCTCTCATGCGGAAAGCCGAGGCGCTCGAGCACATGGAGAAATGGTCTGATGCTGGAAAAGTCTGGAGAGAAGCCGTGGAGGCTGGAGTTGGAGGCTCGATCAGTATCCAGGGCCGTAACCGATGCGATAAAGCCTCAGGTGGTGGCAATCAAGCTGCTGCCCCTGCTGTAGCGAAACGACCTCCTCCCCGAAAACCTGCTGCATTGAAGCCTACTGCCCTTTCAGACCTCGGTGGCTCGTCAGGCGCAGATTCCGAAGCTGTCAAGAGGTTGAAGGCAGCCAACATGGCCGCGGAAAAGGCGGATGATGAGAAGTTTGCGCTATCCGATCAGGTCGATGCTAAGCTGGTGGCTTGGCGGGGTACCAAGGCAGACAACCTACGTGCACTCCTTGGGTCTTTAGACAAGGTGCTATGGTCTGAGGCAGGATGGAACAAAGTCAATATGGGTGATCTGGTTATGCCTAACAAAGTCAAGATCGTGTACATGAAGGCCATAGCGAAGGTACATCCGGATAAGGTAAGATCGTCCCTTTTGTATATGAAGGCTTTGCAGTAGCTGACTTGACTATAGATCTCGCAAGCTGCCACTACCGAGCAACGCATGATTAGTGCCGCAGTCTTTGCGACATTGAACGAAGCTTGGGACAAATTCAAGAAGGACAATGGGATGTGATTGCACGAGCTTGATGAAATCTTGGTACCATGCGTATGGTACCTGAGTGGTGGGCCTCATTACTTGAGAAATAGACTTACATCATATGACTTACTAAAACATGGGACTCCAGTGTTGAAAGTCACATAAATGTCTGTTCATTGCGTTGAAGCCGTGCGTTTCTAGATCAAGGCTAGCGTCGCCGTACCTGCAGATTAGGTGTTCCCTGCAACCCCAGATCTTGGCATTACCTAAAATTTCAGCCTACATGATTCACACTTCTGACGTTCACACTCAATTACACTCTATGTAGCATTATTCTGGCTCTTTCTTCCCGCAGCTATACTTTCTCATCTTTCTATCAGACTTGTAGACCCCAATAGACGCACAGTTGCTTGTTTGTGCCTCCGCTTTCCGTTGCACTGTTCTGCATCTCGCAAATTATTGGCATCCTTTGGGACACGCACCTTCATCTCATCACAAGACCACCATCTTTCAAGGTATCGGAAGAAGAGGGAAATAGAAAAGACCTCGATTGAGTTTTTATATCGCATAGTCGGCGTCTAGAGGGAGCAAGAGGTGGAAGAGTCTCAACGGAAGACGTACTACGTCATAGGCACAATGTTTCCCCCTTCGCAAGGTCTTCGTCTCGATATAGATGCGATCAGTCAGATATGCGGATCTGTATCGATTGCTTGTTGGATAGGTACGCTCAATAGTCCTTTTGCACTACATTACGCAGGCTTGTGTGTCTGCCACGGAAGCATTCTTAGGAGGACAGCTAGCTGACTTGAGTACAGTTGTCTTTTCACCTCAAATCATCGAAAATTGGAAGAGAAGCTCAGCGGATGGTCTTTCGGTGGTTTTCATCACGATATGGCTACTTGGGGATTTCTTTAACATCTTTGGCGCCGTACTACAAGGCGTTCTACCCACCATGACCATTCTGGCCGTCTATTACACGTTGGCGGATATCGTGCTATTGCTTCAATGCTTTTGGTATAAAGGATTTACGTTCAAGGATGAAGTCACGACTTCAGGTGAGACATCCGAAGAAGATAGCGCTTCGTCGGAGGATACTCCACTTCTTTCTGATGCGCAAGGAAGCCCTGCAAACGGGAACGGTCAACATTCGCCGCGCGAAGAGAACGACTACAACGCTCCACCTAGAATATCCGATATCGAAAGACGACATTCATCGTCGCAGCATTCCTTCCGCGAGCGCTTCCTCTCAATCGATGGCACTCACCTCTCGCCTGCAACACCTCTCCTCGACGATACGGAAACCACCACCCACTCCAAGCGACCCTCACGCCAACAACGCCCTCAATCGACGCTCCAAACAATTCTTTTCAATCTCGGAACTGTTATCATAGTTTGCGCTGCAGGCGTCTTTGGCTGGTGGCTCAGCACTACGCGCTCCAAAGACGCCGCCGAACCCCCCTCAAATACCGAACCCGAACCACTCCAATTCAACCTCTGGGGACAAGTCTTTGGCTACATATGCGCAGCGCTTTATCTCGGGTCCCGCATACCCCAGCTCCTTCTCAACTACCGTCGAAAATCCACGGACGGGATCTCTATGCTTTTCTTCTTGTTTGCGTGCATAGGAAATCTCACATATGTGCTGAGTATCGTGGCATATGAACCTATTTGCAGGGTACCGGATAAGTGTGAGGAGGGAGAAGCAGGGGAACTGTATGGGAGGTATATTGCTGTCAATCTTTCTTGGCTGCTGGGGAGTTTTGGCACGCTGGTATTGGACGCATTTGTTTTTGTGCAGTACTTTTTGTACCGGGATGATGGGAGTGATGATGAGGAGAGTGTTGAAGAGGAGTAAGGGGAGTGAAGCGATACGTGCTGGCTGATGTGAGAGACGGGTCGATGGGTTGTGTATATACAGTCCTATATCAAAAGTTTTGCAACGCTCTTCATAGTGGTACAATTTCCTTCTCACTCTCACCAAGCTTTCCTTATTCCGCAAGACATGAATCGTACACCAAGCTTCCATTTCGAGCCACGAGGGCCAAAAGTCCGAAAGCACGTTTCACAATCGCTCACGAACGCCCCGCCCCCACAAGCGCAGCAGGAACCAAAGTCCGGGTCTTACATACGGGTAAAGGAATAGACGTGATTGGTTAGTTGCCAAGGCACAGCCATGCTGCTCACAGTGGCGCAATACGGGCTCGCATGAAGTCCACTTCAAAGAAGAAAAAGGTACCTACCATTGCAAAGACCGACATATTCAAGAAAAAGATTCGGAACAGCGACTGCGCCATGTGCTTCGAAGGCTGATCGCGTGCGCTTTCGCGTAGTAAGAAAAAGTAGGTTAAGCTCTGTGAATGGAGTAAATGATGGGGAATGGTGTAAGTTGAACTCTACGCCAACGCCGGATCTTCAGATCGACTGCAAGGCTCGGCCGCTATTCCCATGCCCTGTCACCGCTCCTCTAGCAAGCTTCTTACTCCACGTAGGAAACTTCGCACTGAACCTGCTGTTTATGTAAGGAAGCTTCTATGTATAGGCGCTGCCAGCGGTAAATCGCTTCGTTTAGGGGCTGGGTCTATGTTCGCTAGCCGGTTAGGGATGCGGTACCTGGTAGCTTTGCTTGACGGAGATTGTTTAAAGGCGTCAGGGTGGACCGTGTGAGACGAGTAAAAATCAGCAGTCATTGTCCGTGTTCACTTTAAAGGCCTTTGTTTCCGCTCCTTTGTTCGCGCCTTTTGGAAGAGACATCAGTTACCAGGTTTACCCTTTACATTCATTTTCGCGTTTCGTGTTTTACATTCTTTTCAATTCCGTGCGACGAGCCTTTGCAAGGTCCGATTCGGTTATTCGATTATTCATATTTGAACATTTTGGAGGAGAAGACTAGATACCGAGATACTAGACTAAAATGAAGTCTACTTTTGCTTTGCTTGCGTTGAGCGGTCTTGGCGCCGCGGCACCGTTGGAGGTTAGGAAAGAGGGTGTGTACATGCCGATCGCGATTCGAGTAGCGAGCGCATATTGACCATAAAACTAGCCGTCAGTGCCGCTGTCTTCGACAAACTGGCGTTCTATTCCCAATATGCGGCCGCTGCGTACTGCAAGGGCAACAACGACACCCCCAACAGCAAGATTACATGCCCGGATAAGGTCTGCAACAGAGTAGAAGCTGCAAACACTAAGACTCTTACCGAGTTTGAGAAGTAAGTCAAAGGAACCAAATAATCGCTCACCCCGATGCCAGTCTAACGATGTCCCTCTAGCTCAGAAGAAACCGATGCTACCGGTTTCGTCGCGACCGACACCACCAACAGCCTGATTGTGGTTTCCTTCCGTGGTTCCAAGTCGTCCCAAAACTGGCTCGCCAACGCCGACTTTGGACTCGAAGACTTCTCTGCCTGCTCGGGCTGCAAAGCACACGGAGGGTTCAAAGAGGCCTGGGAAGAGACCCAAACGACGGTTCGTAAAGCGCTCAAGGATGCGCAAGCCAAGTACCCCAAGTTCAAAGTCATCTCGACTGGCCACTCTCTCGGTGGAGCCATGGCCACGGTGGCCGCCGCCGCCCTCCGCGCCGATGGTATTACCGTTGACTTGTACACGTACGGCTCACCTAAAGCCGGCAACGACAAGCTTGTAAGCTTCCTGCAGAAGACGGACAAGGGACTCAGCTATCGTGTTGTGCACAAGGCTGATCCCGTCCCGTCGCTCCCGCCAAGCATTCCTATTCTGATGCCTTTTGAACACATCCAACCCGAGTATTACATCAAGACCACAGGGAACGCTACAGTCAAGGCGACTGATGTCACGGTGTACAAAAAGGGCGAAGACGATGGAAGTTCATCAAACGAAGTGGACGCGCACAGAGAGTACTTCGGACGCATCTCTTCGTGCAAGAACGATGATTAGATGGCATGAGGAATGCTGGGTGTGACGAGGTTCTTCTTCATCTTCTTCTTCTTTTTGTGCATATTAGCGTTTATACCACTCTGACGAAATAAATGCGTCATATTACTTCCATGTCTTGATCCACCACCACCACGCCTGCAGCCGACCGCCACGACATATGATTTACTTCCACGCCGCGGCACCGATAAGCCGGAGCGATCATTAGAGGGGCGCACGGAAGTTGCGAGTGTTGTCTTTTGCCTATATCGACAAAGAAGCTCCGCTTCAAGCAGCCCGCGGGAGGGGAGGTTAGCGGAGATCTGCCGTCAGTGGTGTGGCGAACTTAGTGTCATGGATTGCCGACCTCCGGAGGGGGAGGGTCGAATCGAGAAGGGGTAGAATCGAGAAATAAGCTTGATCGGGGGGCGAGGCATCGAAGATGTCTTGAGATGAGGGTGATGAGCGGAGCGCATGGGTAGAAGTCGTGTATGTAGAAGGGAGAAATTGGGAAGATTAACATGTCCAGACCGCATCCACTATGTGTAGATTGCTCCTTAACCGACGCGATCTCCGTGTCGCATGCCGTGTTGGAGGAGACTGGGACTTGGGCCACGACTTGTCCTGTGAGCTTCGACCCCAACCACCTTCTCAGTACGCTTGGTGACCTTGGACTCTACCCAGAGAACAAAATGGGTTGACCGGAATGGCATAGGGTTGTACCTGAAAGATGAGGACGGCAAGGTGGTAGTGTCGTCAGCGATCCAGGCACCCACCACCAACTCTGCTGCGGCATGAGGCTGAACCGCTATCCTTTAGCCCTGCGCCATCATCACTATTGACGTCTGCAGAGGGTGACAAGGCAGCTGAGCGCACCCGAACGCCCATGCTGTGCCCTGCATGATGCAAAACGGTCCCCATTCAACGGTCACAGCACCGCCGCTAGTCCCAGAACAGATAAGCCATGCCGTCAAGAATTATTCGGGAGAGACAATAGTGACGTCGAAACGAGCTGACTTTCACACCTGCTATTGTATAGGCGAGAGATGGACGGGCGTTTTCACAGGGTCCCCATGCGCTACGATGGAGAAGACCAAAGCGGAATGCAAGGATATGGACGTTTCCGTGCTCGAGGAATCATTCTGTGGAGATCGATTGCCACTGTGAAGAGCGCGTCATAGCACCCACACCCACACTCGACGATCACGAAACAGCGCTATTCAATTCTGGCTGAAAAGGTCTTCTGCGGAAAATAGAAGAACAACAGTCATCTGGCGTGAAAAGAGCACTCCGACACGGCAATCGCTGCAACAACAAACGCTCCTGTGCCAGAACGCCCAATGACGTCTCATGGCGGTGCTGATCCCTCGCCGTCATTAGCGTCGAGCTGCTCAAACTCGCATCTCTCCGGATAGAGTCAGTAACCAGCCGCGATCGCTGTGCCAAAATCAAGGGTGACTGCATCGACGCTTTGCCACTGGTGGACACCAAGGACGCATGCGCACTAACCACTGTGTGGGTGAGTAGAGTAAGAAGAACCCTGCAGATCGCTGACCTTAAGTTTCGAACATAGGTGGGTCTGGGGGAGGGTTTATCTTTGTCGATCCTTGTCCGTAGTGGGAGCCTTGGTGATCTAAGGGTGGTGACGAGTTGTTTGTAAAGGTCGGTGCACGCTTGGGGGGGTTATTTAGTAGCTGTTCCCGCTCGAGGCCGTTCACATATGCCCTACTGAACACACAAAGACTATTGTCTTCCCACGCACGTCTTCTTCTTTCTGCCCAAACGGCGCTTGTAGCGTATTCACCATCTCAACCATCATGTCATCCAACGGCATCTACGTTAACGGAAACTACTCCGGACCTGTAACTCCCCAGTACAAATTCTCCAACAGCTTCGATTTGGACCATCCTGAAGAAGCCATGTCAAGTTACGCTCGGTATGTTCGAGTCTGTGTTCGACTTCGTGGACGTTCGCTAACTCTAATCAGCATTATGCATGAGCACACCAAAAAGCAACTCAGCAGCGCTACCAACTCTGCTTGCCGACGATCACAGAACTCATCCGACTCGTCTGGGAACTCCTTCTCCAGTGTGAGCTCGACTCGCTCATAACAACAACAACAATAACAACAACAACAACGCCTCACCCACCTTGACTGTACAGCTACTGTCGTCCGCGACGACAGCCCTTTACATTTTACACTTCATCTCCATTGACTGGCACATATACGGAGGCTGGCATTTACTTTGAATAAATACATGTTTGTTTTGTTCGGCGTTAGATCCAAAAAAGAGGATTGGGCGATGCTCCACGATGGACTGGCGTTGGGCTCTTACTCTCGTCATTTAAGTCGTCATTGTCACGATATATCCCATCAAGTTCAGTCAACAATTTCTCTACCCTTTTCAAAAGGGTCTCATCATGCTTCTCCTCACAACCTCACTACTTGGTGATGCAGGAGTGAAACATTGTTTTATAGCACACGTAAGAGCTTCGGACCAAGTCAGCAACAATACACACCCAACCATGGCCTAGTACCCATCACTGCCACGGTCCCAGATCCGGTATTTCCAGAGAAATTCAAAACCACGGTAGGGACTTGGGCAGGGAAGGGCTGGGCGTATCTCAACATCGAATGGCCGGGTATGAATCCCAACCAATCACTCTCCACCAGTCGCA
The DNA here is from genome assembly GCA_019202945.1 of Corynespora olivacea. Lineage (NCBI taxonomy): Eukaryota > Fungi > Ascomycota > Dothideomycetes > Pleosporales > Corynesporascaceae > Corynespora > Corynespora olivacea. Next base: position 46,606 of record JAGQEM010000008.1, read on the forward strand.
ATCCCGCCGCATAAACGCCCTTTCGTACTGGCATGACCATGGATGGCATCATCGTTCAGGGATGAGAAGACAGATGCACGTCATTATGGAGTGTGAATATGCAGGCCTTGTTTTTAACTGAACATGAGGACTCTTTGCGCGTTTTAGATTTCTTGGTTGGGCACTAGTTGTGAGACGTTGGGCCTTGATCAGCTTACATGTGTGTTTTGTTAAGGGGGTGGATTGATCTTACTACATGTTGCCCACTGTTTCAATAGTTGAATTGTTTCCTTATGAACACCGAGAATCTTAACCATTTTATCATCCATTCAGGGCTTTTCTACCTTGCTGAATGTGTTTTGACAATCTCTCTTCCAACATCTCTCTCTACTGTGTACATGTCATCATGGAAGTTCAAGCCACCTTTCTGATTAGTGCTTATATCCCTCACCCGTGGTAGCTTTATTTGTCCCAAGATCAGCATATTCAATCAGGCAGGGAGTGAGTGTTACGGAAGGTTTGACGTGGGAAACATGCCAGAAAGGGACTTGAAGGTGCGACCACGCACAAGGCAAACGCAAGACTAGAAAGCCTAGCGTTCCTCCAAGCACATCGAGTCACAGCCCAGCAGAGTCAAATTCATCGAGCCAAGGTGATGATGGAAACGCCATACAGTGCCGCGTGTGCCCTTCGTAGCTCCGTTTTACAGACCAAAGGTCAAATATGCCCCCGAACCCCACAAGTGCCATCAAACGCCAATCGCCCACCGATGCCCGAATTGACCACTTCCCCTTACACTATCTTCCTCCTGGGCACTTCTCCACCAACCTCCAGCCGATGTCCCTCCTTGCCCTTCTCCGTACTGGTGTCAACCTTCTTCTTCGCCCCGATAGCCGGGAACTCAAAAGCCTCGCTCCTGCCTCCCTCAAGCCCCTTCCACATGCCCAGATCCCTCCAATTATTCCACAGCTGCGCGCCCACCCACGGCTGCACATTCCACCCCAATTCCAGCCTCACATCCGTCCTGTTCTGCAACCTGCCCGTGATATCCGTGATCTGGTATTTGGGGCGCTGGTTCTTGAGCTTGAGCACGCCGCGCGGGTATGGGGAGGCGGGCTCCTCACCCTTCTTGGGCTTGGCTTTCCGGCCGGAGGATTTGGGGGACGGGTGGATGAAGTGGTTTTGATGCCAAGGGGTGGCGGTCCCAGGTAGAATGGCATCCCAGATTATGGCTTCGGAGGCGGGTTCGCTGGGCTTGATGGAGGGGTAGACAGCTTTGAGGTAGAGGAAGACCTGCTTCGTGTTCCAGTTGAAGAGGGTGCTTAGGTCTGCTGCTGGTCAGTTTTTACCCTCAGACAACCTTCCCCCCAACGTGCTGTCCCCCCGTCCGTCCTCGGCCTGGGGCGGGCAGTACGTACCTGCATCCAAATCAAACTTCACATGCGCATACTCCTCCTTCTTGTAGCTGTAATAGTGCGGCCGCCCCTTCACCACCTGCACATTGCTCAAAGATACTGCGGCCGAGGGTGTCTGCGGTTGTATGAAGGTCGAAAGCGCGATTACTGTCGCTACCGTGAATGCTACCGTTGTGAAGAATCCGAACACATTCTGTATGCGCACCAGTACCGAGTGCATTTTGAAGTTGCCGTCGTAAAGCTGGCCAGAATCGAAGCGGATAAGGGAAATGGGGGGGAGTGCGAAAGGGAAGTGCGGAAAGCTCGCCGTCTTGCTAACACGTTTACTGGAGTTGGAGCTCGGACTCCATGCCTGTATGGGGCTTGGCAGGGTAGAGTTGGTCGAGACCTACCCAGGAAAGCACATCACTGCAGAGGGCAAGGTCACGGGAATATGCAGACTCAGTGTGCAACCTCTTTTGGTCCGTAGGTTCTTGATGACCAGTGCTATTGCCACGCCTTGGACACATCCACCAAATCCTATCTCTATAGCACGTCTCGCATTGGCATCGAGGCTATCTATAATAATAACCATTTGACACGTCCGTTATTCATATCCGTCCCGATATGCAGATGCCCACCAGTCACCGTACCCAATTCTATTGGGCATGTGCGGGTGCATTGCCACCTCCCCTCGGTCCTCCGCGGCCCCGATATCCTCCGCGTCCACGCCCACGACCGCGACCTCCTCGAGCATCTAAGCTAGGCGGAGGCGCGACGTTGGTGTAATTCTGAGGTCGAAAGTTGGGATTGTTCTTCACAACGCCTTCGGTAGGATCGGATGAGTCGGTCATCGTAAATCCGCCGCGGTTGGGCTTAGCACCACCTCGACCACGCGGAACAAATCCAGGATTGCCACGAGGGTGATGATTGGGGTTGACATTCTGGGGTTGGAAACCATTCGAATGGCCGCGCGGAGCGAAACCACCGCGTCCGCCACGAGGTGGGCCGTTGTGGATGGGCAGTTGCTGTGGCGGCTGAGCGTCGTGTTGGTGCGAAGTTCCGTTGTGAACGTGTGCATTTCCTCGAGGGGCGGGACCTCCACCGCGGCCTCCACGAGGAGCTCCGTTGGCATTTGCACCGCCGAAAGCTCCGCGGTACGAGCCTCGAAGAGGCGCAGGCGTGCTGGCTTCAACAAGTTGAGGTCCACCAGGAGCGCCCATACCGCGAACGGTCAAGGGCTGCGAGGTCTGTTGAGGTCGCTTTGCGGCACCAGCTGACGAGTACGATACCACTTGCTTGTCGGTCAAGTTGAGGACGGCAGTTGCAGGAACTGTGGACCCTCTAAACGGCGAGCAACGATCACCCAGGGAAGTACCGCTCATAAAAGTTGCGTCGAAAACGATGTCCAGCAACAGAGATCGAGCGGTGCGCGTCTTGCCTACGACAGTGCCAGACGAACCAATCGGGACCCTGCCTGAATCTTGCACATATACCACACGGTCGCCAATGGTGAAGGTTTGGTTGCTCAAACGCTGCTCGGCATCCGAAGGCTTCAGCAGAGCGCTACGAGGCACCTTTCCAATCTTCTTGGGCTCCACATCTTGGGTATTCGCAAAGTTGACATCGGCGGCTTGCTCAATCAACTTGACAGCATCCGAGTCCAGCTGCTCTGCGTCCAAGGGCACCTTCTCAAAGCTCTTCGTCTGTAACCCCTTCAGCCAAGTGCCAATCTCCTTCACCTTCTCCTTCGCGACATTGGGAGGGAAGAAGTCGGTGTCCTCCCAGCCATCGCCTTGTGGGTTCTTGATAATGGCGGCTATGAACTCTGGGAACTTGATCATGTATTGTGCGAGCAGATCGATTGCCTTCTGGCTGTACTCCCATCCGTTCTGAGACTTCCTAGAGTAGCCCAGGACCTTCTGCTTCTTGGCTTCAAACTTGAGGTTGAGCCCAAGATTCAACTTCAACCCGCTGGAGTTGACGTTGAAGGAAGCGGTGAGTTTGGACAAGGCCAGCGGAGGCATGTGAAGCTGTCGGGCGACGACATAAGAGGGATAGTACGGCGTAAGATGCTCGGCTTTTTGGGTGACTTCGCGGCCAAACTCCGCTTCCGGCTTCTTCAGCTTGGCGACCATGATGTTGGCTCGATTGTCGACATGGTCAAGAACCTGGAGTGGCCTGCCATAGGCGTAGTCGCCCAAGTAAAAGGCCCTGGAACCCGCCGGGAACTCCTCCTCGATGGGCAGTGCTTCCTTCTCAAGGAAGCGGGTGTCCGGACTGATCACCTCATCAACGATGGTCTGTGTTGCATATTCAACTTGAACACCCTCAATCACGCCGTACTCCTTTATCATAGCGCCTTCGTCAGTCTTATTGAGACCCTTGAGCATTTCCACGTGCACAAGCGAATCAACATCACCAATGAGCGTACCAAGGCGCTTGCTGTACACACTCTCAATGCGATCAGCCATCTTCTTCCATTTCGATATGTCCTGCGGCGCATGGGGAACGGCGAGAGGTTGCTCGGTCCCGTCGGAGGGTAGGAAGTAGTCAAACAGCTCGTCGGAAACCTTCACAACCTTGGCTTCCTGTAAGAATGGATAGCCAACATGAACAGCTTTGCCCAACTTCGCTTGAGCGTGAGCAATGCCTGCCTTGGCGTCCGTCTCCAGAAGGCGGACAATCATGCTCTCGTTTCGACTGTCCTGCTGGAAGACGTTGACGCCATGGAAATCCAACTGACCATGGAACGGAAGAGCCTTCAAGCTCGGGAATCCAGCCAAGGACGCAGCACCAAGCTTGACGCCCTCCATTAATCCTACAAAGACCTCCAAACCGTCCATTGTGGGAAGCTCAAAAATGTTTTCGACGCAGTGACAGTGCGGCAGATCGGGGAATATACCGGGCAACGATGACGGATGTACGAAGTCGACATCTTTGGAATATGTGAACTTCAGCGAGACTCCGAAAGAGTTGCGGGCTTTCTCGTCTTCGGTGAGCAGGTGCTCTCTCGTTGCCATGCCGGAAAGAAGTCGGTCTTCTTGTATGAACGGAATCTTCACCACGGCTTCCCATTCCATCTTCTTGCCGTTCATGTCGAGCTCGAAGTCTCGGGGATAAAAGTCGATGATGGGCGAGTCTTCGTTTATCATCAATGGATGATATGCCGCCGGGACGATCTTTTTGCTTCGATCTGGCAGCACGCCCATCAACTGCTGGAACGGCTTGAACGGTTGGCCGAGCTTGAAGTCGATGTTGGCTTTCAGGCCTTTCTTCACGTCGGATATCATGGGGGAATAATGATAACCATAGTACCACGGCCACGATGCCACCCCGCGGTAGTAATAGTAGAGGACCCATTGCAGTCCCTGCACATAGTTCTCCGTCAGCTTCCTCAGCTCTTCCTCGTCATCGCGACCCCACTCAAACTTCGTCTTGTAATACTGGTCCTTCCACGCATCGAACCGCTCCTCGTACTTCCGGTCCATGACGCTCTGTGCCTCCTCTGCCGAGATATCTACTATCTTGGCGTTCTCATACTTGAGAACCACCCGCGCGATCGCTTTCCTAGCCTCGTCATCGTCATCCTCGTCTTCATCGTCATCGCTTGTCTCCTCTACCAGTTTGGGTGGGAACGCAACCTGCATATGGCGGTTGCCTTGGTCGTCTTGAATCGTCTTCCACTTCAGCCGCAGGCTATCGGCCAATTCTTCCACAAACTTCCGGTCGGCGGCTTTGAGACTGACCGGGAGGTTGTAGGGGGTCTGGTTCTTCGTCTCGAGGTAGGTGCCGACCCAACTCTTTATCTTCGAAAAGAGGTGCTTCTGGTCTGTCGTCATTACGATTTGCCCGCGCTTCTTCGTCCTCTCCATTACATCCTCCTTTCCCAGTCGCTTGCCCTTGAACCAGGAGGCATCCGCGTTCTCCGACTCGAAGTGTCGGTACTCTACATGTGATAGCTCGTCCAAGAGAAGAGCCAGCCTCTCCATGTTGATAACGCCTTCCTCGTTGATGTAGCCCTTGGCCTTGGGTAGGACGGTCTTGTAAACGTTGAACATGAGCGCCAGAGCGCCTTCGTTAATGTGCAGATGCGGTAGATTAGGAAGGAAATCGTTGCCGACAAAGAAAGCCATGAGGATGAAATCGTCAATAACACGTTCCATGTCAAACGGGAAGCCCAGGGCTCCAGGCTCCTTCAATTCCTGGAATTCCAGTTCCAGGTATTCGCGAACAATGCAAAGATGCATGAGATAGAAATTCTGATGCTCCAGCTCCTTGGACTTGGCCTTGCTCTGGCGACCGAAGGTCACCTCTTCACGGAGGAGGGAGAAGTGTGGGTCGTGACTCAGCAGTCCCAGCATGATCAAATCGGCGTCTAGGCCGTACAAGCAATGGCGGCGGTTCGGGTCGTAGCCAGGCTGCGCTTTGGCCTGGCGAATGTACTCCATGACCTTGTGCTCGCCCTCACCGGGGACTTCGTGGCCCGACAGGACGATTTCCACGCCCTGCCAGTCCAGGTCCTCGGAAACCTTCTTGCTGATGAAATACTTCAGCTGCTGCGTGAGCTTCGCCATGAACTCGGTGCCTGGAGTGATGCAGTTGCTGTCGAACGGATCCTCCTTGGGCATCTCCACGCCCTCGCGAATGGCCTTGTCACGGGCCTTCTCGTTGTCGAGGGCGGTCCGGAAGCGTCGCGCACGCTGCTGGTTCATCTTGGCGCGCGGGGCGACGCCGTCGATGGCCATGAAGAAGAGCTGCTTGGGCTTGATCTTGCCGAACAAATGCTCGATGTAGTTGAAGATGGCGATGAACATCTTGTCTTCGGTCATGCGGGTGGTCGGGCCGTCGGCGTCATTGTGGGTGCAGTTGTGGATGATGCCGTTCATGTCGAGATAAAGGCAGTCGAACTCAGGGATCCGGTTCTCGGCGATGAGCTGCGAGATGGCCGGATACCGCTCCGACATCCAGCGAAAGAACTTTGGAACACCCATGATTGCTGCGTGTGACTGTGGCTGTGGCTGTGGCTGTGGCTGTGGCTGTGACTGTGACTGTGACTGTGACTGTGACTGTGACTGTGACTGTGACTGTGACTTTGACTTTGACTGCGCCTCAGGACGTACGGCGGCGGTCGTCAACGGTGCTGGATGGTCGGTGGTCGATTCCAGGCGCGTGAAGAAATGCAAAGGTATCACTAGTCGTGGGAGAAGCGCACGAGGCGCTGGAGGGGGGAGAGGGAGGGCAAAAGGGTAGAGGGGGAGGGGGGTTTGGTTCGCGACGCAGGGTCTTCGAGGTGTGTACAGGCGCAGGCGGCGGGCGGGTTTATATGTTTGGCCAAGCCCCGCTAACGATCACAGCGCAACATGCATATGCGCTGCGAAGGTCACGTGGTCGGCAAGTGGAGAGCTGTGAGCTATTCCGTGGTCGCGTTCTCCGTCCAGGCACGAACCAACCCTTCGTTTGGAGGCCGGATATCATAGCATGGACGACACAATGAGCGGTAGGCACGTCCTTTTGCGATTCTTGGTCGATGGGCCCGCTGACAGGCCGCGCAGACGCGCCGGACGTCGTGCACGAAGATCAAGAGATGGTGGAGAACAAGCTCATCAACGAAGAGTACAAGATATGGAAGAAGAACTCCGTCTTCCTCTACGACATGCTCTACGGCCGCGCCCTCGAATGGCCGACGCTCACGACCCAGTGGCTGCCCGACAAGAAAGCGTAGGCCGGGCACTCTGCTCCATGGACTGCGCGGCCCAAGCTAACCGTGAGCGCACAGCGTTGAGGGCAGCAGCCTGAGCGTCCACCGCGCCATCCTGGGCACGCACACGTCCGGCCAGGCACAGAACTACCTCCAGATCGCCCACGTCGAGATCCCCGACCTGCGCTCGCCGGACCTGGCCGAGCTCAACGAGGAGCGCGGCGAGGTCGGCGGCTACGGCAACGCAAAGCGGCCCTTCGACCTCAAGATCGCCCAGCGCATCAACCACCCCGGCGAGGTCAACAAGGCGCGCTACCAGCCCCAGAACCCCGACATCATTGCCTCGCTGTGCACCGACGGCAATGTGCTCGTCTTCGACCGCACCAAGCATCCGCTGCAGCCCAAGAACGACGGCAGCATCAAGAGCGAGGCCAAGCTGGTCGGCCACGAGGGCGAGGGCTTCGGGCTGGCCTGGAGTCCGCTGAAGGAGGGCCATCTCGTCACCGCCACCGAGGACAAGACCGTCCGCACGTGGGACCTCAAGGCCGGCTTTTCCAAGGACGCGGACATGTCGCCCACCGCGACATACACCTGCCACAGCGCCACGGTGAACGACGTCCAGTACCACCCGAGCTGCGACTTCCTCATCGGCACCGCCTCGGATGACCTCACCTGGCAGGTCATCGACACGCGCCAGCCAACCCACAAGAAGGCGCTCTACCGCAAAGAAGCCCACGACGACGCCGTCAACTGCATCGCATTCAACCCCGAGTTCGAGACCATGATGGCGACGGGTTCGGCGGACAAGACGGTCGCCCTTTGGGACCTCCGCAATTTCGACAAGAAGCTCCACTCGCTGCAGGGCCACCGCGGCGATGTCATGGGTCTGCAATGGCATCCTCAGGAGCCCGCCATCCTGGCGAGCTCCAGCAACGACCGCCGGATCCGCTTCTGGGACATCAGCCTGGTCGGGCAGGAGCAAACGCCGGATGAGGCCGAGGACGGTCCCCCGGAATTGTGAGTCGGCCACATGCATGGTCCCACCAATGTACTGACAGGGGACAGGCTCTTTATGCATGGTGGATTTACTAACCGTATCTGCGACTTCGACTTCAACAAGAACGACCCCTGGGTCGTGCTCGGCGCCGCGGAAGACAACCAACTCCAGATTTTCCGGCCAAGCCGCAAGCTCGTCGAGCCCATCAAGAAAAACACGTCACTTGCCGAGGTCTCTGAATGAGAAGATGATGCTTCTGATCTCAGGCTGTCAAAATGCTCTTGCTGACCGATGTTCGTGATGCAGATCAGCCGCAAGTCAAGGTATCGTCCTCACAACGCCGTCCACCTCTTGTACGATTGATTTCATTGGCGCTACCGCCTTTCATTGACCCTCTTGTATATCCGCATTATTCGCCAGAATATATACCCCCTACCCCTCATCATATGACGAAGGAGGTGGTGTGCGTCATTTTGTGCGACGCCTCCAGGTCCGTCTGGTTGGAACTTCTTCTTTCAAAAGGCGTTCTATCACATCTTTCCGGACGGGGAAAAGGGGGCGTTCTATGGTCAGGTCGGGGCTGAGTGTTTGGCTCCAATTCTCTCCGGTATCCCGAAGGGGTCCTTGCATATGTAGCTGAGCAGTCAACACATGTTACATCACTTCATCCAATGAACAAGGATGTGAGCGTCGCTCTCCTGACCAGGTGATTTCTTAGACGCCACCCTGGAACCATGGCAAAGGAATGGATACGATACTCCTAGTGTCGCGCACGTTTGAAAACCGCGGAATGTACCCATGACCACAGTGCTCTATCATACATTCATGTACATGATTTACATCCACCCATCCCAATCTACCCCTCCATCCTGGCAAGCACCTCTCTCACCCTCCCCACCACCTCCCTCGCCTGTTTTCTCTCCTCCACACCCTGAACCTCCGCCCCAACCACCGTCTTCCCCTGTACTATGTACCTGACATCGCCCTCGACACCCTTGAGCGTCTGCCTCCCCTCCTCCCTCACGGATTTCATCCAACTCTCCCTCATCCCTTCCCACACCTTCTGCATTCGCTTCAAACTGATCGTCAGACCCAGTGCCGCAACAGCACTGGCCTCGAAGACCGAGAAGGAAGACATGGAAACGTACAAGAGAGCGGAGAGCGCAGAGGAGATGGAGGTGGTGGAGAGGGTGGTGAGAAGCAGACGTTGGGCGAGGGCTTGTAGGGGTGGGAGCGTGGTAGTGAGGAGGACAGCGCGAGAGGTGGTTATGAGGGAGGGCCAAGGGACTTGCTGCTTAACTTCGGTGCTGAGGCCGGTTTCAGAAGGGTCGGTGGGGGTGGGTTCAGATGGCGGGTCTGATGCTGGAGATGGGGGCTCTGCGAGTATGACATGCTGTACATCTTCCGCGAAACCAGCTTGCTGCATCTGTCCCGCGAGGTAGAAAGCGTCTTTCTCCGCCTTGACGAGCCATCTCCTCTCCAAGATTTCTTCGAGAACCATGCCTACATCGTCGACTCGCCACCATAGCTTCCACCATTTGAGGCGGTCCCAAATCCTGCTGTGGAAAACATCGTCCAGACTGTCTCTTAGCTCCTCGTGGCCCTTTTCTGCCCATGCTTCCAGATTGGTGATCATTTCCGCGCTGATTTGTTCTTGGCTAGTCGCAGTAGGGGCCGTGAGGAGAGCGAGTTGTTGAGCATGTTCGCGGGTGAGGTTGGCTTCGATGTCGTCAAGCAGGGACGATATAAGCGTGCGATGTGCAGGTTTGAGAGGTATCGAGGGGTCGGAGCGGAGGTTGTGGATGAGCCATTTCAAAATCGAGGGCAGGTTGCTCGCGAACCATTTCTTCTCATAAACAACCGCATTTTGGACCGATGTTCTTAGCGCGGCGAGAGCTTCGGTTCCGACACCGATGTTCACGGGTGTAGATATGCTCTCCTCTGCTGTTTCTGCCTCTTTTGGTAGCGTGGGCAAATTGATCGCTACTTTAACCACATCTCCGGCAATCTCTGTGGTGGATGCTGTGAACCTTCCAAAAGCAATTGCACTGTCAAGCCCTTCCCCTAGAATCAATGTTTTGTGTACCGGATACGAAACTGGTAGTCCACTGGCAGAAGCCGTCTCGAGTTTTGGCACCAAAAATGCATCCTGCGAGCTCTCGGTCGTCGACGCTATCGTGCTGGCAGCGTTGGCGTTCAACGTCGATACCAGTATCTCGAGGTTGTGCGTGTCGAGTACCCGCGACGGTACGGAAAGTACCTTGTACGAAGGGCTCGGTGGATGTGCATCGCCTTCGTCGCCGAACCTAAACACTCGCCTTAGCAAAATCCGCAACCCTCAAGCTCCGGCAACCACGTACCGTAGCAAGACTGCTCCCTCGTCGTTTTCTCCCACTTTCTCCAGCTCTTTCTCCCACCCCTCTTCCTCCGCCAACGGATCCGCGATCAACAACCTTGCCAACCTTTGCGCGCCAACCTGACTGTGAAGTCCAAGCACTGATGCAAAATTTAGCCTCTACCCCACAGGTTCTCACACCATTCATCTCCATCCAACCTACCAGCGACCCTTGTGACCGTCTTGTCCTTCTCCGCCGTCAACCCACGAAGCGCCAACTGCAGCCTACTCAGATTGACATATCGTTCCGCCGAGCCACTCAAATCAGATAGCGCGTCGTACAGTTCTTGGTTCTGAGGCGGTATATTCGGGCGGTAATTTATTGCGGTCGGAGAGACGTGTGTCGATGCGGAGCGTACGCGGAGGTTTAGGGAACGCGGTTTGGCTGCATTGCGGTAATGAAGGAAGTGTGAGGATCGGTCAATTGCTATTCTTCTGCTCACGAAGATACATCGCGGCACAGAGCCCACCCATGGAGGCATCGGGCCCGAAGATATGTTGCGATTGACGGTGCTTTCAGTAAAGTCGAGCTTCAAAGTTTCGGAGCAACGACGGACCGACGTCACGTGTAAACGAAATGACGCAGCACCTCGTTGCCCATGTTCCATCACCGTTTCCATGTTCAAACATGACAAAGATTTACCCAATCACTGTACAACATCCTGGAATTCACATGGAAGCAAAGAGGCGAGATTATAAAGTCCATAATCATGTCCATGTACGCTGGTTTTCCCAAGGCCCAAGCATTGAGTTGAGACCGGGAAATTACTTCCAGCGTCCGTTTCATCCTGGGTCATACCCTTCTAACCTTCGGCCTGCAATACGCCGGCTGTGGTATATTGACGTGCTGGAAATATCCAGCCGAAGAAGAAAACAAGAGCAAGCGCTATTCATCAAATTGAGCCAACACATCAACGGCCACCACTAGCTCTTCTTGCTGCGGCCTGATCCCGAGGACCTGCATGGAGTCAGTACAAGAAGAAGCCGGTTGTGAACGGGTGCACTTACATGCTGATTCTCCGAGCCACGGTTGCGAGTCCTGCGTCATTCTCGGCCTCCTTGCTAGCCTTCTCAAGAGCCTGTTCTCGGCTCGCTTCGGCAGACTTTCGCACTTCGTCATGGCTGGGCGGCAGTCGTTCGTTCTGGAGATCAACCTTTCGAGCGTCTTCAAAGCTGTGGATGGCCTGCTTGATACCTTCGGCGCCGAGCATGAGGGTACCTGCAGGGAGTCGGCCGCCAGACGCTGTCTTCAACTCAGTCACTCGCTCAGACTCTTCACGCAACACCTGGAATACGCGAGAAAGCCTGCCGATGGCCAAGATCTTGTTTTTGATAGCCCGTCGCTTGAACTCGGTCGACTCGGGGTCCATATTCTGGGGGAGGGCCGGTGATGCAGGTCCCGAGGCCAGAGAGCTGGGCGTCTCTTCCTCGAGCTCTTCTTTGGAGCACGTGTTCAGGATAGCGATGAGCATGTCGGTGACTGGGACGATTAGAATGCGCTTCATCAAAGATGGTATAAGTCGACTCACTCTTCTCGCCGACGAATGGGAGCGACCACGTGAACACGTCCATGAAGTTGGGTAACCAGTAAGGGTGCGGCGTGCAATCTGCGCCCGGTTAGTGGAGGCGTCACCATGTGTGTTTTGGCCTGACTCACTGAACTGACGGATGTTCATCACATTGTTCTCGTACTTCAACACGGCAGCTTTGTTGTTGTAGACATCGAGGTAGTTGGGGGCACTGAAGATGGTCATGACACTAGGGAAGCCAGTCGTGCGCGTCTTGCGGTACATTCGGTAGCCGGCATCTTGAGCTTCATGTGCCCGGATGATGGAGAGCAGGTTGTTCTTCTCGAGGAAAGCGCAAGCCGCGGGGTATGAGAAGAAATACGAGCAACCGCGAACGTGGTTGTGCACGAAGAAGTCGTTCGTCTTTTCCTGCCCGAACTCTTCAAGCGGGTCAGCCCAGAGGATGTCACACATGAGGCCATGGGTCGGTGGCTCTCGGAAGCGGTCGATCTGTGCCATGTTAGCGCCTGTTGGAACGATCTTCGCGGCGCGACTCACACTCTTCAGGTCCTCCAAGGTGTGCAGCTCGGGGCTCAGCCCACCATGTATACACAAGAACTGCTTGTTCATCACGGCTGCCAGCGGTAATGCGCAGAATGACTCCATACAGGCCTCGTACACGGTCTCCGAGTACTTGTGCTTGCACTCCAGCTTGAAGGTGAAGTAATCTGTCAAATGCCGGCACTCGTGGTTTCCACGGAGCAGCCAAAGCGTGTTCGGGTACCAGATCTTGAGCGACCACAGATATAAGACGCACTGCAAACGTCAGTACCGCCAACAGGGGTCCAAATTTGGGCTCTGACCTCTATGCTGAAGTACCCACGGTCAACGTAGTCTCCCAAGAACAGGTAGCGCGTCTCTGCCGGATCGCCGCCCACTTCAAACAGCTTCATGAGGTCGTAATACTGTCCATGCACGTCGCCGCACACGGTGATGGGCGCATCCATCTCCAGCAGATTGGGCTCTGCCTTGAGAACCTCTGTGCCCTTCTTTATGATCCATAGCGCCTGGTCCTCGGTCAGGCGACCTTCGCGGTAGAAGTGCTGCTTCAAGAACTGCAGGTTAGGCTTCGTGCGATCTTGCGGCGACAGAAACTGATCCTGCGTCGGCGGTTGGATGGCGGGGGCCTGGACGTCTGGCGGCAACGGCGCGTCAGCTCGAGATTGTCCACCGTATTTCCGCCCAACTCGCAGCAATTGCTCTCTTCGAAAGCGCAGAAATGGCAAAGTACATACCCTTGCAGACTCGCTCCAGCGTGCTCACTTGGGTGCCATCCTCCATGGTGTGCAGCGTGAAGTCGATCTCGGGGAGCGGTTTCTTCTCCTTGACGGCGCGGATAGCATTGTCGAGGTATTTCGACTGGTCGATATTGGTCTGCTGGTTGCTCTCCATGGCGGGCGATAGCTGTATCGAAATCGCAAGTGCGGCGTAACAGAAGCTCCAGGCAGGCGGCGGCAACGAGGGGCGAGTGGGGAGGTGAGCAGGGACCCTGTGGTGGCGGTGGGTGAAACGGGGCCGAGGCTCCTAATCACTTTGAAGATGGTGGACAACGATACAGGATCGCATACAGCAGCTGAAGGGGGGAGCCGGGCACCGTGCTTGTCGTCGCGAGCTGTTGGTGTGCTGGCCGTGGAGTAGCCGTGGATAGGGCTGAGAAAATGGGCGTCAAGCTGGAGGGGATTACATGCGCTTGGCGGCGACGGCCCAATGAGGAAGCTGCAGAAACGTCACTCGGGGTAGGAGGTCGCAGACTACGAGAATGCGTCCGTTTGCTCTATCGCTCTACCAGTCACTGTGTTGTGAATGGCATGCCGCCTTGCGATGAGGCGACCGGATGGCACACCTCTCCCATGTACGGAGTCGAGGGCAGGAGCGGACTGTAGACAATCACTCCCGTTCCCGTAGAATATCACCACCGATGAGTATACCGCCATGGCAATTGTCGATAGGGCGGGTGGACTGTGGGGAGGGCTGGAGACGGTGCGTTGAATACTCGAGGCAAGAGACGGGATTGTACGTTTCACAAGATGCGAGAGGAGAAGCACCATGCTGTTCGCATCGAACGGCTTCCAACCTCCAGAGGGAGATCAGGTCAGTGGTGGGTATAATTGAACCTTACAGTCCGGGGAGCATCACGGAGCAAGCAGCGAATAAAATCCTGAATCGTACGTAACGATGCGTTCGAAAAATTCTACCAAAAAGCACTGTGAACCACACAGGAGAAGTTGAAATGCCTTACCACAGGGTTTCAAAGCATGCAGGCCGAAAAGTCAAGGCCGAACATCAAAGTAAAAACAAGAAAATGGGATATAAACCCTACGAAGCAAGAGAAAACAACAACCGAAATCATGATGCGTCATGTGTACAAATCCTCAAATCCACAGGGTATCCTTTACATCCCAGCGATGCGAACTCAGACAAACCAACTCCAAAAATGCTCGCCGTAGGCGAAAAGAAGGCGCTCAAGCGGAGAATTCAGAGCGGCGCGCGATGACGCCGTTGGAGCAGGTGGTGCCAGCGGCGAGTGTCTGGGCAACGGCGGAACCGTTGGAGCAGATGCCGAACTGGGTGGAACCAATGCATACGACAGCGCCGTTGGTGGAGCAAGAAGTGCCAGATCCACCTGTAGAAGAGCTGCCAGTGGGCTGAGCAGTGGCGGGCTGGGAAGCGGGCTTAGAAGCGGACGGAGCAGCGGACTGGGTGGCGGACGGGGCAGCGGAAGCATCTGCGCTGGGGGCGAAGACACCACCAGCGGCGGAGCTGGCGGTAGGCTTGGGAGCAGCAGAGACAGCAGAGGAGGCACTGCTACCGGGGGCACCGGTAGCCTGGCTAGGAGAGCCGATCTTTCCGGCACCGGCACCCAACTTGGTCTGAGCACCACAGCCGGCACCAGAGATCTTCAAACCGGGGACGGCGGCGGGAGCGGTGGCAACAGCCTTACCGGGGTTGGGGTAGAGAACATCCTGGCCGACACCCAACTGGCATTCCGTCGGGGGAAGGTTGATGACAAACATGTCGGGAAGGCTGCTGAGGACCTTGGAGGCATCACCGGAACCGCCAGTGATCTCGATAGGAGCGCAGTTCATGTAGAACTCACGGTTGCCGAGCTTGTTGTTCCATGTCCAAGCCATGGTGTACTGGCCGGAGGGGAGGTCCTTGGGGATTGGGATGTCGAAGGGAGCGTTTCCAGTGTCGTCGGCGTTGTTGGACTTGTTGTCATTGGGGGGTCCGCCGGGGCAGCCACCAATCTGAGAGAAGAGGACCTTCCACTGGCTGTCCTTGGTAGGCTTCTTGTCGGTTGTGATGGAGAACTGGCAAGAGCCACCACCGTGGGTAGCGCCACCGATGAGCTTG
This sequence comes from Corynespora olivacea, assembly GCA_019202945.1. NCBI lineage: Eukaryota > Fungi > Ascomycota > Dothideomycetes > Pleosporales > Corynesporascaceae > Corynespora > Corynespora olivacea. The sequence goes on from JAGQEM010000008.1 coordinate 61,994, forward strand.
ACGGACATGTTCTCACCAGCGGTGTACTTGTTCATCGTGGTGTAGGCGTACTTGCCGGAAGGCTGCTTGCAAGGGAAGTTGGTCGTCTCGAGGGGCGCCTGCTTGGTAGCAGTGTTCTCGAAGTCAAAAGGAACCGGGCTGCCCATGATCATGTGGCCGGAAACGCTGGCGGCGAGGGCCAGGATAGCGGAAGCCTGAGTGAACATCATCTTGATTGTTGAAAGAGTGTTGTTGTTGTTGTTGTTGTTGTTGTTTTTTTCTGAGTGCTGAAGAGCTTGTTTCGTAGGAATCGCTTAGACCGGCTGAGCGAGGAGACTGTCGAAGTCGGGAGATTCTGAGGGTGGTCCGTTAGTGGTTATCGGGTTTGGAATAAATAGTCAAAGGAGAGGGCGGAGGGGGGAAGGGAATGGATGAAGGCAATGAGTCGAGGCGATGAGTCAAGGGGATGAGTGAAGGGGGGACGAGTGTTCCAGAAGGGTTCAAGACTTACCAAAAAGTGCCTTTGAGATTTGATGCGCTGGGCAAGAGATGAAGATGGACAAGTCAAGTGGGTTCGAGACGAAGCAAGATCCGCAAAACGAGTGTGATTGTAGGGAATGGATAGTCTGCCGCTGGCGAGGACTGGTGGACGATGAAGAAAAAGAGTGAAGTGAAACCGGAGCCTGTGGTGAGCTGTGTGATGGGGAAACAAGTGGATGGCAGAAGCGGGCCCTTAAGTATTGCTCCCATCCTGTCAGGCGGGCGGTGGCGGTCTGGAGAAACGGACGGGCGTAGAGTAACGTTTGCCAGGTGCAGAGCAGGGGGCCCCGATCGTGGCCACGCACAGGCTATTCGACGGCATTTTCTCCTCATGCAACCTCAGCCCAAACGCGGTCTAGGGGAGGAGGGGGGCAGGTGCGGACTGGGCAGGTACGGACCTGGTGCCATTGGCTGCAGCGATTCGCAGGTGGAGCGGGGTGTTTTGAAACCACACGGAGAACGACCTACGATGGACGAGAGGGCGTCGTCAGGGGTCCCGCAGGAGTTTGACATATGCAGGGGCGGGCGCCGGGTAAGAGCGACGATGGCCGTCCCAGGCAGCGTATCGATAGGGCCGGAGGGTAGGTGGAGTGCTGGCGCTAGCCGCTTCGGGGGCTGGTACAGATCGCCATTTCCATCTGAAACCGGCGGCCGCAGGAGCGCACGACGTCTGCGCCTTCCCATTTGCCCGTCTCCTCGACACCATTGCTTGCCTCTTTGCCAACCACAGATCCCTTCTGCACGGCGCCCGACCAGCGTCCAGCGTTGCGCGTTCAGCGTCCAGCCCTCCAGGTCGTCTTCAGCTGCTTGCCGCCGCCCGACGAGCACTCTGCTTGGTTCCGCTTGGTTCTGCTTGGTTCTGCTTGGTTCTGCTGGAATTGCAGGCACCCCGGCTGTGATGGTTATGCGACGCACTTGGGGCCGAGTATATTTAGCGTGTGAGCGTGTTCGCCCCCGCCCAGGCATCTCCGGAGCGTCGGCACCCTGTAGCCCGCCTGTCCGATTTCCTGCCTCGCGCTTCTCCATCGCCGGGTTGATGAGGCTCGTCACGATCGGTGGTGACAGCGGCGGTGGCGGTCCTGCGCAGTGTGCTGCCATATCGCATATCGGCACCGTCGGCGGTGGCACCGAAGACCAATGGCCTGGCGCCTGCGGCCCCTGTGGCGCAGCCCCGGCATTCAAGCAATCAAAGCAGGCCTATCCTGGAGCGGATCCTCAAAGCCAATCGCCTTGCCGCTGGCTAGAAGCGAATGTGGCCTGGCTGTTTCGGAACCTCACGTGCGGCCAGCCAAGGCTCGACAAGATTTCTTCGCCCACGTTGATCGTCGACAAGCGCCGTCTCCATCGCACGGTACCGCCGATAGTGTCGCATATCGCATGTCCTGCCCCTAACCATGGCCGCTTGTGTTCGCCCTCTGCGCCTAGGTTCCTACAAGGGGGTGACTTGCCCCTGTCGTACGTCACTATACTTAGTAAAAAGGACGCCAGATTTTTCAACCTTCCGAGTAGATGGATTCCTTCATCCAACGGATCAATCCCGATGGATTTCGCAGCTTGGAGCTTTGAGAAATCAGGCCAAGTCAACCCCCTCGTAGTGGTAGCGAACCGCTGAGCGATTCTTCCTGAGCGATTCTTCCTGAGCGATGAGATAGATGACCAGGCCGCTTCGGCCGCGCGCGCATGAGGCGGTGCTGTGCAAACGGACTCTCTCTTCCATCTCGCACGAGACATGTTTGCCCAGCCAAGCAAGAATCCAAGTACCGAGAACTCGACAGCGGAGAGTAAACAGGACAAGGCTGTGTTCACCATGCTAAGCCTTCGGACTTCAGATTGGCGATGACGGGTGGGGAATCCAAGTACCGAGAACTCGACAGCGGAGAGTAAACAGGACAAGGCTGTGTTCACCATGCTAAGCCTTCGGACTTCAGATTGGCGATGACGGGTGGGGAATCCAAGTACCGAGAACTCGACAGCGGAGAGTAAACAGGACAAGGCTGTGTTCACCATGCTAAGCCTTCGGACTTCAGATTGGCGATGACGGGTGGGGAATCCAAGTACCGAGAACTCGACAGCGGAGAGTAAACAGGACAAGGCTGTGTTCACCATGCTAAGCCTTCGGACTTCAGATTGGCGATGACGGGTGGGGAATCCAAGTCTAATTCCGGTACATTGACCTGAATGTGGTCAATTCTTCCTCTTTCGGTTACACAGTGATCCTACCAAAGGCATCTTTTCCATACCAACGTGGCTACCACCGTCCGTCCCGACGAAGTGGCCGTAACCATAACCCGCGCCAAGAGAGTGAAGGGAACGGGCACGCTCCTTGGCTTCGTATTTCGAAATTCCTCTCATGCCTTGCACTGCGGGCCTAGCCGCGAAGAGTCCGATGCTGAAGGCGATGTTCGTTGTTCGTTGCATGCCTCGGAAGAAATTGTCCAGTGTCAAGAAAACGCCGTCTTCTTTGTCTATCCGCCACCCACCCAGGAACCTTGCCCGTACTTCCATTTGTTCGCTCACAGCCAGATGGTGAACAAGTTGGAGCACGCTTCTTGTCATCGCATCTAACCGTCGGCTGTTGTTACTCTTTGCTGACTTTGACTCGGCAATCCACCCGTTGCATCGACTCGAACAGTCGCGCGTCCCTTCACCGAAACGAGGCTTGCACTGCACAAAAAAGGAGTCGGTGAGGTTGACTGCCCGTACCGTAGGGACTCGAAAGGCCTTGGATACCACGAGCTGAGGCGGGAGGGAGCTATAGTTGGGCTCGATCGATTCATCAGCCCTCTGATAAACCCTTTTGGGTAGTCGTATTTCCGGAGGGAAGGAGAAGGCCTACATCGAACAAGTCAGCATGTTGTCCCTTTGCGATGCAAGTTTGACTTACCGCTGTACCGCGTTAGTATCGCCACAGACTTCTCCATCCAAGCAATATATTGCTGGTCAAGCATGGGACGGATCTCCACTCACCTCTCTTCAAACGCCTTGAAAGGAACTAAAAGGCACGAAATCGAACGGGTACGCAAGCAAAAGGCCGTCTTTCCCTTCGCTCCCTTCCTCTACCTTCAGCAACATTCGTAGTCTCTCAACGTAACGAAAGTGACCATGTCGAAGTCGTCGTCTTCTGAAAGTATCACAGGAGAGCGCCTCTCTTATAGTCAACCATGGAGCTTCTTTTTTTTCGAGCGTAGGCGTGCCGATGTCCGATTGCACTGAGGCTTCGGTGGTTCGTGAGACGAATACGAGCATCCCATGAGGTTTGCTCACGTTGGTGTGATGAGATGGCCTGGACAATAGTCGGTATCTTGCAGTTGGGGGCACGTGCGCAGGTCGTTTACGCACGAGAGATTGGAGTATCTTACGCTCGTTGAGCAGGTTTGCGGATGATGTGATGTGGACAAAGTCTAGGTCCGATATTTCCCTCTCTTCATAGGCTAAATACCCTGGGCGAATACTTCTTGCGGATCTTTGCTCCCTCCTCTCCTTGACGGAATACCAATTCTCGTACTGTACATTATACGAGCTCGACAAACTTGGAATAGTCCACCTCCTTATCCATTCCGACAGTCAAGTCCAAAAAGATTCCGCCCAGGTTATAACATCTCAAGGTATTTATGCTCGTGTAGATGGGATAGCCACCAACAACCAATGCCAAGAACCCCACATTCACCGGCCCCATTGCATTATTTGACACAGCCAGTGTTTGGGCGAGATGTAGATACACGCATTTATGGAGGAAAGAGATCTGACCGAATCTGAGATGTGACGAATGAGAGGGGAGAAGTGGACGCATTACGAGGTGGATCGACAGTTGAAGGAATACTATTCATGGGCGCTTATCGTAGAATTTCATGCACAACGTTAATGCAGATACTCGCTCTGGGTACACGTGAAACCAGACATCTTCCGAGAGGTTTACGTCGTATAGTGTTGGGGGCTTTACTGACGTTGGGAAATAAGGCTGTTGCATTGTCGCTAATGATAAATAGGTGATACAGCATGGGTAAGGAAATAGAAAGATCATTTCGAAAAGGTCACGTTGCTGCTGCAATAGTCGAACCAAGTATAAATGTTGGTGCTTCAGCCGGCTATAAAGCGTACTGAAGAGAGAGAGATGCGGTATGACGAATGCACGATCAGCGGAAGGCGCCAACTTCCCTTCTCCTATGCGAAATTTAGTAACCTGAAACTCACACTGAGAAAAAAGTAATGAGAGGGACTTACCACCACGTCTTGAACCCGACGGTGCTGACATCAATGCCTAACTCTTTCAGTGCACTCGTGTCCAAGTGACAATCATACGGCCTCTTGACCCCGTCGCTTTCATTCTCGTCGGGCTTGAACGGCTCCATCCCGTCAAGAGGCAAGCCCATAATCTCTGAAAATGTCTGGACGATCTGCCACTTCGTCATCTGGTCTTCGGAACTGAACTGTAAGATCTCTGGGAGGCTGCGACCAGCATTCGTTGGATCCAGGTATAGTCTCACGATATCGCGACATACACGGCCAACATCTGATGTATTCGTCGGAAATCGTAGCGCATAGTCGTCAACTTTAATCCTCGGCTCACCTTCTCCAAGGTTTTGTGCCGTCCAAAGTTGCGACATGAGGACGTTGACGGCACTCTCATGCGGCTCATCACACTTGCCATATAGGACAGGCACTCGCAGGACTACGACTTTGTTCTTTGCGCCTGCTCTGCCGGCAACCTCCAACACGGCTCTCTCGCCATCGAGCTTCGTTTGGCCGTAGACATTCGGCGGACCGGGTGCTGATGCGGGGGTGTAGGGCGCTTCCCCTTTTCGCCCAGAAAACACGTAGTCGGTGGAGATGTAGATGAGAAACATGTTACGGGACGTGGTTGCCTCAGCCAGAGCTCTACTGGAGCCAACATTGATAGCTTTAGCTGCCGAGGGGTTGGCGGAACAAGAGTCGGGGAAGCGGTTTGCTGCGCCTGTTGAAATGTTGGTTACATGTCCGTGGCAACGTCTATTGATTGGGATATTTGCATTCCGCCGCGTCAAGGACTCGTGGCGCCAACAGCCGACTTACAGTGTACAACCGCATCTGGTCTGCATTCGATTTAGCAATGAGTTTGTCTAGTCATCGAAAACACACTTCACTTCGTCCAGAACCCGTTCAATCTCCTTTGTGTCGAGAACATCGAGCTGGATGATTTCGGGTGGGTCGATGCGACTGAGCCCTGTGCCTATTGCCTTCCAGCCGTCGATTTCGAGCGTGTTTCTTACTTGTTTCCCAAGAAGGCCACTTGCTGCGAAGGCACATTAGACAAACGGGGATGCAACGACTCGATGGCTATACCTCCGGTGACGAGAACAGTGTTCCCCATGATGCCGGCCCCAGCAGCTGCCAAAGGAGAATCGAGCGTGAGATCTGACCAGCACGTGAGCTGCAGAGTTGTGGTTTGCGTTCAAGCAGGACGGTGACGGAGACTAATCGATAGTCAACCAGAGTGGGAATGGCTCCTCTCGTCTCACGTGAAGGCACTAATCGAGTCTCGTAACCCTGTCGCAGATCGCCTCACCAGGAACGGAGCTTCTGGCAGCCAGCGAGACGACAAACAACTCCAAAGCCCTCGTCATGTCTACCATAACAGCGGAAGCTTCTCAGAGCTCCTTCAAGTCAGTGACGTGCCGCATTTCACGGCGCGAAATCGCTAACCACGCGCAGCCCCGTGCTCCCCCAAGACTTCAACGCGAACCAGCCCAAGACCATACGCCTCTACCCCCTCAGCAACTACACCTTCGGTACAAAGGATGGCCAGCCGGAGGAGGATCCCTCGGTGCTCGCACGGCTGAAGCGGCTCGAAGAGCACTACGAGCAACATGGCATGCGCCGGACGTGCGAGGGCATCCTCGTCTGTCACGAGCACAACCACCCACACATCCTCATGCTGCAGATCGCAAATGCATTCTTCAAGCTGTGCGTTTCGCTTCCGAAATGGATCCGGTAGTTAGGCCAAAGCTAATGCGAGCAGGCCCGGCGACTACCTCCGCGCCGAAGACGAGGAAATCCAAGGCTTCAAGAACCGGCTGAATGAGCGCCTTGCCCCGGTCGGCACGCAGTTCACGGGCGAGGGCGTCACCAACGAGTGGGAGATCGGGGACACTCTTGCGCAGTGGTGGCGACCAAACTTTGAAACATTCATGTATCCCTTCATCCCGGCGCACGTAACACGGCCAAAGGAGTGCAAGAAGCTGTACTTTATCCAGCTGCCACGAAGCAGTACGTTTGACTTGGCTTGCTCCTCCCCAAGTCCACCTACTGACGAGCGTCCAGAGGTACTCAGCGTGCCGAAGAACATGAAGCTCCTCGCCGTCCCGCTGTTCGAACTATACGAGAACACGGCACGGTACGGCCCGCAGCTATCAGCCATTCCCCACCTACTTTCACGCTACAACTTCGAGTTCGTCGACGAGAACGGCAACGTGGTGGCACAAACTCCGGGGGCTGGACCTGCAGACGGCAGCAGGCCGGAGACGAAGGTGCTGGCAGGCGGAGACGACGTCAAGATGGAGCAGAACGGAGATGCAGCAAGCGATCACACTCTATCGTGAGATGGCTGACCTGTCCCCTCCTCGTCACTGCACTGTTCTGAGAAGGCTACGGCGTCTAGGGCCAATGGAAATGACATAACAAGGCTATCGATAACGTGCGAACCTCGCCAGCGACGCTGGGCGAGACACCAATCTTCGATGCCGGGTTTCGTGCATCTTGAGGGCAATAGGGTGAACGGGGCGAGATGCCTGCATGCGGGTACGCGTAGTGCGCGGTGTGCGCGGTCCAGGAATTGGGAGGCAGGTGGTATCTCGTGACCTGCATCCGTCGACGGTGGATTCTTTCCCCCTCTTGTCAGGTAAAGGGAATGGCTATAGTTCTGTGATTCAAGCTTCAGTTGCCGTGAAGTCATGGCTGCCGGTGATGCTGGGCTCAAGCTCCGAGGTAGTGGGGAGCTCACTTCCGCCCCGCGCTTCATCACTTCATCTCATCTCGCGCCATGTGAACACGATCGCACGCCAGCGCATGCTCAAATACACGCAAGCAGGCACTGTACCGCTGCATCCTCCACCTTCGCCATGCTGCTCCTCGGCTTGACAGGCTCGATTGCGACGGGCAAATCCACCGTCTCCTCCCTCCTCTCCAAGCCGCCATACTCCCTTCCCGTCATCGACGCCGACCTCATAGCCCGGCAAGTCGTCGAGCCCGGCACCGCAGGCTACAACTCCATAGTCAAGCACTTCCTCCCCACCACGCCAGACCTGCTCCTTCCCGACTCGACCCCCAAAGGCCGCCCTCTGAATCGCCCTGCGCTCGGTCGCCGCGTCTTCGGCTCAGGTGCAGAGCGCGAGCGCGACCGCAAGATCCTAAATGGCATCGTGCATCCCGCCGTGCGGAGGGAGATGTACAAGCAGATGGTGTGGGCATACTTGAAGGGCAGCTGGGCAGTCGTGCTGGACGTGCCCTTGCTCTTCGAGAGCGGATGGGAGCGATATTGCGGAACCATCTTGGTAGTCGGCGTCACGGATCCGAAGATCCAGATTCAGCGGCTGAGGGCGAGGGATGAGCATCTCACAGAGGAGGATGCGCAGAACAGGGTCAAGAGCCAGGGCGATGTGAGGGAGAAGGCGGAGAGGTGCTTGAGGAGGGGTGAAGGAAAGGGTGTTGTGGTTTGGAATGATGCGGGGAAAGAGGAACTGGAGAGGGATGTTCAGAAGACCATTGAGAAGATCAGGCGTGCGAGTCCGAGGTGGTGGGGTCTGTTGCTTTGGGTGTGTCCGCCGTTGGCTGCGGTGGCGGCGACGGTGAGTTGGTATAGAATGAGGAAGGTGCAACTGGCATGGGAGGAAGAGAAGAGGAAGGAGAAGGCCAAGTTGTGAGCAGCGATATCCCTGATCCTGTATACCATCCTGTTCTCGTTTTGTCTTTGAAAGTTTGTCACTTTCGACGGCCTGATGATTGCTTTCCTTGCGGTGAGTTGCTGGAGCAATGACCCCACTAGCAATAAACCCTCCCTGTACACCGCATTTCCTAGCACAGATCTTTTTTCTACAACCTCTGGACGCCCAGCGACGGAGCAACCCACACTGCCCGCACATTACAATGCCACGCTTCCCCCCTCCATCCGGCACGTCATCCACAACGCTACCCTCGTACTGTGACGATGGCCGCGACATTCAAGACCGCATGCCCGCATTCCCACCTCCTTCCCCAGAACGCCCTCTTGGCCTGCAAAAATGGCTCGATGACAACTCCCAAATCTCGGTCACCACCGCCTCGAATACCTCGGCTTCGACATATACAGGCAGCTATGTCGACGACGGCGCCGACATGTTTCTTCCCTACAAGAATGCGCCGGAGATGGGAAAGGTCAACAAGAGGTTCTATCGAAAAGGACATAAGCTCAATCCGAGGGATGAGGTGGAATGGAATGAGGATGTGCAGAGGGCGGTAAGTGGGGATATCAAGAGGAGCTTGGATGAGACGATGAAGAGGGTGAATATAAGAGTTGGTGGGTCTTCTTCTTCAGAGGGCGAGGAGAGGTCCAATCATGCAGAAGAGAAGAATGCAAGGGATGGCGCAGAAGTTGATGCGTATGCGGTGAAGATCATGGTGCCGAGTCCTTTCGGCACGTTTGTCATCCCAGGAGAGGATGGGAGGGTCGTCGTGATAGACGAGGATGGAGAGTTTGACTCGGGAATTCCACAGGAGCGGATGGACTGGGCGAAAGAGGAAGAAGACACCGCCAAGACATGGCCATCTCCTAAACGCTCTCCGGTCGAGCTCACGCCAGTGCCAGCTTTGAATTCGTTCTCCCTGCCATCGCCAACCAAGCCTCCCGTTACTTTACCAATAGATACCAACAACTCTTGGTCACAAGATAACAGTTCGACGGTATCGCGTGTCTCATCCTCCAAACCTCCCTCCATCACTTCCTGGATGCGAGATGTCGATGTTTTCAATTCGCCTCGGAGATCGATTGGTTCACAACGCCCTTCAACGGCATCCAAGATAATGTGGGTTGATGATGTGGACAACAAGTCAACTCACTCTTCGCAGAACTCCAGACACTCCAGACACTCCAGACACTCCCCATCTTCTTCTAGCTCGAAGATCAAATCATGGGCTGGGGGAGCAGACATCAAGTCGTCATCCTCATCCCATGTCACCGCAATTCGCCGCCCTCCTTCTACCGCCGGCTCAACACGGCAGGAGGCTTGGGACCAATCTCTCGGCATGCCATCTTCGCACTCCAACGACAGCGAGAGAAGCGCCGTGGAACCATATTCCTGGCGCCGTGACGTGGACGAAGAATCCACCCACTCGAATGTTGGATCATCTCCTTCCCGGGTCTTCTCAAACGCTGGCTCGAAGCTCCCCTTTGAAGAGGACAGCAAGGCGGATACCAGATCTGTAGGCAATCTATCGAGTGGAACTTGCGTCACCTATCGTGCACCCTTCGTCGAAGACGTCCCCGAGTCACCGGTGGATGGGAAATCCGAGCCGAAGAGCAGCAAAAAGGACGGTACGAGGAATAGTCACAGAAGCAGCTCGAACGCGAGCAAGAAAGGTAGCAACAACGGATGGCCCACCATCGAGCCGCATCCAACCTGGAGTCCTGGGAGGAGCGAGAGAGGTACTCACAAAAGCGGTCGTGGTGGGCAAAACCGCAATGGATTCGACGAGGATAGCGAGACTTGGTTGAATGCCGAGACAGCTGACGGAGTGAGATATCGGCAAGCGAATTGGGGGGAGTGGTCGACGACAAGGACGGTGAAGGATGTTTGATGTGAGCACCGTTCACGAGAGTGATTGGGTGAGGCTTGCCGATAGTACAATGATGGATGTTCCTTGCAGAGACGGTGTTTGGCTCAGTGTCATGTAAGCGCTGCGATGCTCCTCTGGGTGCTATGATTCCAACTTGCCTCGTTTCATCACGCTTTGCTTATTGTGGTTTCGCCCCCCGCACCAAAGCACCCACACCCGCCCACATCACAACAAACAAGCACAGCAGCGGTAAGGTGGAAAGAAGGCAATGTATTGCGAAACAACCAAGCGGACACTACGATGGAGGAAGGTATCAGATACTCGACACCAAAACGCCAGAAATGTTTCCTAACCCCAGCGCTGATGACGTCTGAAAAGTAAGCCTCGTGAAATATCCGGAACTGGTATCCTACACGTGTATATCCCAAGTAGAAAATGAGAAATTAGGTGGAAGGGTAACGAGGCGCCTGTTGCGCCGTTCCCGATCCAGATCCGTCAACATCGTGTACATGATTGTAATCGTGACAGGGCGTGAAGGTGTGCGTGAAGCAGTGGTTGATGACGATTGTGCAATGCACACGCCAACGTCGTTCAAGGCGTCTCGTTGGAGAGGGGTTGAGGTTCCGGGGACGTCTCCACGACGGCAGGCTCGTCGCAGAAGACCTGGATCGCATCTTCCTCCTTGGCGACCTCGGCCACCTCCACCACCTCCACCGCCACAGGCGTCTCGGGCTCCTCCTCCGGTGACGGGCAACCGAAATCCAATTCTTTGGATAGCGCACTGGGCTTCTCCAATCCCGGGTCCACGGTGACATAGCTCGACGCGTCGCATCCTTCGCCGTAGAACTCGGCCGTGGGTAGATCGCCGAGCGGCTTGCGGTCCTCGTCCATGGCGTCTTGCGTAAACTTCCTCAGACGAGGGAGCTTGACATGCTGTTCGATGGGAGCGCACATCTGCTTGGCCGTCGTCTCCATGGCGTCGGCAGCAGGTCCAGTTTGGGAGCGAGGCTGAGCCATGGTCCACTCGGGTGGCGGCACATTCTCCTTGCCACGATCCTCGTTGAACTGCTTCGTCTCGAAGTCGTCGTCGGAGCTGATGTCGAGGACGGAGGCAGAGTGCTCCATCAGATTCGCGGCCTCTTGCGCCTGGGTGTCTTCGTGGATGTCGAAGAACCAGCCGTTGGGCATCGACTCCTCGATGGCGGTGGACTCATGGTTCAGCGTCGGGGTAATCGGGGCGGTAGCCGGGGTCGCGACAGTCGCCCTGGGCGTGTAGTTGGGGATGGTCCCGCTCAGCGCTGCATCGATGGAGAAGGGGAGGCCGGCGGGACTGCTCTGGGTCGAGAACGAGGGAGGATCGACGCGACGGAACGGCGAGCTGGATGCGCGGCGCTTGGACAGGAGACCGACGCGCTTGTGCTTGGGGGATCCGCGGCTGTGGCTGATGGGGGTGGAGTTTGTGGACGACAGCGCTCTGCGGACGGACGGGACGGAAGGGCTTGCCGTGAGCGCAGGGCTGCGGGTCGAGGGCGTGGAGAGGAGGGAGAACCTGGCGGGCTTGACGAATCCGGCAGCGCTGGAGGAGCTGGTCTTTGGTTTCTTGGTCGGCGAGTGGAAGAGCGACGGGTCGATGTTTTCCGAGTCGAGGGCATCGTCGAAGATGGCCGATGCGCGGCGCTTACCGGTCGATGGGGTGGGTGTGGGTTTTAGCGGTGAGGAGAAGGGGGACGCTGGTGCGGTGGCTAAGGGCTCGCGTTCAATTCACGGTTCTGTGGGGAATCGGGTTTCCGAGAAAGCTTACCGTTCTGCCTGTTCTTTGCGCTTTGGAGAGCTTGGAGGCGCGGCGTGCCGATCTCGGCGAAGGGCTGGCGCGTAGAGAGAGCCATGCCTCAGGGTACTTGGGCGGGACGAGAGCGGGCGGGAAGGCAGTTTTCGCGTCCAGGAATTCGCAGCCGGGGTTGCGGCGGGCTGCGTGTGCAGGAGTGGGAAGATGGCGTAGTGTAGTGGGGGTCGTATTCTTGTTCTCTCGTCCAGTCGAAATCCTCTGGTCAGGACCCTGTTGGACAGCACGATGGGTGGATTGACTCTTCGCGCCCGCAACAGCAAAAGCAGGAGAGCACTTCGCAAAAGGATAGCGAAACGGGGACGATGTCGAGCGGAGCGGTAGAAGGGGAACGAGCAGTGGACGGGGCGCAACATCGGACTATACGTCCCATCAACGCGTGTCCCGTTGCGTCTAGCGTGTCTGCTGTGTACGCCTCCTTCGCGCGCCCTCGCGTCCCAATTCCCCACCCGCGCGACTCTCACACGACCATCATTGGCTCTGGGGCGCTGTGGGCTGTGAGGGCGGTAGACACTCAACGCGTGAGCGATGCGAAAGGGGAACGTCCCGCGTGGACCCAGCCAGCTTTTTATGCACACACACGCACACACACACATCTTCGACGTTCCCATTCATCTACGAAGCCTCCCATGTTCCGACGATCCCCTCCAAGAAACCCTTGTAGGCCGCTTTCTTCTGGTAGTTCTCGTCCCAGATGTTGGCTGCACCCTCGCCCCCAAAGACGCCGGGAATCCACGAATGCTCCGCGTGGCAGGCGTGTTGAGCTGTTGATCTCGACATTTCCGGGCCATTCGTCCGCACCTTGCGAGATGGGCACCGAGCGCCACAATATAAAGCCAACTCTCCATGTCGATACCACGCATCGCAAACCTATAGCGTGAGGTGGGAACCTCCAAAGGACTGCCCTAGTCCAATGATGATGGCCGCATGATAGCCGTTTTACCGGACTCGCATCTTACACTCTCGGATGCTACGGGACCAGATCCGAGATTCCTTCACAGTTCATGTGGTGGTTTGGACCTCGTATTGCATTGCAGCTAGACCCATGATGTGTATGGCTGCGGTGCATTTGAAAGTGAGCGGAAAAGGAAGAATTGGTATCATCGTGAAAATCCACAGTCGTCTATTTCCCCGAAGCCATGAATCAGGCTAGAGAATCCGGTAAACATGGCCGACTTCTCTGCTATGATGGTAAAGAGATTGTTACAAGTCATCGCTATTTTTTTTTGCCAAGAAGTCGCTTCTTCCCCATCCATCCTTGCTATTGCCCAATCCAGAAAGAAGTGTTGAACCATTGCACCGGAAGCATGCCACCATTTTCTCCATTGCAATCCTCTTCCAAGCCATCCCCTGTCCTACTACGCTTAGCATCCATTCCCCACTTCACTACCCGCACTTTGCCAACTCACCCATCTGTTCTCTCACCATCTAACCGGTACTGCATGTGCACCCCTTCCTCAATGCGGGATCCGTACTCGGCCATGGAACACAAAGATTCCCGTTGTTTCTGCAGCTCGAGTGGCTCGCACCACAGTCGTCCACCGAGCAAGGCCCGGTGTAGGCTTGAGGTATCGGTTCAGGCAGCGCGACCACGAGGGTGAAGAGGAGGGTGGAGAAGATGGTGGAGAAGTGCATGGTGGGTGTGTCGTGGTGATGTGATGTGATGTGACAGGTGAAGTGAGATGGATCGAAACTGGAGGAGAGAGGGGTGGATATATATACCTATATGATTCATGCAGGGAGAGCGGAAGCTGTAGCAGCGACTGACGTTGATGGCAGTCCAATGCCACGACTTCTTGGCGCCCGACCGCGGTATGGGCAGGCACCACCCAAGCAATCGCAAACAAGACAAGAAAACACCAAGCCTCGGCCCAAACAACCACATCACTTACGCTGCTACATGCAAGTCCACAATCCTCACACACTCTCCGACCCGAACAATGAATAAATACCGCACCAAGAGCCCCCATCCGAGAAAGGTGCATCATACCCAAGCATTGTACAACGAAAAAAAAAAGCCAGGTGACAAGTGTCCACCACACAAACGATGCTCCCGTCTCCCTCCGTACCTTAGCACTATGGCTATACAACATCTCCCAGCGGGAATTGGTGATTCTCTGGCGGGGCGGGATGAAGGAGAGCTTGGCGGCGCTTGGCTTGTGCACTTGCACGGCCTCGGTGTTTCTCTAGCCGTCGATCAATCGTATCTTAGTGTCGATCAGCCGGAGCGTTGACGATCAGGCATATATCTATGTTTGGGTCGTCCTGAGCGTGAGTGGATCGCTGGAAAGAAGGTTTGAAGGTGACGCCGCTGCGGAATGTTTTGGCTGCGTTTTGTGCGCCGACACCAAGAAGGCCAAGAGCGGGGCGCGGAAGAGGGGGTGTATATTTGGTAGATTGATCTGCAGATACAAAAGCAAAGGCTGTGCGAAAAGGCAACACGTACGAAAAAAGGGAAATGGCGATGCAGAGGGGTAGGGATGGTCAAACCTCGCCTTTGACGATTACTCTGATGCCCTTGGATGCTGGGCTTACCCCAGGGACAAATGCGTCTCTCTCTACCTTTACGTCTTCCGAAGTGGTTTCGAAGAGTTCGAGGTCGAAGCGTCGATACACAGCCGCCAGTGTCAAAAACAGCTCGGCATAGGCCAGACTGTCAGATTGTTAGCCTTGGCCTGTCCATCACAGCTGACACGTGCGACAGAAGCAACGTGTCGAATGGATTGGTACTCACTTGATACCTAAGCACATACGTGTTCCTTTCGAGAAGGATGTCAGATACCGGTCAAGTTTGGGCCCGTTGTTGTCCATCCACCTTTCTGGTCTGAAGGTGTAGGGGTCAGGGAAGATGGCAGGATCGGTCGAGATGAAATAGGTCGTCTGGCTTATCGGGGTCTGCATCCTGTCAGTGCCTCGCTTGTCAAACTTGGAGCGGTGCACATACTCTCGCAGGTATGATCCACTGTCGGTACGTCAGAGCCTCATGCGCAAGTCGAGGCAGTCTGGTGGTAACTCCGAACGCCAGCCTTACGCTTTCTTTGACAACACCGTTCAGGTAAGGTAGCTGTTCGAGCGCCGTCAGAGACGGAAGTTTGGTACTGACTGGCATGGCAGCCCTGAGCTCGTCGCGTAATTTCGGGAGAACACCAGGTGTGCTGAGGATATGGTAAGAAACCCAGGCGAGCGACTTCGCAGTCGTCTCAGAACCCGCCCCGATCAGAATCTGGCCTTCGTCCACCAACCTGTCCACACTCTTCTCGGAGTCGGGAAGCGCCGTGGTGTCTCTCAGCACCTTGAAGATGCTTTCTTTTTGTTCTTCCTTCTCGGGGTCGCTCTTGTTGACCGCTTCAACCTGCTCGCGAATCTGCCGCTCCCAGTCGACAACGATTTGAGCTTGTGGAGCAAGTAGAAGGGTGAGAGGCCGAGGCATGCGTGCCATCAGAAGCTGAAACCAAGGTAGTGCGCGACGGAAGGTCGTGCTTTCGATGAGAGTCCCTATATCTTCCTTGAACCCTTTCTTGAATGCAGGGTCGAGCAGATAGTCGCCGCTCTTCCCGAAACTGTATTCGGTGATGACATCCATGGTCAACGCAATGAAAACGGCCCCAAGCTCAAGGACTGTGCCTTCCCTCCTGGCCTGGGAAAGCCTGTTGCAGAGTGTTTCCACTTTACTGGAAATGCGGGGCTCGAGACGTACGACGGACCTCTTGGCGAAGAAAGGGTTCAGTGCTCCACGTCGCAGGCGATGATGGTCGTGTGCCGTGGTCGCGAAGGTGGAGAGAGCGGTTCCTGATCCCTTGTTCCATTTCTCATACTTGTCACGCTTGTGCAAAGCTCCAGAATAGATGGCATCGTAATATTCGGGATCCTTGACGTGTAGTTCGTCAGGGTTGACTCGAATGATGGGTCCATACTGTTCATGCATGCGCTCAATCTCCCAGATGAACCTCCCCCTCTTTACAACATCGAAGTGGAACTCGTACCATTCAGTACACGCCGTGAGTTTTGGACCAGGGAACTTGCGGAGCGGGTGAAAGAACAGTCGGTAGACGACAAGGCAGACATTGTAAAAGACGAGGCTTCCAGCTACGATGCCAACCATCTGGGCTGTAGAAAAGAAGGCCATGATGAAGACAGCTGATGGATGAATCGAAGCAATAGAACGATGGGCCTCCTGCCTGTTAGTCGGCGCTGCAGTAGAGAAATGGCGATGGGTTCAGCTGGCTGCGTGGCTCGATTGCCAATAAATATGTTGCTCTGGGACCGGGACCGGAGCAGCAGCAGCAGCAGCCTCGTACTACCCAGCCTATCGATAGATACGAGATTGACAAGCACCGAGGTAACATGTATTCCAAAGCAAGCCACCTGAGCCGGGTAGCAGGAAGCTGCTGTTCCGAAGCAGCATACTCATCGGTAAGCATCACTCGCACGACAAGGCGTCCATAGGAGTCACGGCCAAGCGTTGGACCGGCAGAATACTGGGGTATTTTGTTTTTCAAAGGAAGACTTCAGGAAAGAGGGATGGAGGAAGAGGGTCACAAGTTGGAGTGAGGAAGCACGTGCAGTGCTTAGCTGGCGCGCGCTTTCACGCGTCTAGCTCCACCCCGCATCATCACCATCCGCCAGGCACCACCGTCACTTTCACCCACCATCACCCACCGTCACGCAACCTCTGCATTTCTCATTCATCTCCGACATGGCCCCGAACCACGAAGACAATCCTTTCATCGCGTTTCGCCGCTTCGCCGACTCGCAAGTGTCCAGCCTTTTCAACACCGTCTTCACGCTCCCAGCCACCATCGCGAACTTCAACAATGCACACATCGCTCGCGAGCAGTGTCTCTTTGGGCGCGCCGACAAGACGCAATGCGAGATGCTCGCCCAGCTTGAAGAGCAAGTGGCAGGGCTGCGGTCCGAGGGCCGTGAGCTGTACAGGGTGGGGGACCTGCAGGCAATGGTCACCAAGGGGGAGCAGCTGATGCAGCTGGACCGCCAGGCTGAGGCGCTGAGGAAGCGCATCGTGGAAAGTGCGAGGTCCCGGGGCGAGGAGGTCCGGGCGATGCCCTCTCCGGATGAGGTGTATCGTCAGCTTCTCCGGGGCGAACCCAGCACATCGACCGACAGCCAGGAACAGAAGGACCTTGTGGAGAGGGTCGCGAACGAGCAGGGTCAACAGTGGGGATGGATGTGGGACTGGGGGTTGCCGAGACCGTTCGATGCGGATGACAGCACCGAAGACAGCTCAAAAAGCGGTGATAGGCAATGCCGATGGCGTCGCAGGAGAGAAGAGATGCTGCAGAGACGTGCCGACCAGCGAGCAGCCTTCGATGCGAAGTGGGAAGAGGAGAGCAGGACCACGGACGGGGAAGAGCCTCGCACGGAGCATTGCAAGCCGAAAGTGTACCACTGGTCATTCAGTTGGCCGCCACCACCGTCAGACGATGCTCAAAACAGGTCCCGCGATGATGCTCACGAGGTGCGAGCCCAAGTCCAGAACATAATCGATGAGATCGGCAGCGCGATCGCTCGCCAGGTGCCGCGTATTCTGCAATCACCAAATTACTCTCCAGGGTCACTGGAGGAGAGTGAGGACATGAATCGGGCGGGTGTGAATTGGAGAGACGCATTTGAAGACCTCATCCGTGCCGAGAACGGTGCGCCTCTTATTCCGGCCGATGCGCTCGGGGTGCAAGGGAACAGAGCGTACGATGAATGGGCGCGCCGCTTCGACGATCCTGTGACTGCACGCAACGTGTACGCTCAATGGGTCGCCCAGCAAGGACAAAAGTATACCGCCGCAGAACCAGCGTCCGAAGAACCGAGCTACGAGTACGGTCACGATCACGAAGATCAGCACGATGACCCTCCCACCCCTAGCCCAAAGCAAAAACAGCGGTCCCAAGACATGCCCGAAACAGAGCTGGATGCATACGAGCGCATGCTCGGCCGGGCACATGCACCAGGCATTTCTACACCGAACAATGAGAGCGGCCGATCATCGATCCTTTCGACGCTCTCCACCACCGAGCGTACCGTTGGCCCGGACGGCACGGTTACGACCAAGGTGATATTCAAAAAGTGCTTCGCCGACGGCAGGGAAGAGAGCTCAGAGACTGTGCACACATGGCAAGGTCAGGAAGATGAGCCGGGCTCTTATAAGCCAGCAGTACTGCCGAAGGAGGGGGAGAAGAAGAAGAAGAAGAAGAAGAGTGGCTGGTTCTGGTCCAACTGAAAGGGTAACGATGCATGTATGGTAGGTATGGCGTATCTGGTTTGTATATGGGTGATAGTAGCGATCAGGTTGGCGCACGGCTCTGTGGCGAATGGGTACATCTCTCCCTCGATCGATTTGGGTAGGCTGGTACACTCCCCCCTCCTTCTCATGGCATGGAGTCGCTCACTTGTCCATGTCTGTTCTATCAATGCATAATCTTCACTCCATTCGTATCAAATCGGCCCCAGGCGGCATTTGTTTCCCTCGAGTGCAATTTGACCCAGGATTACATGGACGAAAGCATGGCATGATGGACCATGTATACTTAATCAAGACGGAATTCGAGGGGTTTCGACGTTGAATTCGAGTTCCTTCGGCACACACACACCCCTGTCCCCTTCGGCGAGGGATGCATCCCAGCAGCAATCTTCTCTCTGAAACACCGTTCCGCGAAAGATGGCGATTCCAAAATTTCTCCGATGGCGTAACTGTTGTACAATTTATCCACCTCCCCACCCAGTCGTAAATCGGGACAAGCGGTATTTCAAAGTCGTCGACGAACGAGGGGTTTGAAACGGGTTATACCGCTTGCGGAACAAGCGACACGGGCAGAGAAATAACCAGGCCCACGCGTTTTCTCATGGTGGAACGACATGGACGAAATCACTCGTCGCCGATAAAGGGGATATCTCCATGTACGTTTGCTGAGGATATATAATGTAGATTCGATGGAAGCCTCCACCGCCTCTCCTCTCCTCGTGCTCTTTTGGGGCTTGTTCGCTCGCTTGAAGATCCAACTTTTGACACATTCATTCTCTCCTCTTCGGTTTCGACGATGCGCATCTCGGAAATCGTCGTCGGCGTCGTCGGGCTCCTGCCCTCGGTCCTGGGACAGCTCTCTGGAAAGGTTGGCCCGCTGACGACCACGTCTTCCAAGGCGACCAAGACGTGCGATGTCACCAAGTACGGTGCCAAAGCGGATAAGACGACCGACATCGGCCCTCCCCTTTCCTCGGCATGGGCAGCCTGCCAGAAAGGAGGCACAGTCGTGATTCCAGAAGGCGACTACGCCATGAAGACGTGGGTTACGTTGACGAAGGGTGCTGCCGTGGCCATCCGTCTGGACGGTATCATCTACCGCACCGGTACGGCCGGAGGAAACATGATCATGATCAGCGATACCAGTGACTTTGAAATGTACTCCAGCACCGGCAAAGGAGCCATCCAAGGTAAAAATTTCCCGCCTCGATCCCTTTTGGTCTTGCCAGCTTCGCTGACCTTCGCCGTCAGGGTACGGCTACGAAATCCACAAATCCGATGGCCAATGCAAAGGCGCGCGTATCCTCCGGCTCTACAAGGTGACGTCCTTCTCCGTGCACGACATCGCCCTCGTCGACGCGCCCATGTACCACTTTTCCATGGACACGTGCACCGACGGCGAAGTGTACAACATGGCCATCCGCGGTGGCAATTGGGGCTGTCTGGACGGCATCGACGTTTGGTCGACCAACATCTGGATTCACGACGTCATGGTCACCAACAAGGACGAATGCGTGACGGTCAAGTCGCCGTCCAAAAACATACTCATCGAGAACATACACTGCAACCGCAGCGGCGGATGCGCCATCGGATCCCTGGGGGCCAACACGGCCATCTCGAATGTGGTGTACAGGAACGTGTACACGTGGACGTCGAACCAGATGATGATGGTCAAGAGCTGGGGTGGCAGCGGGTACGTAGAGAATGTCGTTTTCGAGAACTTTATCGGGCATGGGAACGCGTACTCGTTGGATATCGATCAATATTGGTCTTCGATGACCCAGGTCGCGGGCTCGGGCGTCCAGCTCTCCAACATGACGGTCAAGAACTGGAAAGGTGGCAACGCGAATGGAGCGTCCCGCGGACCGATCAAGGTCGTCTGCGCCGATGGCGCGCCCTGCACCGATGTCGCCATCTCGGACTTTGCCATGTGGACCGAGACCGGGAGCAAGCAGGTCAACTCGTGCAGGTCGGCGTGGGGTACCGGGGGTTGCTTGAAGAAGGGAACGGCGGCCAGCTATGGGCTCACCAGCGTTACCGAGACGGCCGCACCGACGGGCTACGCTGCCGCGTCCATGGCGGACGACCTGAAGACGGATTTCGGGACCACGGTCAGCATCCCGATTCCCACCTTCCCGAGCAGCTTCTACCCGGGCGCGACGCCCATGTCGAAATTGGCCGGGTCTGGGTAGATCAAGCTAGAGGGGAAGGTGGGGGATGTTTGGTGTTTGCTTGCCACTTCCTGTATATGTGTTCGTGTACTTCCAATACACTTGTTGCGATCGCGTTCCCTCCCAGTAGCCAGATTGCATTGTAGCGTGACAGATCTGACACAACCTACCGAAGCCAGAGGAGGTTTCCGGGCCGATTGATCACATGACCCTCTCCGCATCGATTCTATATCTGGCACTGCCGATCGGACCGTGAACTGCGAACTGCGAACTGCGAACTGCGAACTGCGAACTGCGAACTGCCAACCGTGAACTGCGAACTGCCAACCGTGAACTGCGAACTGCCAACCGTGAACTGCGAACTGCCAACCGTGAACTGCGAACTGCCAACCGTGAACTGCGAACTGCCAACCGTGAACTGCGAACTGCCAACCGTGAACTGCCGTGTGCGTGAGCGGTGGGCAACCTGCGCCGCAAGGAGGGCGAGTGGATGCGAGACAGGGGTGGGCCGCTGCCGTGACAACGCACGGGGGGGTAAACACGGACACACCCCCAGGCGCAGCGTAACCCCAGCGGGACGTCATGACTTGGTAGGCCTGTCCTCTGCGACCGCACACCTCTTCTGCACATTGTTACCGCCTCGCTCGACCCTCGCTGAGCAGCTGAGCAGCAGAGCAGCAGAGCCGCCGCAGCATAGTAGCCCCCCAACCGTCCTTCGCTGCCGTCTGTGTGCTGTGCGCTGTGCGCGGTGTGCTGTCCGCCGACCGCTGTCCGCTGTACACCGCCCGTTGCGCCCACAGACGAATGTCTCGCTGCCGCTGCCCGCCCGCCGGCTGAATCTGACGATCGCGATAGACTCCGGGCATGGCAAACCTGCCCACGCGCTTTCCCTGCTGGTGCAAAGCCGTGTACTCCTGGGGCGGCGAGGTGAGTACAAGAAGCCAGGCCACGCATCTGGGGGGGACTCGGGCTGACTGTGACCGCGCGCGTGCCAGACCAAACGAGACCTGGGCTTCATCGAGGGCGACCTGATCGAATGCCTCAACGCCGGCGACGGGTCGTGGTGGACGGGACGGCTGAAGCGCGACCGACGCGCCGTCGGCCTGTTCCCCTCCAACTTTGTCGAGCTCCTCGCCGAGGACTACCAGCCATGGAACCGCAACGCGAGCCCGCTGGCCCAGGAAAACGGGGGCATGTCGCGCCAGAACAGCGGGCAGCCGGCCAAGCAGGCGCCGCCGCAGAAGCAGAAGACGTTCCGGAAGCCCTTCACCGCGTATGCGGCCGCGAGCGCGCCCAACCCGGCCGCCGCCGCGCGCGAGAGGGAGAGGGCGGGCGGGCGGTCGCCCCTCCCCAACGGCAGCCTCCGCACCCACAAGCCGTACTCGTCCATGAAGCGCTCGTCCACTGAAAGCCGCGAGAGCCCTTCCCCGGTCCCGCCCTCCAGGGGCCCTTCGAACCTGCGCGCGGTGTCGCCCCGGCCCACTTCGGCGCGACCGACCTACTCTCGTGCCGCATCGCCGGCTCCTCCTGCCCACCACGACGCCTACTCGAGATCGCCCTCTCCCGCGCCTCCCACCCAGTACCGCCCGCAATCACGCGCCATATCGCCGGCACCGCCCCCGGCCCAATATCAGCCGCGAGCCGTGTCTCCTGCGCCGTCCTTCCAGTACCGCGCATACGACCGAGGTCCCTCTCCGTCGCCGTATCAGGAAGCCCAGGATGCCGCCCTCGACTCGCCTCCTCCACCACCACCCCCGCCGCACCGCGTTGCCTACAACCCGAGCAGGGCGCCTTCGCCTGCGCCGCCGCCCCACAATGCCGGCTACCACACACCCGAACCTCCGCGATCGGGCAGAGGAAACTTCACCCCTTCGCCGTTGACGAATGCCATGAACGATGTCATGTCTTCTCTGCAGGACATGGGCATGTCAAGGAGCGGGGACTCGCCCGATGAGCCTCCCACCCCTCCCGGTGTATGGTCGCCCGAAGCATTCAACGACGTCTACCAAGCCTCGGCGAAGAAGGTTCGCGCACAAACATCCATGGGGATCGGTGGTCAAGCTGCTTATCCGGCCGATGACGATCCCTACCGACCCGACGACGACGGTCTTCCGCAGGTGCACAATTACGTGCAACGCATGGAGAGTCGCTTGCGGAAGATGCACCAGCAAGAAGGCCGGAAGAATGACGAGCTCTACATGCCGGAAGACCCATCAGACCGGCCTCCTTCTGTCCCGCCCAAGGGATCCAAATACAACAGACCTACATCGTCCATGGAAGATATACAGCCCGAGGTGGAAAGAAAGGGATCAAAGTCGCTTCGGCATCGCAAGTCCGCGTACGAGATGGGGCGTAGTGCTTTGGGTAGGACGTTCACCACGAAAACGAATTCGACCACCACAACCCACACGAGCAGCAGTACAAATCGCAGCTTGATGTCGGGACAGTCCGCGACGAATATGAGTTCCACCAGTGCCGGAAGCTATTATCGAAAGAAGTTTGCCAAGGAGAGGTCCAAGAGCGTGCCAGAAACAAGGGAGGCTGCGAACGGCTATACCTTTGATGATGGAGAGCGACCGGAAACGCCCTTCACGGGCGTCACATATCACTCAAGCCACGCCTCCCGTTCGCGGCCAGGATCAAGCCATCAACCCCAACCTGAATGGGCGAATAACCAGCAAGACGGTCCAGATCCTCTCGGCGGACTCGTGGCGCCGAAACCGAAGAGGAGCGGCTTCTTCCGAAAGATGATCGACACGGCAAAAACCCAGGCTGCAAACACTCGGAGTGCGATTGCTTCTGGCTCGATAAGTAGGCCGGGTTCCCGTGCCGCGAGCAGGGCCGCGAGCCGTGCTGCGAGCAGGATGGATGACCGTGGGCCTACCGGCATCGCAGGAGGAACGGCCGTGCAGTCGGGTGCGGCGCGAGACATGGGATTGGGCGGGTCGGTCGACTGGGTTCAAGTTCGTCGGGATGTGAACAGATCCAACTCGCTCAGCAAGAACGAGAGAATGGAAAAAGCCGATCGATGCCATGTGATGGATATTCCGGTGATCAACTCTGTCGACATCCTGTACGACTCGGCAGAAGGAGATGAAGGTCTTGATGGGCTTCCCATCGCAGAGCCCACCGACTTCGGTGCCTGCAATCTCGGCCTGGTTGACAAGAGCGCTCGATTCGTCAACAGCATCCCGCTCGGAACGACCCCCAGTTCGCTGGCTCAAGGATACATCTGCCGACCGTACCGAAGCGATGTACAGCGGCTGCGGGCCATCTTCACCTGGGTCAGTGAGCGCATCACATGGGAAGACGACTTTGAAGGCGACATCGATGCTCGTCACGTGCTCCAGAGCAAACGCGGATGCTCGCAAGAGATAGCCGTCGTGGTTGCCGAGATGTGCGCCTCGGTCGGATTGCATGCTGAAGTGGTCCGGGGATATCTCAAAACCCCGGGAGAGCCCTTGGATCTCGAAAGCGTTGCCCATCCCAATCACTTTTGGAACGCCGTCATCGTGGAGGGGGAATGGCGCATCATGGACTGCTCATTAGCCGGACCCACACACCCCAAGCGGGTGCAGTACTCGAATGCCGGGCCTCAGGTTGCGGAAGGGTACTACTTTCTCGCACGCCCGATGGAGATGTGCTACTCTCACGTCCCTCTTCTCCCTGAACAGCAACACATCTGCCCACCCCAACCCCACGACGTCTTGATCGCTCTCCCGTGCGCAACGCCGACCTATTTCAAGCATGGACTGCACGTGGTCGAATTCGACACCAGTCTTTTGAACCTGGACAATCTCGAGATGGCACACATCCGCATCAACGTTCCCGAGGATGTCGAGTGCGTCGCCGAGGTGGAAGCGCGATCCTACTCCCAAGACGCCGACGGAGACTACTTTGAGAGCGGCGATGTTGTGCGCAAGCCAGCTCTGACGCAAGCAGAGTGGATAGCAGGCCAGAAGCGGTATACAGTCAAAGCACTGTTGCCGAGCGATGAGGGTCACGGCGTGCTGAAAGTATACGCCGGACCGCGCGGTCTCATGGTAAGCAACACCCCCCCCCCTCAACCTTGCTCCGATATAAACAAAGCCTGACGCATTACAGCACTCCAACAAGCTCAATCCTCACGCTCTCGCCCTCGGTCTGCCTCTTACGCATACGGGCGCAAATCCGCCCTACTCCTTCCTGACCCTTCATCCGACACCACACGCGCAACGCCACGATCTCTACGTCGCTCAACCACAATGCGCAAACATTGCGTTGAACAACACCTTCGTCTTCACCGTGCGCCAACATCCCTCCTCCCTTACCCGCACACCCGACCCTCCTGAAACCTCAACCGGCCGCACCTCACCGAACCCTTTCGCGCGGCCCTTGTCCGCCATGAGCGTGCAAAGCATCTCCGCTTCGGGCTCCAATTACACCAACCCGTCACAGGCGTCGTCGGGATCGAACAGCAGCACGACTGTGAAGCCTGCAAAACTCGCCATCCAAACACCGTCGGGCAAAATCATCCGGTTGACGCGGAAGAGCGAGCACATGATCGGGATGCAAGACGGCGATGGCAGCATTTGGGAGACTGTGATCAAGATTGGGGAAAAGGGAACTTGGCGTGGACTGGTGCTTGCGGACCGGAGTGCGAGGTGGTGCGTTTTCGCGCAGTGGGAGTGCTCCTAAGTCGCGAACTCCCTCGGCCATGTTCTTCTGTCTGGCACTCTTGATGCATGTACGATTATGCCGTCTTTTTTTGATGTCCTGGATGATGATTTTCCTTTCTCCAAAAAAGTTCCATGACGATTATTATCAGAGAGGTAAGCGGCGTTGGATACGTTTTATGGTTCCACAGCCTTTACGATCTGTAACGCTTTGCTTGCTTGCTTGCTTGATTGCTTGCTGGCGTTCAATCTTTACAAGGCTCGGCTCCTCAGGCACAGGCATACCATGTTTTGGCGCTTCTGGCAAAGCTTTTTGGGATACGGCGTAGACGAGTCCTTGCATTTCTGGCGCGTCGGTCCGTCGGTCGGCCGCTTGTTTCTTTTCCTCGGGTTAGCGGGCGCCTACGTGTAGCTGATGCATGTATAAGCGATATGGCGCACGCCTAATGCAAAATTTCTAATGACGAGTTTGATGTTGATTTTGATTTTGATGAGACAGTAGTGTAGTCATGCATGGGAAGAATATCCAACGCCCAATCGAACCACCACTTCAAAATCACCACTCCCGGTCTATTTCGACTTTCCCGTGGGAATCTGGAACGCAACGGCCGGCTCGCCGTGCGCAAATGCCTTGTCGATGCGAAAGTAGCCCTTGCGGTCGAATTGGAAAATGTCATCCACCTTGAGCGCGGCCACATTGCAATCCGCCAGCGCCTCGTACCTCGTCTCCGTCTTCGGGTTCAAAAAGTCCTCCAGACGATCCTCCTCCTCCAGCTTGTCCTTGGTGATGAGGTAATCGAAGTCGACCAGCTCAACAGGCACAAGCTCCTGGTCCTGACTCAGCCACGTCACCTTCTTGCTCGTCTTCTTCACGTCGCCCTGGAGGTGCAGCTCAAGCTCGATTCCGGTAACCGTCTTGAGACCCGAGGGTTTGGCGAGCGGATTGATCGAATGCGAGATCTTGCGGACAATGGCGTTGCCCCAGTTCATGAGGGTGATCTCCTCATCCTGGGCAAACGAAGCCGCGTCGTCTTGCTCGAGGATGATGTTGGAAGAGAAGACGACCTTCTTTTTGCCGAGGTTCGTGTATTTGGCATGTTTATCCTTCTCCTCGGTGACGACACCCTCACGGGCGCCCACGACGGTTACGGGGACTTTGGCGTTGGAGGCGATGGCCGTGTAGCGCGCGGCGACGGGGTCAATGTGCTTCTTGTTTGTGGCCCAGAACGAGTGCCAGTCGAGGTTGACGATGTTCTTGGACGGACCTTGCTTGAGGATGAACTCGCGCAAGGCAGGGATGGTGACACCGCGACGACGTACACCTCGGATGGTGGGCATACGTGGGTCATCCCATCCCCAGACGAAGCCGGAGTCGACGATCCTGGTCAGTTTGCGCTTTGAAAGCAGTGTGCGGACGAAGTTCAGACGAGCGAAGCCCCAGTTGTACACGCCGCGTATGCCGAGCGTCTTGATGAACCATTGGTACTGGGCATCGCGGTCGTTGTACTCGGTTGTGCGGAGCGCGTGGGTTACCTTCTCGAGAGAGTCGACGATGGGGCAGCAGAAGTCGTAGGTTGGGTAGATCTTCCAGGTACTGCCGGTGCGGTGATGTACCTCGGGACTGCAGCGGTAGATGACAGGGTCGCGCATGGCTTTGTTGGGGTCGTCGACGGACATTTTGGCGCGAATGCACCATTTGATTCCCTCGGCGCCGCCCTGTTTCATATCCTCGAAGCGAGCCAGGTTGTCGTCGACGGAGGAGTCGCGACGCCCGCTTGCGATGCCATTCATGCGCTCCTCACGCATCTGCTCCTGCAATGTGTCATCGGCGTATGCGGTTCCCTCTTTGAGCATGCGTACACAGGTCTCGTAGAGCTCCTGGAAGTAGTCGCTTGTGTACGAGACCTTGTCTGCCTTGATGCCCATCAAGGCCAGGTCCTCGACAATGGAGTCTTGGAACTCCTGCTTCTCTTTGATGGGGTTCGTGTCGTCGAAGCGGAGGAGGAGAGTGCCTTTGTACTTCTCGTGGGCGAAGTAATCATTCAGCAGGGCAGCTTTGGCGTGGCCAATGTGCAGATAGCCCCTATTCCAGAGAGTCAGTCCCCATCTTCATCGTCTTGCCGGGAAAGAGACCCACGAAGGCTCCGGCGGAAACCTGGTGACGATGCCCGTGCCGTCTCCCACATCCTGCAGCCCGATGTCATAGTTCGCCCCTTCATCCTTCTGCTTCTCGCCCTCCCTCCCCTTCTCCTTTGGCCGCACCGGAATCGCCGCCTGCTGCGGATAGGCCTCCTCGATATACCTGAACCAGCGGGACAGATTCGGCATCAAACTCTGCTTGATGTAGGCGTGGGCGACACGGTTGCCGCGCAACGTCTGCCATACCGTGGTGTCGGCGTCGGTGAGAGTCCAGCCGACGATGTGGGTGCGGAGTGTGAGGTGGGCGTCGAGCTCGGCGAGCGAAGGCTCGATTTGCTTGAGATTGAGGGGCTTGAAGGCCTCGGCGCGGTCCTGCCATTCTTTGATTTTTGAGTCCATGTTTGTCGTCGTTGTCCGTTGTTGCTGTCTGCAATCGAACTTCGTGGGGGTTGTGGTGTGAGGGAGGAAATGTCGAACGTTGGGCGGGGTTGGTGGGATGAATCACAGCCTTATCGATAAGCCCGTCATTCAGTTTTGCTTCAGGGTCCGAGTCATCACCAATCTTGAGCACCCAGGAGCAGACGTAAAGAGAGACCAAGTTGGATTTCAGTTTCTAGGTGACAGCAACATACAACTACCCCCCCCCCCCCCAAACGAGTGTGAACATGATGCAGTAGCACACCAAAGCGCCTCGCACAGCGCCGTCAAGCCGTAAAACCTCGCGAGGCTCGTGATAGCCAAAAGATGGCAGATGCCCTCCAGAACGAACGTCAGCCCCCCTTCCACAAACACACCGCGTTCACGACTTGTATCAACATCCCACATCCCCGTCCTTCTCCGTCGGTACGCGACTGCTACTTCTTGCTCTTTTCCTGCACATGGGTCATGCCCACGCGACTCTCGGCATCCTCACGACTCAGCACCTTGTGCTTTCCGCTCCAGATGCCAAACCTTCTCTTCACGGCTTTCCAGCTTTCAATGGCTGCGACATAGATGGCCACACTGCCAAAGCTGATGCCCCACTCCCATGTGATTGCGCCGTGCTTGAAGACTTGTCGGTTGATGACTGGGAGGTAGACCAGAGCAAATAGAATGCTGAAGCCTGCCGTGACGGCCCAGAAGAGGAAGCGGTTGCGCCATACTGTTGGGAATACAGACAGACCGCGAGGTGTGCGGGATTCGGGGTAGAGGTTGAATAGCGAGCGCGAGAAGTGTTTAACTTCCCATGCGGTGACGAGGAGGAGCAGTGTGATGGTGGCGTAGGTCGTTGCACGAGCACGAAACACCACGGCGCAGCTGTCATTGTATCCGTCGTTACAGCCATGGCCCAGGCCCAGGCCACTTGGATCTGGACCTGCATAGGCCACGAGCGCGAAGCTCATCAGACACAAGCCACCCATGAAGAAGCCATAGATGAACTTGTCGGTGATGAGTTCCTTGGTGAAAACCCCGGTTTTAAGACTGTGCGGCGGGCGGAACATGGTATCTGGTTGAGCTTCTTCCAGACCGAGACCGATCGCGAGGAAGGAGCTGGTGATGAGGTTGACCCAGAGAATTTCGATCGGAGATAGAGGGAAGACGGAGTGGTTCTCGGCATCTTTGAATCCAAGGCCGATAAGCAGAAGTATGACTTGCGCAATGTTCGAGATGAGCAAATGCATGAGAAACTGGATCACTGGTTAGCAGTGTCAACAGTGAGAGGGCCAGACGGTCGTCTTACCTTCTGGATATTGTCAAACAGCCTACGCCCTTCCTCCACGGCCTTGACGATGGACGCGAAGTTATCATCCGTCAGTACCATCTTGGCGGCATCCTTGGCGACGTCGCTTCCAGTCCCCATAGCGATGCCAACGTCGGCCTTCTTAAGCGCGGGAGAATCATTCACGCCGTCTCCCGTCATAACACAGAAGCGTTTTCGTCTGTGGAGGGCTTCGACCATTTTGACCTTGGTTGCGGGGCTGCATCGGGCGACGACAAGAGGTAGCTGCTCTAGCTTGTCAATCTCGTCCTCGCTCATGGCGTCAAAATCCCTTGCAACCATTACGGCTTTCCGAGCCTCCTCTTTGGGTAAAGATGCATCGAGGATACCAACTTCGCGTGCGATTGCTTCTGCAGTTCCCGGATGATCACCAGTAAGCATATGAACGGTGATGCCAGCGATCTGACATTCCTGAACAGCGCCTTTTGATTGCACGCGGGGTGGATCGTAGATGGCTATCAAACCGATGAACTTGAGATCTTTCTCGACTGCCTCACGATGGTGCAGGTCTGTTCCCAGAGGCAAGATTTTGTGGGCAACACAAAGGACGCGAAACCCTTCATGGGCCATGTTCGTCGCCTTCTGATCGATCTCGGCCTTTTCTGTGTCGGTAATGTCCAGTGCTGGATACATCAATTCGGTAGCACCCTTGGTGTAAACATCGAGATGGCCAGCTTGCTTGTCCTTGTAGACGACTGTCATCTTTTTAACGGTAGAGTCGAACGGGAATTCTGCGGCCAGTTGAATGTCCAGCTTAGTTAGGAGCTCTTCCTTGCCCATGTTCAATCGCATGGCCAAGATATGGAGTGCGATCTCCGTAGGCTCGCCGAAAGCTTGCCTTGGTCCGGAACCGATCCTGCTCTGGCTTGAAGCAGTAGTGGGTCGAGTAATGTTGGTGGACTCCAGGGTCGAAGTATCAGTTCCATCGTCAACATCGCTCATAATTCGCTCGTTCATCACTTTTTGCTTGTTGCTGATGATTTGTTCGTCGCCCGACAAAGAGGATATAGGTGCCTGCTCGATCTTGGACTGATTGCAGAGGGCAATGGCTCGAAAGAACACATTAAATTCGGTGTTTGCCACATAGTTATCGGGGTCCAGCCGAGTGCCATCCAGGGTCAGATATCCACTGGTTGGGTCGAAAGGATTTTCAGCGTCTTCGACCGTCAATGTGCCAAAGCCCGAAATAAGGGCTTTTCGTCCAATCATCCGGCCTTGAGTAAGCGTTCCTGTCTTGTCAGAACAAATGTTGGTAACGCCGCCAACAGCCTCTATAGCTGAAGAGACACGAATGATGACGTTCGCCTTCGCCATTGCTTTTGCACCAACTGCAATAGTGATGGTAAGCACTGCAATGAGCGACTCCGGAATAACCGCAACAGCAACACAGATGCCATAGATGAGGACTTCCCCACCAATATTCTGGAATTTGCTTGCCGAGAAGACAATGATAGCCAGCAGAATGGCAAGTGCGAAGAGAAGGAGAGCAAACTTGCTCAAGGTGATCTGGAGCGGGGTGCCTTTGAGACCAAGGATAGCTTTTCCGGTATTGACGAACTTGGACCAGGACTTCTTGGAGGAGCTCTGGTCCTTGGGCCCGTCGTCCTGCTGGCGAAGCATGGTGGCTATTTGGCCTACTTCTGTGTTCATCCCAGTTGCAATGACAATTCCCGAGCCACGACCTCGTGTCATCTCACTTCCAGAGAAAGCCAGATTCGTTCGGTCGCCAGTGGCCAAGTCCAAGTCGTCGAAGGTCAATGAAGGCGTCTTCTCGACAGCCTCCGATTCACCGGTGAGAAAGGCTTCGTTTGTAGATAGATTCATTCCATCGACGAGGCGCAAGTCGGCCGGGATGATGTTACCAGTTTCCAAGCGGACGACATCACCAGGCACGAGATCGATTGCTTTGATTTTGAGTGTGTCCCCACCGCGAACCACGATGGAATCCGGCGCAGTGAGCATTTTGAGCGACTCTATCGTCTTCTCTGCTTTGTAGTCCTGCCAGAACCCAACAACGATGTTGAGGAGGATGACGGCAGTGATTACGCCTCCTTCGAGATAGTCATTGATGCCAAAGCTCAATCCCATAGTAATGACAAGTACCTGAAGCCATCAGCATCCGGTACATTCCATCGTCGAGATAAAGGCAGGTATGTGCAGGTATAGGCAAGCACGTACGAGAGTGAGACTGTTTGACACCTGCCTTAGGAGAATCGCCCACAGGGATAGCCCTTCAGCTCCTTTAACCTTGTTAGGCCCATGGTGGAGAAGGCGAGATGCCGCTTCATCTGGATGGAGGCCATTCCTAGGTCAAGTCAACATCCGTTGTTGCCCAAGACAGGTGAGGAAGGAACATACTGGACGTCCACATCCAATCTTGTGGCGACTTGTTCTGCAGTGAGGGTGTGCCACGCAGAGAACACGGCCGCACTCCCGTCACCCTGTGAGCTCGGCTGCTGATGCTGTGGCTGGTGTGTTGAGGCTGGTCCATAATAAGGTCGTATAGGAGGTTCCGTATCCTGAGGAGAAGTCTCCTCGACGGTTGGCACTTCGGGTTCACCCATTCAATATGAAAACACTGGAGTGTTGGTTAAGATGAGAGTAGGGATGTGAGGGGCGTTCGCGGGGGGCAGTTATACGATAGCCGTGGGTTGGGGATCCCGATGGCGGGGTCACGCAAGCTAGGCCTGGTAGGTGTATACGTGGGTCGACCAAGCGTGGGCGGCTTGGTATTCCTCCAATGCGCGTTCCGCCAGCTTCCACTCACCACTCAGGAGCGGACATCTATTAGAGCCTCCACGCTGCGCTCCCGCCGTTCTTGCTGATTGCCTCCGCGATGGAATGTTGCGGTGCTGTTTGCACATGTGATTGTCCTGGAAAACACATCGTTGTGCCGGCTGTTGAGGCTCCTTCGAAGACGCTTGGCTGGCGACTCCAAGAACTCCCTTTGTTCTATCCAGGAAATTCCGAACAATACACTGCATGCCGAGCAGTTTCACAGCATTGGCAGCCCACTCCCGGCTGCGTCTGTTTGTCCATTGGCTGCCTCGTTCCTTCGCCGTGCTTGCGATCGTCGGTATTGTTTGCCGATGGTTGATTGGTGCTTGATCGGTGCTTGATCGGTGCCGGGAATTAGTCAGCTCGTTTCGATGGCGGTTTTCGTTTCCCTTAGGGAGGTCTGGTCTGATAGTACCACGTTCTGCTATACTGGTATGATGTCCTTCATGTACGAAACGACGGAGGGATACCAGTATCAACCAACCAACGTCCCGCGGCGTCCCAACCCGAGCCATTCCCATGGTCGGGGACATGGAGCGAGATTCGCCTTTCGTTTAACGTCATGGAAGTGGCAGGCTCGCACAGATGCAGGATTGCGACGTCGACGGCAGGCAGAATGTTCCTCCATGCCGAGGTTGCTGGGGTGCGTTATCGATCGTGAGGAGCCTCAGCTGCTACGATATGGTTGGATGCGAAGCTGGCCTCTGATTGGCTCGTGTGCTGGGCGGGACCTGCACCTGCGATGGGCTCAGCGTCAAAGGGGGTTGAAATCACGAAACAAATGCACAAGCAAGAGAGAATCATCTCTATTAAATCCAACCAAAACCAGTCGAGCGCCAATTACCCCATTCCTATGCTGTTTTGTTCGCCAATCCATGCAGAGTCGTAAACCGTACTTCACTGCACCCTTCCTCCCTTGTAGCCTTCATCAGCCTTCTCGCAGCGTTTCCGCTTCCGACACAGATGAACTTCGACGAGGCGCAAGTTGTGTGTCGGCCTCAACCATGGCAGCCTCGAGGGACATATTGAACGTCGACGCCAGATACTGAGCGTAACGTTTCCGGTATGCAGCTGCCATGTCGTTGGTCGACTTGAACAACTCTTTTTTCGACGTACTGCCTGCTTAGGGGTTAGACGGAAAGCTGTTAATTGAGTGATCAAGTATACCCGATGCGGGATGGAGAACTATCGAAGGCGTGGGCGACAACGTGGGTGATGATGAAGGAGAAGGAGTAGGAGTGTTGAAGGGAAGATAAGGCATGATGGCGGACGATGTGGTCGAGGAGTTCGGTCTTCTAGTGAGGATAGTTCTCTTGCGTCGATCCCGTCTGAAGAGACACTGATTGGTCTTTACGTGGGTTTGAGATGGAAGCTCGATGATTTTTGCTTCTTCCGAGGGGCAATCGGCGGCTTTTTATACGCAAATTGTCGCCGTCTCTGCCTGCCACAGCTCCACCGCAACAACCTGAGAAACAGCACGAATCGTAAGCTACAGTTTGACACACCGTCGCCGATGGTGCCGCATCACGATCAAGACGGGACCCAGACCCGGAACTTTTGGCGTTATTGGCAGCTTACTGGTGGAGCGTGATCAATCAGGAATAGCTGAGCCATTTTCGAAATGCTCCACTCACCGCCAGATCCTGTGTCAGCCAAACAAAATCTGGGGAAAGCCACGATATCAGGGGCAACACGAGCACCCTGTCAACTTCAACCATGGCGCATGCCGCTCCTTGTCTTCCAAGGATAGTTGCAGCCGACGATCTTTACGGCTCAAAGACGAATACTTCACCATGGCTCCAAGGTCTTTCGGAAGGTGTTGCGGTGGTCTTGCTCTGGCACTCTTGAAGTACCAGAACAACCGCCCAGATCCACACCAAGACTTCCTGTGTACTGAGGTTTCGCCACGTCTCAGACCCCGCAGGCTCTACGTAGTAGAAAGAATGTGATGGCACAATGGGACGCAACTATAGTGCTATATGGACCAGCAATGACGACCGCATCAACCACGGCTCCGCTCCGTGGAACGATCGGGTGACAGTGGTCTTGCTTTTTTCGCAATATTGCATGGGCCGGTTTATCAAGCCGCATGGCCAACAACTACGCCACCTAATTGATGTAAATCCCACAGCCCCTCACGAACTTGCACTAGAAAAACTGGATACCATCATTTCCTCGACTGTTTCAACAACCGACTCAGCTGCAGCGTCTGCAGCGTTTCTGCGACTACTGCAGATGGTGTTATTCAACGCGATGCTAACCGCAAGAGAGCGAGCCCAACTTACGCACACCTATAATGAGTACACTTCTCTTCACAGCCGGGATCGATACCATACCCCTGGCACCGTGTGAGAAGCCTCAGCACTGATCACGATACATTCAATATGGCTTTCACTCCTTACAATCATGACAATTCCGCCACGACAGTATAGCGCATCGGTCACGGTATCTATAGAAGCGCCTGGAAGTCGCGTGCAGAACATTCAACGTCACGACACGTCAAGGAAATGCGGTCCCAACGAATTCGATGCAGGTAAGGCTATCACGAGGGGTGTCCGAGCTTCCGGCGACGATCACAGTGTGAGGGGCCTGCATCAGCGGCCCCGCAATGCGCCGGTCCAAGGTCGGCAATGCCGGGTATTGCTCTGCTCTTTATGCTCTTCACAGTTTTGATCCGAGCACGCAACGTACAAGTTCGCCTTTTGTTCGTTTTAAGCTGTGAGGAAGATGGCTTGGCAATGTCGTGAGGCTGTTATCGTCTCGATCATGGACATCGCCCCACTATCCGAGAAGTAAATCATCCGACGGTTCATCAAGGTCCTACTCCGCTATACCTACCCTTCGGACTTTTCCGTCAAAGAGAGCAGGGATATTGTCTCTCCTTCTACGTGCGTTATAATTGATATCTGCTCCACTTCAAAGGGAATCACGTTCTCCCCAGGCCTGATATACAAGATGTCAAATTACTTGCCTTCGTCTGAGCCACTTCACTGAGGCATTTAGAGATACGCTAACATCTCGCGACGTGCGAGACAGGGGGTCAAACGAACTCTAATCCCACTTCATCACTCAGACCACAGGTAGGAAGAGGTCTACATGAAACATAATGTCGATATTGTCGGAATGTTGAAGCTCTTGCCAGCATGGTGCAAACTGTGGATGATCCAATACTCCACTGCCAAGTTCTTATAATAATATCGGCCGCGCCTTGCGCCAAATGCCGACAGACTCATCGGGACCATGACTTAGGTACAGGGAACTTACACGACATGCGTCCTAACCGCCCCCCAGAGTTGCACTACAGTAGAACTAGACTGAATACCTGGACAAGTTGCACATCTACTACGACCACTATCCATGAACGGCCATGAAAGATGAACCAACACTCCGCAATCCCCAAACTGTCCAACGCGAATCCACTATCTGGTACGATTCACGGGTACCTTGAGAACCAAGCTAGCGTCAAACTTCGGCACAACGTCAGCGGCATATAACAACACTGGCCGTAAATTACGCAGCACCTGGTTCAATCTCCGCTGAATAAATGGTTCCATTCCTTTACTGATTGTGAGTGATTTATTTGTTTGTTTCCAACATGTGCTCGAAACCTTGGAGGACAGCTTTCTTTGCCTGTACACACAGCCTTGATTGCGCTATTTCCCACATGCAATGCAAGCTTTCGGACTCGTAGTCTTCGCACGAAGGGACACCACAGTCGCTCCGTGTCTTATTCAATGCAGAACTGAACGTTATAGTATTATGTGGTCAACTGAGCCGCTCTCTAAAGTTAAAGCAATGTTCGGCTACACCCAATGACCTCCGCGTTTCACTGTCTAAAAATTCAATTCCAGAAATGGAGGCTGTTCCGGCATCTGATATCTCTTCTCAGCCATCGTACCATTGGAAAAAGGTCCCAAGCTGGGCGGCACATCCTCAGGACTTGTTCCCCAGGAGCTCTCATTCACACCAAGCCTCAATTCCAGCAGTCCGCCATCAAGGAAAAATTTATGCTGTAGCCAGTTCTTGTGATATGGCTTCCCATCCAGCGTCGCTGACTGAATATAGATGTTCTTGAACGAGGGATCGTAGTTGATATTGCGGATGGTGGCGGTCTTGCCAGTTTGCCCGCTCTTGATCGACACCGACTCAAAGAAGGGTGGCGTGATGAAATAGACATCCTGTCCGGCATTGGGGAAGATACCCATCATGGTAAGTGCTTCAAATGATCCCATCGCACCGCTGTCGTCGTTTCCTGGAATACCGCCGACAGTGTCGTTGAACTGCGAGGGGATGTAGTAGTGTGCTCGCTCAGCTGACTTGGCAGGTCGTCCAGCGTAGTGGTACAAGAACACCTTGAGGAAAGCTTGTTCGTCGCCAATGTAGCACATGCCCGACTCGTGGAAGAAGTCTAATCGCTTGACAAAGGAGGCTGCGCCACCGAGTGTTTGAATCAGAGTTTTCATATCCCCCGGTACGAAGAAAGTGTACAGCCACACGGGTCCTTCGTACGTCTCCCCACCTTGAGGGTTCAGGTAACAGCCAGTAAAATTCATCAATGGACTACAGAAGATAGGGTCTTGGAATCCCCATGTTCCGTTCATATACTTTGGTTGCAGAAAGCCAACAAACCCAGTATCAGTACCGTTGATAAAGGAAGTTTGGTCAGGCTTAAACATGTTCTTCCAGTTGCCAGAGCGACCCAGGTACTTATTGTACGATGCGGTGTCGTGGGCGTGATCTCGTGCGAAGATCGCAATTGTAAAGTCGTTGTACGCGTACTCGACTGTGCGGGAGATTGAGCGAGTTTCTGTACCTACACCGATAACGTCCAGATCTTCGGTGGGGATATAACCCAGGTTCTTCCAGGATTCAAGACCACCGCGTCCTAGGAGAGACGATAAGTAAGTGAGCAAGTCATGAGCAGAATGGTATGGTACCTTCGACATCCCAGTTTAGAGGCTCAATTTCTGCGTCAGAAAGCAAAGCTTCATATGCTAGGTCCCAATCTATGCCCGCGCTAATGTTCTTCAGGTAGGCGTCTACAAGCACAATGTCGGCGTTCGAACCGCCTTGCGTAAATCCTGAATGTCATCAGCAACGAATTACCTCGAGGCTGCACCAAATAATTTACCTTTGCAGAGGCTCATTCTACAGTCCGGCAACTTTCCTTCGTGGCGATAGACATCCAACAAACCCCTCACCATCAACGTCTGACTATGCGGATCCAACAGCGTGATCAACGGATGGATACTCCTAAACGAGTCCCAAATGCAATAGTAGCTGTCATAGTATGGCTCATCGCTCTCCCAAAGCGGATTCTCGCCGGTATAGTCCTGGGGTGAAATCATCGACCGATAAACCCCGGACCAGAACGATCGCAGCAGGACATCTGAAGCGCCGCCCGGAACGACTTTGATAACATCGAGTTTCTCACGCCAAACCTTCTCAGCGGCTGCAGCGACATTGTCAAGAGTAGACAGCTCTAGGGACGGGATCTCTTTCTCCGCGTTGGCGCAAGCCTGCTCTTCACTGAGGAAGGATAGGCCGACCCGTACTACGATCTGGTTCTCCGCGTCGGGCTTCTCGAACTGCAGGTAACCACCCGCAGGTCGTTTAGCGGCCTTTTGTATTTTTTCAGATGGAGCCCTGTATTTCGTGACACCACTTTTGGCCCTGGAGTTGGTGAAGATACCACTGTCCTTCAGCTTCGCGCCGAAGAAATCGGCGCAAACATAGCTTTCATAAGTTCCAATACCAAAGCTGGGTCCCCACAGACCCCAGCCGGTCATGCGACCGGACTCGGGATCGATAGTTATACTGGCGTCCTGACGCGTTTGCGGCAAGTCTTCGAGAGAGAGAAGAATATGAGGAGCCAGGGTGGTGTTTGTGGTTGTAGGGACTTCCGGGAAGGTGAAACGGTAAAGAGCTGTGCGGTTCGTTGTCGTCATTTCAGCGCGAATCTGAGATGCGAGTGTGATTGCGAAGTAGCCTGGGCGTGCTTTGACAGTGCCGTTGATCCTGTCGGTTTGGCGATCCCAGAAGGTGTAGTTGCAAGCATTGATGTCGTTGTTTGGGCATCCAGCCTGAGGAAAGATGGGGAAGTTTCCGAGGGAAGTGGCTCCTCCTGTGCCCGAATCGTGCATATGGGAGAAGCCTTGAATTGGGGCACCGTCGGAGGTGAAGCCTCCTTGGTTGTCGCCAAATACGTCGGCGACGGCTTTCGCCATGCCTTGGGTTCATTAGTTTCTACATGTTCAAAGCATAGTTTGATGAGGATGTACCGAACGGCAGCGTTGCTCCAGGGAAGACATGGCCTACATCATATCAGCTTCATGAAGAGGAATCAAGGGTTGAATCGACAAACCTCCATTTATAGTTCCAACCAGCGGATCAACATAGTCGTATCCCGCACCCGTTCCATTCTGAGCAAATGCTCCAGCAGCCAATGCCCCCAACACCATCACTGCACTATCTCTTTTTAGGAAAGGTCTCATCTTCACGTCTTGGTACAGAGCTACTGCCTGAGGAGTACAAGACCGTGTAAGACCAGATTCCAGGGGGACCGCCGCCGCGAACGCAACAGCGCATTCCAGAGCATTTATCCGTTCCTTCATTCCACCGTACCTCAGCGCCCTCCATCTCTGATGACCCACCTCGCCGCAGCAAATCTAACTGCACTTGGCAGGTCGCCTCTATCCGCAACCCAT
Organism: Corynespora olivacea; assembly: GCA_019202945.1. NCBI lineage: Eukaryota > Fungi > Ascomycota > Dothideomycetes > Pleosporales > Corynesporascaceae > Corynespora > Corynespora olivacea. Next base: position 100,601 of record JAGQEM010000008.1, read on the forward strand.
TCTCCCCATACTATGCTCCAAATGACAAGGGCGGGAAGCTCGTCACATTCTCCAATCTGCAACATCCAAGAACTTGCGATGTAGCGCGACATGAGCGCCAGGAACAGGTAGCTTATTGTGCAATCTCCTCGCGTTTTACCGGATGAGGTCTAGGCTGGCCGTTGGACGGGGGTGAGAAGAGATGGTATTGGTGCGGTTAGGTGTCGGGTGTGGCTGCGGGGTACCAGGGCGGGGCATTGGTGGTGGGAGGTTCGGCGGCGCGTGGCATAGTCGCGAGATCTATGTACCTGGACATAGGACCGTGTGATGAATCGGATGGGAGAAACGCCGCGAGGCCATTACGATATCGTGGTGGTGCTGCAGATGCATGTCTTGGAACAAACTTTCGATCCGGAACTACCTACCAGCTAGGTACCAACGAACAAGGCATGTGATGCGTCACGCATCCTTTCCCTCTATACAACCTTTGGGCCCACATACCAAGCTCACTAACCCAAGCCCTCTTGATGAACCCGTGTCGTCTACGGGAGATCACGATACGCTTTTTTGATACGTGATTGACAAGGTACGGCATACATGAAGTCGGCAATACGCCGCAAAGACTCTAGTGATATTCTCACTCCAATCCAAGCGAGGAGAGACTTTGGACTAAGATGCGCACAAGGTTTCTCCACAAACCCAGCTGCCATGTTGAGAGCTGAGATGGTTGTGTGGCGCGCAAGGTCCCCGTTGATGCGGAAATTGCGGTTTGGACATTTGGGTAGTTTTGTGTAGGGTGTTCCGTGAGCTTGGATGGAGATTGTAATTTTGGCTTATCGGTGTGTGTACGATGTTGAAGATAAGGGGATGGCAACACCTTCTGTATGTAGAATTTGTGTTCTTATCGACATAGCCCCTACCAGTAAGTTGGGATATTGTAGGAGGAGCGAAAGGATCGGCGTACCTTTTTGTCGTTCGCGACTGCAGATCTGAGCACTTGTCATGTACCATTCGGACTCCTATTTCCACACCGCTATATGGCTTGCCTGGTGTTACCTTTGGTCATGCTCCATCAAGGGTTTCGCGCATAATACATCGGGTCCTGTAACATGAAATGTGGCGTGGTGCAGAGGGAGGAGAATCAGATTTTTCGACAAGATTCTGTTGACAGCATTTGGACGTTATCTATTACGTAGACAAGGTGCGCTATCACTCAAGTTTGAGTTTCCCGGGTCCACTTACCATGGATATCGTTCCATTAAGTGCTTGTGTAAGAAACTGTTCCTTTGGGTAATTGGCAGATATACGAGTACAACTGTTGAGTTCGCTATTCGGTACATCAGTAGCCGAGGTAAGAAATGAGGAAGAGGTCTGGATTTCAGATACGAGGTTAAAAGAAGAAGCTGGATATGTGAATAGATAGGTGAGACTATGAATAAAAAACATAGTCTAACAATGCCAGAAAATAGGGTATCAAATGAAGACAAAATCCATCATCAATCAGTGCTCTTAGAGGACCTGTGCACCTGGACCTCCCATCCCTCCTCCGCATACAGATGAACGACCTTTTTTTGGGAGTCATAATCAAAGGTCCCAAACTTCCGATTTCCTTGACTGATCTCAAATGGGGATCGTGACTGTGGCGAAGACTTCCTGCGTTTTCTTGCTGGAGGGCTGATAGCCTCTCTCGCAAAGCTACGTTTGTTCACAGCTGCAACGGGTGCTTCGGCGGTCCCAGGTGGCGTGGGGATGGCCGCTTCTAGCGTCGGTGCTTGTGCTACTGTCGATGCTATGGTTGGTAGTCTCTCAGATATATCCTCGTGAACGAGTATATGCATTTCGCGCGAAGCTCGGATACCTACACCCTGTGTGCTGCCTGAAAAATGCGTGGATTCGTTGGTCGTGCAAGTATCGCTTGCTTTCGGTGTTTCTTGAACCACTGTGTAGTCCGGAGTATGATGTACGGACTCTTGCGTTGTACGTGGCGTAGTCTGCTGTGTGGTCTCTTGAGTCGTTTCATACTCCGAGACAGATCTTTGAGAACACCCCAGCTTTCGCAAATATCTTCGCACGTAGATAGCAACGTCTTTCGCAAGACCATCCAGCTGATCCACCTGGGGTGCCTCCCATTTCTCCTCTGCCATCTGCTGCAGGTCTTCCATTGAAACCGTGTCTTCCCACGTCCGATCATGGTGAATCTTCTTGATCCGTGGGTGGCGTAGCATCTCGTAGGTTTCATTTTGCATCTTCTCATAACCCCCTCCCAAGATCTCTGCAACAAAAGGCTTCTTGAAGGCCACAGACATACGGCGGTCATACCCAAGACCGTGATCGATGTCAAAGGCATCGATGGATCCATCGTTGTGAAGTGCGACCTTTTGGAATTGGCCTCGCTCGTTGAGATACTTCAGCTCAGGTTTAGGGATGCATTTATCCAGGCTGAGGCACCCTACAACTTTGTATCTCGGTTTTTCCTGACACCGCTCGACTGCCAGCTTGTTCGTCAAACAGCCCAAGTAGAAGTGCGTCCACAGTAGGGGTCGCACATTCGTTTTTGAGGACACCTGGGCATCGTGACGAGCGCCAATGACGGCAAAATCTCCTAGGTCCCGCTGCCCACCCATATCTGCGAGGTAGTCTTTCTTGACTTTGATCAAGTAGTTTGGTCGCTGCTGATAATTTTCGGAGAACAGGGGAAGATACGGTGAATGAAGCGGCTTCAAAACGAGACCCTCTTGACGGTGAGCAATTGTCCGAGCGAATGCTTGTGTCAAATCTGTCGAGCCATGCTCTGACTTGAAATCAACCAGAGTCCACTCAGATCGTTGTGATCGGCCGGGAACAATGTTGATCAATTCGCGCAGCACGGAACGTCGGTCTTGCAGACACTTATGCATGATAGGCTTCTCGTCTAGCATGAGAACGTCGAAGTGTACCAACATCAAATTTTCCCACTCATACGGGAGTGAGTCCTGAAGGGTACCGAGGAAGCTCCCTGAGCGACTGATATGCTTCCGAATCTTTGAGAAGGGTTGGATCTTCTTCTCTTTGTCGTTGTAGAGTACCATCTCACCGAGAACAACACATTGTCGCTTGAAGAAACAGCCGGATTGGCCGATACGAAGCGCCTGTCGAATAGTGTCATGTAATAGTGCTCGATCGGCGGTTGCGTCCTTGCCATTCTTCGAGAAAATCTTGATGTCGTTTGGAGTGTTGTCCAAGTTTACATGTATCTCGCAGTATTCCCCATCATACTTGACTTCGGCAGCCCATGGTCGATTGCCAACCAGTTGAAGGCAGTGTTTGAACGACCAAGCTTTGTGGAACGTTGGTCGAGCGACCTTCACACCGACTGCTACCTTCAGACGTCCTGCAGCCTCGGCTCGCATCGGTCGTTCCAAGGAAGGTTCCGGAACCGCAGGATAGTCTTTGAAATCTTCCCGTAGTAGTTTTATCGCGGCATCGAAGTCATTCTGAAACTTGAGGAGATCCGGGAGCAGAAAGTGGTAACACCTGAAGACAAAGGCTTCGTCAAGCTCAATAGTCGTGTACTCTCGCAAGATCAATCGAATGAACCACTTCAGTTCCCAAGATTCCAGACGCAGAAGAATGTGCGCGAGCTCCATGTCGGTATCCATGTCCAGATCACGTTGCTTTTGTATGGCGATATCCGAGAAGCGGTTTTTGGCCGCCATCTGTGTCAGTAATCCGTCGATTCGGTCGATCGGGAATTGTCGCTTCTTCGTTATAGAGCCATCCCATGATTTTGTCGCTTCTTTTGCGTAGAAACCCAGGTCGCCTCGAGACTCGGTCGACCATCGTTCAAACAGCATTCGATTGCCATGGTTGAGATGGAGAAGTTTTAGAAGCTTCCTCGATAACGCAGGTGGCTGGAGACCGTATACCCGATCCTTTCGACGATGCGGAAAGAGCGTAGATAGAACCGCGCCACCATTCGTTTCGGGGCCATTGAGAGTTTGTCGATGTGTGCTGAACCAATTCCTGATCTTCTGTGCGGTCCCATGTACGACGTCTCGCTTCTCTTCTTTTGGCTGTCGTCTTGGATCCCTGGTTGATATTTTTTCAACTGCTTCGAGAAGACTGCATATATCGTTAAAGGTGAGACCCATTAGGGAGATGATTGTTGACCGGTCAATCGACGAGCAAATATAGAGAGGTTGCGTGCGGTGGAAGGCGTTATCGATGAGAATTGGTGAGGAGTGACATATCTTAGGTGGGAAATCTCGAATAAGAGTGAAAGTGAGACCAGCACTTTCAGGTTATACCACTCACAAGAAGGCACCTCCTCGTCCAACACACCCTAACATTGATGAACGTGAGAGCAATAGATGGTAGAGAGCATTTCGCAAAGACCGAAAGAAAACAAGCACAGCGGGGCACGATGGAAGCGTGTGGGCTTTGTCCCCATAGAGGAACGCGCACTCGCGTCAACGCACGGCATCATCTGACTGCGCGATCTGGCGATGCCCGATTGGGACGACATGTTCCTCCGACCCTCCGCCAACGTCATCCTCATCTGGACGATGATGACGATCCTCTGCTGCACCTGGCGTTCGAACAACGGCTGAATTTATTGCCCGTATCCCGATGAATCGACCAATCGACCAATCGACCAATCGACCAATCGACCAGCTGCTTCGGCCCCCGCCGGCCCACTCGAGACTGAGGATGGTTACCATATAAACTTCCCATTGAGCCAGCGCTTCAACTGTCTTCTCACCACCACTTGCCAAACCGTCGTACCTGCATGTGAATTGGATCTCTATGGCTGATCCGGCGCGCGCAAACGACCCTCGCTCGGAGGCGAGTAAGAACCAGGACTTGATATCACGTGGAGGTACGTGGCATCAAACCCGTCGATGATCTTCGCTGACTCTGCGATTCCACTTCTAGACTACACGTCGACGCCTGTTGGAAAGGCCGTCTTTGTTCTCGCCCGTGCTATCGATCCCTTTGTTCAATACTCGATCCTTGCTCATGGCGCCGGTACCGGCTTGCTACATAGCCTGGGATTGCGAACGCTGCCGCCGGGGCTGCCTGCGCAGACCGGTGTATCCGCAATCGATGCTTTAGGACTCTCCCCTTATCGGCTGGTGCTGTTTGGGATGTCTGTTGGCAGCGTAGTGAGTAAAATCCCAGTTACAAACTGCGCCAAAACACCATCCAACACAACGCGTACCGACAACGCTCCCGAAGAACTTTGCTGATTTTGTGCCTCCTCCTGCTTTAGTTGAAGCAGAATATCTGGGTCACCTTGTTGTCGGGAGAGCCTCTAACCGTCCAGAACTCCCTAATTATTGGAGGGTTCAATTGCCTTTTCAACTCTTTAAGCTCTTATGCCTTCCTCCTTCGTGCCACATCCGCTTCCACCGAGTCAACATTCCCACAACCAGCACTCATTGTGGGCAGCACGCTTTACGTCACTGGCATTCTCGCCGAACTCATCTCTGAGATCCAGCGCAAGCGATTCAAGTCTGATCCGAAGAACAAAGGCAAGCCTTACACTGGCGGATTGTGGGCACTGGCGAGGCACATCAACTATGGAGCTTATACTGCATGGCGTGCTGGCTACGCGCTTACCGGTGGTGGCTGGATCTTGGGAGCTCTTACGGGGGCCTTCTTGTTCTATGATTTTGCAAACCGAGGTGTCCCGATATTGAACGAATATTGCGAGAAGAGATACGGGGAGGATTGGGACAAGTTCAAGAAGCAGACCAAGTACAAGCTCATTCCTGGCATCTACTGAGTATGAAATCAGCCGGTATGGACTTTCAAGCTCAGCGAATCGTATTACATGAGTTGCATAACCTACACGTTACCATTGAATCGACTATTTCTTCTCGTATCCGAGAGTCTCTTTCCCATACAGAGGTATCCACCGATGTCGCTAATTAGCCACATCAGGAGAGAAGCACGCCGTCGGTTCGACGTTCTCGAATCATGGCCATGGCGCAACGGATGCATCTCCGCTCGACAGCAGTCGCACGCCTCCGGCTTGCAGCAACCAGTGCCGCGATGCTGATCAGGGTACCATAATGGACATGCATTGCTTTACGCTACCGGCGGGGTAGCAACTCACCACCCTGCATCACCCAACCGGGCAGTCCGTGATACAGCAGAAGCTGTACGATGCAGATACTTTCTATGGCGTCGGCACTCTACCCGGTCATGCGCATTTCACGGCATGGAGAAGACGGACATGTATACCATATTTAGACAAGATCTCGAATCTACTACGTGGTACAATCGATTGTGTCTGGTGCCACGTGACACGTTGAATGCCGGGAACGAACTGCTTCACTGCAATTAACCTTTGCAGACCGCGACATGGCTCGCTATGTGAGAGGGGCTAGACCGACTACTGCAGTTTCAAAGCAACGCGTGTCTCCTGTTTGAGCAACATGCCGAGTTTCTCCCCGCAATTGTCCCATATAGATTCATGTGTTTCCCAAAATGTTCCCGTAGGATGGTTCGCGATCACCATAGTAAGTCGCAGAAAAGGTGTGTTCTAGATCTGCAAGCGTCAGAAGTGAAGGCGGGAGGGATACCTTCCGAAGACCCTGTGGCGTCTACGATGTGGCGCAAGGACTATTGTCCGCGATGGCCTCATTTCGATAATGTGCACATCAGCTTGGGTGGCTTTGAGTGCACGGGCGAATGAAGCGACGGCGATGCGGTGCGACAACATGGCTTTGCCATGCTGAGGAGAACGAAAGCAATGCCTGGGTGCCTGGGTGCCTGCGGGTGCATGAACTTAGTCGGTTGTGGCAGGTGATGGGAAAAGCCGCATACAGCACGCGATTCGGCTTGGTTCCGAGCGGGCCATACGCCAACAACAGCGCGAGGCCATCACATCCGAGTGCTGCGCAGACGAAACGCAAGAGATGCGTGTGCGTGAGAGAAATGCAGGTGCGGGATCTGGGGGTCTGGATGTCGGCCCCCGACGATGCTTGGAGTTGGTGGTGAGGGGTTCGTTCTTATCGCCGGTTCCTTGGTCAGGTCCCTGGCCAAACGTCTGGTTAAGAGCGAGGGCCAGGCAGTATATCCAGGGGACGACTCGATCGCCGAGGTCGAGGTCGTGGCCGTCACCTGTATCTGTGCCCTGGCGGCTTCGTAACTTGACTTGGTTCAACACGGCTGTCTCAGCTCAGCACAGCACACAGCATCGTGAGGGAGGCCAGGGAAAAGGATGCCCGGCGATGGAAGAAGAGCAGCTGGCAGATGTAACCAGGGCGATCTTGGTCAGCGTCGTGGTTGTCGTTCGTCGTGCTCTGCCTGCGCTGATTCGCTGCGGCGGCGGCTGCCTTTTGAGACCACAGACCCGGCTCCATCCAAGGCCCATGAGGGGTTTTCCTTCCGGGGTCAAGATCGGGCTGGCTCCGCCGAAGCAGTGCTGGTGTTTTGGCCTTTGATTCAGGTTTTTGGGACACGTTCGGCCGGGATCTGCCATGAACAATTTCATCTCGGAGCAGCACAGAGCAGACCAACATTCCGTCATCCAAGGTGACCCTAGCTCGTAGCGCCCGTGTACTTGGTGTGATGATCAACAACACGGCAAGCTCGGGGTGGATACATATATGTCCATGGTAGAATCCTCCGCTCTGTCCTTGCGCCGTCCCTCCGCACCTGTGCCGCCTGCATCTCTCGACCTCTGCCCGATCCCCCCACCCCCCAGCGACAAACCCCCAGCGACAACCCCCCAGCGACAACCCCCCAGCGACACGGCGTCGACGTAGGCGAGAGCTGAGTGTGCTTGGAAGCGCTAGCGCCCCCGCCGCCCCCTGGATTGGACGAGCATCCACGTGCAGCGAGCGTAGTTGGGTAAGTCAGGACGAGTTCGCAGCCCACGATTCCGCCGATGCTAGGCTGATGGTCCAATATGGCTTGTTGACGCACCTCTGACTTTCTTTCTTTAGACGTGGGCCATCTGGCTCGCTGCCGCCGACGGACGGCACACTGGACGCCCCTCCAGAATCCCCCTTCTGTCTTTGCGCTACTTTCCGGAAGCGGCGCAGAACGGAATCTGCAGGGCACGACTGCAAGCGGGGCCTGCCAAGCACAAAGACATCTCCAGCGCTACAAGGCATACCGTGCGACCGACCTCGTAGTCCCCGCTGCCGTGCTGCCGTGCTGCCGTGTTGCTGTGCTGCTGCTGCCGTGCTGCGACGAGGCTGCGCGGATTCTCCTCTGCCTCCCTCCCCTCCCTCATTTTCTCCGAGACATTGCTTTTGACGTCAGGAACGCCGATCGGCGTTTCACGGTTGTCCATCATCGACAAACGAGATCCGCCATCCTTCCAACCCAGCATGCAGACCGCAGTCATGGCCCAACCGCAGCCCCCAAACGCAAACGCCCATGGCCCCGTTCCCGTCCGTCGCAAACCCATGGCCAATCCCGGCATCGCACTCCGCACTTCACAATTCGACTCGCAGCCAGGTCACTCGCGATCGAGAACAACGAGCTCGGGCGTCTTCCCCCCTGCCGCCCCTTCTCCCACCACCACCACCACCATGAACTCGCAGTACCCACCGCAGATGTACCAAGGCTCTCTCCGCCGCACGCCAACTTCCAGCACCAGCTCGACCACCGGCACGCCGAATCGCTCCAACAGCGGCGCCCTACGCCGCTCCTCCTCAGCCCGCTCCGGCACCTCGCCCACATCCTATGTCGCTCTGATGCGGAAACAAAAGGCCACGGTCTGGTGCGACCGCTCACAGTACGAGGACCCGCGGATATTGGCGCAGCAGCGCCAGGCGAAGATGCGTGCCACCATGGAGGTGGTGGGTGGCCCGCATTATGCCCCACTGCGCAACGCCTCGGGAAACTCGAGCGTCGCTGCAGGAGTCAGATCCAAGGTCCGCCATCACGGCGTGCCCAAGGCCTCGCTCTATGCCCCGATTGCCACTGCAGGCTCGGGTGTGCCCATGCGTCTGAGTGCTTCCGAGGTCGATGAAGGAGACAGCGAAGACGGCTCAATACGAGGCGCAAGCGCGGGGCCATTCCACCACCGCACCGGCTCCGGACGCAGTTCACTGGGGTCTGGTCGCCGCGTATCCTACGCAGCAGGCGGCCGCCATTCGTCCGGCTCGACGCCGCCGAACGGGACGAATTCTCCTGAAATGGACGACCTGATCGAGGAAGAAACACCCGTGCCGACGTACAATCCCTCCGACTACTTTGCCGCCACCAAGACTGGTCTCTCGGCCGGCAGCGGTAGTAGCGAGGAGCGCAATTTTGGCGACGTGGGACAGATGCCGCAGTCACTTCCGAAGCCGGCACAACAGGACAAGAGCGACTTGCACCGGCGAGGCAGCGTTGACGAGCGTACCACCACTATGAGCAACACTCGACTTTTCATCGCCAACCCGGACTTGAGCGACTAGATGCACCACCAAAAGCTATGATACCCAGGGGAAACAAAGGAGGCTACGGGGACGGACGGCAGGGTTTCTTCTTTTATTGTTTCTGATTCGATTGCTGGACGCGCATGATAAGGCAAAGGCGTTTGGCTTGTCGGCAATTTTTTTTTTGGCTTTCAGCGCACTCTCTCGTTACATATGCAACATTGGCGTCCTCTCTTAATTTGCCTGTCTAGCTTTGCATAGCATACATTTCTTTGCTCACGGCGGGAAGAGGGGTGGAGCTGGGTGATGGAAGGTCGCTTGCTGGCTGTGTATATAGGTTCCACGCAGATGCGAGGCCGTTGATCCCGTCGTGTTTAGGATACCAATTATATGCAGCATTCCAAATCTCAAAATTCCATGAATATGCAAATACCCAGCTCGTGCAATTCCTCGTGAGAGCGACAGTCCAAGAACTACTACGTACAACCATCATCGCCAGTCTGAAACGACGGTAAGGAAATGTACTGCGCGTCAATCCCCCAGTAACTTTCTCCCCACGCATCATGCCATCGGGATCTCACCTCACAGACATCTTCCATCATCCCCGCCCCGTTTCTACAGACCCACACCTCAGAAGCCTCGGAGCATATGATTTCCGGACCGACCTCCAGACCTAACGAGTACCGGGTGGGGTCCCCAAAAGCGGTAAGCTTGGTGATCGACGTCGTCTGTTCCCTCGGGATCGGAATCCTTGGCAGGGACGGACGCGCAAACAAAAAGTCGCGAGACCGTTCTCAAACTCACCGACACGCCGTGCCCGTGAATTTTGGCTTCCTTTGAAAAGGCCAACGGAAACAGACATGGATGGTGACATTGGGAGCGCCAACGGGATGCGTAATAGACATGGGAACGGGAATGCGGATGGGGCGGGCAAGAATGCCGAGAAGGAGGGGTGGCGTGAGGGTCACAGAGACGAGAAGACGGACTATTCGAGGTGGAGGATGGAAAACGAGAGGGGTAGGCAGATTTGGAAGTATCTGGAGAGTGACGACGAGTGCAAGAGGTGGCCGCAAAGTGTGGCGGATAGGTACCATTTGGGGTTAAAAACAGTGAGGACAACATCTCTCCGAGGGTGCTCTGTGATGCTTCCACGGCAGAGCGTGAAGTGGTGTGGGGGTTGTGCTGACGGTATGTGTGTATAGGACGTCCCCAATCTCACGCCCGCTACAACGCCCCTCGATAGCGCAGCTAACGCCCTCTCCTTCTTCTCCCATCTCCAATATGAGCCTGGCAATTGGGCGTGCGAATATGGCGGTCCCATGTTCCTGCTCCCGGGTCTTGTCATCACTTGGTATGTGACGGAGACGCCTATACCACGCCCTCACGCCATCGAGATTAAGAATTACCTCTTCGCGCGACAGCATCCGGAAGACGGAGGCTGGGGACTACACATCGAGGGCGAGAGCAGTGTATTCGGGACCGCCATGAACTATACAGTCTTGAGAATACTGGGGGCGGATGCGGAGGATAGCAGGATGAAGAAGGCGAGGAGTACGCTGTGGAAACTCGGGGGAGCATTAAAGGGACCTCATTGGGCCAAGTTTTGGTTGAGCGTGCTGGGGGTTTTGGACTGGGATGTCGTAAATCCCGTGCCGCCAGAGTTATGGTATGTCTCTCCTACCCACTCACTTCAATATCAAAGTCAAAGTCAAAGAAATGTATGAACTAACTAGCTCAGGCTCATGCCTGACTGGGTGCCCTTCCACCCCTGGCGCTGGTGGATACACATGCGACAAGTCTTCCTCCCCATGTCCTTCGTCTACTCGCGCCGCTGGTCCTACCCCTTGAACGATCTCACTCGTCAACTCCGCTCCGAGCTCCTCACCCAGCCCTACTCTTCCATAACATTCCATCACCATCGCAACTCCATCGCCGACATCGACAACTACCACCCCAAAAATCCGCTCTTGGTCCTCCTCTTCTGGATACTTACTTACGTTTGGTTTCCCTTCCTCCGGACCTCATACATCAAAAAACGTGCCGAAGACCACGCATGGTGGCTCATCGAAGCCGAAGATCATAACACCACGTTCGCAAACCTCGGCCCTGTGAATGGTCCAATGAATACGCTCTGCGCCTACATACGCTGCGGACCCGACTCGTACGCGTTCAAGGAACACATCAAGACACTCCCCGAGTTTCTTTGGGTAAAAGACGAAGGCATGCTCATGAACGGCACCAACGGCGTCCAAGTCTGGGACACATCCTTCACCATCCAAGCCTGCGAGTCCGCCGGTTTCTGCACTTCTCCGGAATACAAGACCATGCTGACCAAGGCCCTCGAATTTCTCGAAGACCAGCAAATCGAAGCAGAATGTCGCGACCAGCACGCTTCCTATCGCCAACAACGCAAAGGAGCATGGGGGTTCAGCACAAAGAAGCAAGGCTACGCCGTCAGCGACTGTACATCCGAAGGCCTAAAGGCGGTACTCGTCCTGCAGAACCAGTTTCCCGACCACTTCCCCAAACTGATTTCGGACGAGCGAATGGAGCATGCCGTCGACGTACTCCTGACCATGCAGAACCAATCTGGCGGCTGCGCGAGTTACGAACCGACCCGTGGCTCCGAATTCCTCGAATGGCTCAACGCCGCCGAAGTCTTCGGTCGCATCATGGTCGAATACGACTACCCCGAATGCACGACGGCCGTCGTAACAGCTCTCAGCATGTTCCAGAGATACTACCCATCGTACCGGTCTGCCGAAATTGCCGCCTTCAAGTCCCGCGCCGTGGACTACATCCGCCGCGCCCAACGCCCCGATGGCTCCTGGTACGGTTCCTGGGGCATCTGCTTCACCTATGCCGGCATCTTCGCGTTGGAATCGCTCGCCTGCGTGGGCGAGACGTACGAGACTTCGGAACGGGTGAGACGGGCTTGCCATTTCTTCCTGGAGAAGCAGATGGCGGACGGTGGGTGGGGGGAGACGTACAAGAGCTGCGAGTCGGGGGTTTGGTGTCAGCATCCCGAGAGTCAGGTCGTGCAGACGGCCTGGGTGGTCATCGCATTGCTCGAGGCCGAGTATCCGGATAAAGCGCCGTTGAAGAAGGCGCTGCAGCTCATCATGCGGAGGCAGCAGGGCAATGGGGAGTGGAAGCAGGAAGCCATCGAGGGCGTCTTCAACAAGTCTTGGTACGTTCGCTCCCTTTTGTGACATTCCCTCGTTGAGGAATAGCGATGCTGATTTCTCGATTAGCATGATCTCGTACCCGAACTACAAGTTCATCTTCCCCATCAAGGCCCTGGGCATGTATGCGAGGAGGTTCGGAAACGAGGCTTTGCTGTAGAATGGAGGTGGGACGAGTCATTTTAACGAGACCAAGATGATGATGATGATGATGAAGTGGGCTTTGATGTGGATCCCTCCATGGTGTTGTTTGCACACTGCTCGGAGCAATGACGCGCTTCTTACTACGTATGCATCGACAACGCATAAAACAAATAATGCTAATATATAACACGGACGGACTGCAGTCAGACCAAATCTACCAAACACGTCGCCATATTCTGCTGGTGACATGAGACATTTCTCCTTCCAGAAGTGGGTAATCACAATCTTCCATGGTGAATGGAGCTCAAGTAACACGAATACATGTCGGCGCGCTATATCTACTCGTCACATTTTGCGTCTACATACGACACTCGATGTGTCTTTTCGCTGCGTACTGCGCGCACCTCAGCCCTTGGTTGTGTATGGCTACAGGGGAGAGAAGGGGTATATGATGCGCCTGTATCCCACCGTAAAACGCACGCCAACTGGGCACACGAGTACACCCATCCCCCTTTTTCCTTTTGAAGACCAACTGAAGAACCCTCCCATGTAGAAAGCGCCGATGAAGTGAACATCTCACCCCGACGCCTACCCGAGGAATTAAATAGCCACCTTCCATTCCCCACCATTGCAACGAAAGGGGAGGGAACCTTCGCTCACTGCTCCATCAGAGCCCCCAGAATGAGGCTCTGGATCACAAATTCACCACTCACGACCTTCACCTTCTTCCCTCCCCTTATACCAGATCTGACCAGTGTGGGTGCCTCGACTTCCTTATCACGCTTGCGCTTCTTCCCGACAGCGCCCTTCTTTTTCCCCGTCGTATCTTTCGCATCCCCATCGCCGAAGAGTGTCGCTGCTGCCTCGGCAATGCCAGCAGCGTCGCCGTCAGCATACACCCAGTCCCACTCTCCACTTTCGACCATGGTATTTGCAGCGGTCAGATCCTTGCATGTCGCCACCTCACCAGGCCCAAGCGCGTGAAGGAGGAAGATGTACGGCTCCTTCTGCTCGACCTCCTTCTTCCTACGACCGGTAACAACCAGGACGGTCTGGTTGGCCATGAGGAGTGAGCGGTCTTTGAGCGTTCGCACAAACGTAACGTCATCTGAAGAAGGATCGTACACATCCATGATGCGCGAACGGACTGCCCCAGCGGGTTCAAGGAAGGTTGATTCGCCGGCTGGAAGGAGGTATTTGGCAAACGGAAGGGGGCGGGAAGCAGCTAGTGAGTCGTGGATCCAACGGAGATGGAGACAAGGTATGTTCAAGGCAAGTGCTTGGATATACTTCGTGCGGCGCGAATGCGCGTCTGAGATCATTGTCACGAAGCCGAGGTTCTCATACTCGCGCCTGAGGAGGAGACCGTCCAGACCAGAGGTGACTTTTGCTCTGTCTGCGGAAGGGGCGAGTGCATCGGACTCATCGACATGAAAAAGCTCGGAGAATCCAGAGTCGATAATTTGACCACCGTTTGAAGTGATGAGCCTGGCAATTCCATCTTTGTCCAATGATTCCTTAGAGAAGCTTACAGCGAATGCCATGTTAGAGAAGACCGTGCTGCTGGAACGGACCGAAGAAGCCACAGAGGCGCCGCGTGCGAAAGTGTCTTTCAGAAGAGACATGCCCATTGTTGTTGATCGCCTGCCGACGGTCGGTGTGGGTACTGCCGAACTATACGGAGGACCAGGTGTATTAAGGTGAGATGTCGGCGCGACTGGGGTGCTGGAAGGCGTGTGTCGGTACACCCTATCGCGAATTCTGCCCCACAATGCAGTTGTTAAGTAGATGCTGCCCATCGGAGCGTCGATGTGCTTCTGGGATTCCTTAGCTTTGGCCGCAGGTAGACTCTCCCTCTGCTTCTCCTCCAGAACGACTGTAGTGTAACCGCGACAGTCTGTCAGAGCAGATTCGTCCGTTGCGCTGACATCAATTTTGTTCTTGAAACCAACGACGACGTACACGTGCTTCTTCATACCCGATTCATCGACTTTAACATGATCCCCAATACGGAGGTCGAAGGCTCGAACTTGGACAGCTTCCAAGACTGTCTCATTACCGTCGTCAAACCGGACGCGAAGACCATGCAAGCCAGCTCGGTCAATGCATGTGGCTGGGTAGAAGTGCTTCCCAGGCCAGTGGGCGAATACTCTATACGAGCGAGTAAGCTCCCCAGTTGGAGCCTCGCCATCGTCAGTTGCAATCACGACAGCTGGAACATCTTCAGGTACTTCTGGCGCTGTATCTGCAAAGCCAGCCGTGTTATGCATGTTTGTGTCAGATTCGACGACTTCGATAGAAGGTGTAAGCAGTACCGGATTGTTTGACAGTGGTGATGCCGGCTTTGGGGCCACCTTCTCTGGAGTCTTCGTGATGAGAGCTCGATTGACAGGCTTCAGCGCACCTTTCCGAAGTGCGTGTAGGCTGCTCGATTTACGCAGGCCTTTCGATTTTAGAGTTGCCGCAGGCTGTGCATAGACCACCTCTCGAGCTCGCGCAGCAGCTAGTGCACCTTGTTCCTCCCGCTCTTGGGTAGGTCCTGATGGTGGTGGCCACTCTGCTTCGTCATCGATCTGCTTGACTGGCGATGAAGGTTCGGGGTTGGATAAGGAATCGGTGTCCCCAACCGGGCCACCATGGGGTTTCTTCGCGGTATAAGTGATTTTGCGCTTCTTGCTTAGCCGCACAGGCGAAGATGCAGAGATAAAGGCAGCTCTATCCTCAGCGTCGACAGCAATGCTGAGCTGCGGAATCTCGATATCGTTGAGATCGGTGGATCGTTGCGTGTCGGGCTGATTTGCAATATCGCCGAGAGACCGAAATCCGAGGCCTGGTGGCGACAGGAAGGCAGCGCCTGCCTTGGCGCTGCTAATGGGGGTCTTGCTTGTAGGTGAAGCAGGCTGTCGTTCCTTCCCCGTATGAAAGAGGTCCGTACCGTTGGTGTCATCGACCGTTAATCCCTCTCCATGACTCTCACGCGGCGGTGGGCCTTCAGCTTCTGGGAAGAATGACGGCTGTGTTTCGTCGAGCACATCAGTCTCTGGGATGGTCGACCGACGCTTGGCTCGACATGGCGTGACAGGTGTCTTGTATGTCTTGTCGGTCAAGTCCTCCTCGTGGTGACTGGAACGGATTAATTCCTCGTCCTCGTTGTGGAGGTCGAGAGGCCCTGCTTGCTCTATCGTCTCCGGGATCTCATCGTCGGTGTACGTCTCGACATCGCGAATGGCAAGCTGCGATGGGTCTGTAGCATCCTCGACAGGAACACTCTGATCATGGCAGCTCTTCTCGGGTGCTACAGGAAGACCCTCGTCATCCTCCATTTCTACGTCTTCGCGGGCTTCATGAGCTTCTGACCCATCTTCAGCCTCAGAGTGCTCGTCGTAGGTGAGGTCATCATCTTGTGGAACGATCGGCGGGCTGCTAGGAACACGCTCGTTCTCATCTATCAAATGCTCGTCAAGCGAATCTTCCTGCAGCGGGGAGCTGGGTGGCATGGGCGGGACCGAGGATGAGACCATTTGGCTAGTGAAGCCAGTATTGGCCTGCATCGTGGTCTGGTTGATACTGTATTGATTTGTCGATGGTGATGACGGGAACCGACGCTCTCTTGGGTGCGGCGTACGAGGTACGTCCGCGTTGGGATCTGGTTGGGAATCCATGACGATGTCGTTGTCCTTGCTTCTCTTCAACTTGACAACACTTCGGTGTAGGGCCTGCGAAGTGGGAACTTTGAATTGGGGATCAGGCTGAAGCTGTGACGAAGGCGCATTCTGCTGTGATGCATTGCGTGCCGATTGCCCCGAAAGTGTCCGCAGGGGGTGCGAGGAGGTATTGGGAACTTGCACTTGATTATCCACTTCATCTCCATTCGGTGAAAGGGCGCGTCGGTGGGGGGTGCGAGCACCGGCGGGCATGCTGTGAACAAGGTCATCAAGCATATCATGATCGCCGCCGTTTCCCGTGACAGGCGTAGGCTGTGATAGTTCGTCTGGGGAGTCGTCCGTTTCCGAATCGTGCGGGCCATCGTAGAGTGCACGCTTTGGTGTCCTGCGCGACCATGGAGACTTCGGGTGCGCCTCGGTCGACTGTTGTCCACGCTTCCTTCCACGGCGATTTATGGGTGGTGGTGGCGCAGATACACCCGCGAGAGACTTGGCCGCTTCCTGCTCAAACGCCTGTCTTTCCCTTTGTTTTCTGAAGCGACGTTGAACAGCGGTCGGCATTTCAAAGCTGTCGTGGTCCTGTTCCGATGTTTCTTGGTCGGGCGGGCCACGGGAGCGTCTCTGCTGCGACTGCTTCATGGTCTCATAATCGGCTCTCGGTTCGCTCGACGAACGCAGAGGCGGGCTCGTTGCAGGCTCTTTGCGGCCACCTTTTACGGGACTGGACATGGCCGCGGGTGGGCTCGATCGTCGGACGAAGTTGGGCGAGGGTCGCTGGAAGACCGGGTCTTCGCTCGGTGCGCCTAGGATGGGCGACGTTGCCGCCTGCGTCGCATTGAAGGCCTGCGTGAGCGATATGGCATTGGTACTTCCGCCATTCTCGAAGCCAAAGAAGGCCGAGGCCGAAAGAACTGTGCCCGGAGTGATGTTCGTCCTCGCGGCCGAGCTGAGCATTTGGCCCTGACTGTCGCGCTTCCTGCCAGCAAGGGCCGGTGTCTCGAATTTGGGAGGGCTTGTGAGGGGATCATGGAGGTGGTACTGCGTCTCGGGGTCGTCGTTGAGGACAGCCGGGCTTGTGATGACAGGACTGCACCGCGATTGACTCGAGCCGGCCATCTCCATCTCGTCTGTAGGCGCCTGCGCGCTCCCATGGTCGTCTCCAGCTCCACCAAGCAGCGGCGGCGGGCTAGGGACCATGTCGCTTCTGCTCCTGCTCCCCAAGATTCCACTCGTGAACTGCTTGAACATCTGGCTGTCCGGCTGCGTATCGCCCGGCACGTCCATGACGCCGTCAAACGTGCGGTGCATCTTCCCCGCCTTCTGTCGTGCCGTCACGGACGCCGTGCTGGCTGGCGCTGAATTGTGTTGGGAGAGGTCCGGCTTGACATATTCCGGACGGACCTGGACGCGTCGCGGCGCGATTGCGATTGCGCGCGGGGGTGGGATGACGACAGCGAGTGTGCGTGTGTGCCGCGGTGCAACGTCGTGACGGGGGTCCTCGTCCGTGGAGACGGCGTGTGGGGACCGGTGGTGGGCAGCGGAGTTGGTGAACTGGATGGGAGGCTGGCTGCTGCCCGCCCGTTCACGAAGAAGCAATGAGAGCTGTGAAGGGTCCTGGGATGGTCACGATCGGTTTGCACGACTTATGGATCTGCACATCGACCGGGGTCTGCGCCACTGTAGCCATGATGTGCATGGCAGGCGGGAGGTCACTTACATGGTAGAAACCTTCTGCGAGCAGAGACTCTTCCTCGTGCTCCCTGGACGCCATTGCAGGCCCTCCGGAGCTTCGCCGGTGCAATGTTGGAGTTCACGTCTTGGGCTTATCCTATCCGGTCGGACGCGCTCTCACGTGGCATTACGAATTGCGAGATGGTTCTGCAGCAAGGAGACGACTGCGTTGTGAATAGCGAATTGTTTCATTTCGGGCATGGCTGCACTCGAGGTAAACCAAACAACTTGAAATTCCATTGTCCAGACAAAAAAAAAGTGTACACATGTGGCGCACCGCAACCTCTGAATTCTCGGATACGCCTTCACGACCATGTCCTCCTCCGCCATCCTTCAAACGAGGGCGCTGTACAGCGACGCGACGACCGACAAAGCAACCACGGCCCAGCCAGACTGCGCCACCGCCTTGTTGGTCATGGCTTTTCCAAAGTCCCAAGTCAGATGTCGCAGTCCATTCAAACAATGGTAGAAAAAGGGCATGGAGACTCCAAACTTGGCACCGACCTTGGCCCAGACAGGCCAGGCGCCAACCGCCGCGACCAGCGATTGCGACTCCATGTGCCAGCCAATGGTGGGCGCAACGAGGTATGCGATGCCGAACAGGTACAGGGAGCCGCTGAGGAGAACGCCGGTGATTCGGTTGAAGGCAGAGCCAACCGCGGTGATCTGGGGCTTGTAGATGGTAAGATGCGGGGAGACGGGGCGCCGGAGACGCTGCTTTGCGAGCATCTCGGCGGCCGAAGACTGGCTGACGGTCTGGGAGGCTGCAAATCTAACCATGCGGTCAGTCTCCCATGCTCGGGAAGGTACGAACGGGGAGGAGGAGCAATCCCATACCGTTGCTGGACCATGCGACCGGCGAAGTTGCCGCGTCGCAGACCGAGCTGGAATACACGCATAGACGACATGGTGCGCAGCTGGTGCCAAGGAGCTGTCGAGGAGGAGAGAGGGTCGTCGGGGATGGAGGTGAGTGCTGTCGTTGCTGCTCGTTTTCGTTCCGTCGCGCCTTCCCGCTCGGCAACATCCTCACAGCCGAGCACCCAATCACACAGCGCCGCTTACTCCGCTAGCCTTTGCTTAGTCACTGCCGGCCACCCTATACCATCCGATCACTTTTCTCCCTCCTCCTCTTCTCCTCTCCAGGAACCTCGATATCGCCGCGACGAGCCTCTGGCCGTGACGTAGCGGAGTGACGCCCTTTCCGCTGGCGTCATGTCAGCGGATCTTGGAGAGGAGAGTTTCGCGATGAACTGCCCGTAGTTAATCGCCCATTAGACCTGCATGTGGTCGTGTGGGTTTCATATCCAGGGCAACATTTCTGCAGAATCCAGCAGCCTTCGATCGTGACCGTGACTCGCCAGACATGTTTGATCACACCCCAGCAGTGCTATCGTCGCATTGTGTTCACGACTTCAGAGCTGGCAGTCCAGCTTGTCGTCCTGCCCAAAATGTGACCGTGCAAAATTCTCACCCACGACCTGTACCCCAACCCCACGCGCGCTACCACGGCATGGCTGCACGTTATACCGCACCTCGCTTTCGATGACACAGCCCCTTGATCTCAAAACAACAACGAAGACGGCGCATGCGGGAATGGCGCCCAGAACCCTAAACCCCACGCTTTCTTCGAACCTTGGGCTGCCGCCCGACTCGTACATCTACAGGATCATCTCCACAGCTCCGCGTCAAGACCCCCTCACCTACTCGCAAACCGATCAGCTTGCCGTCATATCTTCCGACGACTCGCTCCGCTTCCTCGATCCGGCGACGCTCAATGCCAATGGTGTCGTCAAGAACGTGAACGACAAGGTCACGTGCCTGGAGCGCGCCAATGATCTCCCGAGCAATGTGGTTGCCACGGCCGGAAGGGATGGAACAGTGCAATTCTGGGATAAAAGAAGCAGGCAAAATGCTCTACGTGTGCCATGCCGTGCGTACACTGTAGCAGATGTATAGCACACTGCTAACCAAGCGAACAGCTCAGAAGCTCATCTCCTCCATCGTCTGCGACTACCAGAACAACTTCATTGCTGCCGGCATCGAGAATCCGGACGACGGGCCTAATTCATCCCCCGTCTATGTCTGGGATCAGCGTAACATACAGGCGCCTCTACGAGAATTCGTTGAATCGCACACCGACACCGTGACCTCCCTGCAACTCCATCCGAATCTACCCACCCTTCTTCTGTCAGCAAGCACAGATGGTCTCGTAAACATTTTCGACACAAGCAAGGCTGAAGAAGACGACGCTCTCTACCAAGTCATCAACCACCGCTCCGCTGTCGCTCACGCCGGCTTCTTGTATCCTTCCACTGACGTATACGTCATGGGTACCGATGAGACATTGAGCTTCTACGCTCTGCAGAACCAAGCAGAGGAGCAGCCCGAGCCTGCGCCCAAAGCGTATGGTGACACGAGGGAGCAGTTTCAATGTGAGTATCTTGCGAAGATGCATTGGCTGGGAAGTGACGCGTACATCGCAACTGGAAAACACAGGTGTGCCACCAATTCCCCTTCCCTGTTCAGGACATGTGCTCACATCGGTAGCTCTAGTGAGATTACGCTTTTCCCGGTACGGAAGAATGCACAAGCCGGCCCACTGGAGTACAACTGCAACGTCGAAGGCTCCCTGCTACTACCTGGCGCTCATGGGGAGGAGATTGTTCGGGATCTCTTCACCGATGTGCATGTACGTATACACTTCCAGATCCTTCACCCTGACATTCACCCATTTGTTAACATCACCGCAGACACGGACGACGTACACTTGCGGTGAGGACGGCCACGTTCGCGCATGGGAGCTCCAAGGCGAAGGGACAATGGAGATCGACGACGCAACCGAGTCAAAGACATCGAATAAGAACAGGGACAGGAAGGAGAAACGGAAGGATAGGAAGGAAAAGCGCAAGGGCGATGATGATACAAAGAAGGCTAGGTTTGCACCCTACTAGCTATTCACCATGTAGCGGTCGGCGACTCGAGTAGGATAATCAACTGCCGCCCCATATAGGATCAACCGTTCAAGAAATTAATGCAGGGGACGCTTGTGTGGTGGAGCAAGTAAAAGCTTGCTACGATTTATCCTTCTGACCGGGGCGTCGTAGATTAACCCCAGCGCTGAACTACTCACTCCTCCGCCTGAAATATATGCAGCGTCATTGGCATCCAGCTCCTACAATATCTACCGAGCGTCATGATGCTCTTATTTCATTTAATAGATTATCGACATATCAGTTGCTGGTATTCGATGGCCAAGGGGTGGCCAACATCTAG
Source organism: Corynespora olivacea (assembly GCA_019202945.1). Classification (NCBI taxonomy): domain Eukaryota; kingdom Fungi; phylum Ascomycota; class Dothideomycetes; order Pleosporales; family Corynesporascaceae; genus Corynespora; species Corynespora olivacea. The sequence goes on from JAGQEM010000008.1 coordinate 121,943, forward strand.
GTATCAACAAAGATGGAGATCATCTACTCCACATTCCCCTAATTGATTGTATACTTGTATTCTAAACAATGGGTTCCAGAAGCATGGGCGCTCCGTAGCGTCTGCCGACATAAATACCCCTCGTCCCTGCTCTGAAGATATCCCAGCTAACTGCATGAAATCAATCAGCTACAGTTGAAAAATCCAAAAGGCAAGGCACAAAACAAAGATGCTGGCTACCTCCATTATTGCGCTCGCGCTGGCTGCAACTGGACTCGCCCAGACCGAGGTCCCTGTGGGCTACCGCAAGGTCTACATCAGCTCCATGGTAGATACCAAATACGTCGTGGTCCCGAAGGGATCGCCTGCGGCGAACGGTCAGACTACCGTCGTGTACGTTTAGGCGACGATTTTTCGCCAGTTTTCGCGGTGCTAATAGCATCATCAGCCAGACTCTTACCAGCAAGCCTGAACAGCAATGGTACATCACGGCCAACGCGACCAAGATCTACCTGGCGTCGAACCCCACTCTCTGCATTGACGCCGGGGCCAAGAGTGAGCGCCCCCCCTTGTGTTGCCAATCCGGTGAAGGGAAAGGAAGCTAACCGGATTGCGTACCTAGCTGCCTGGAAAGATATGGCCAACGTTTATGTGAACACCTGCTCCGACACGGCACCCGGCCAGCAGTGGACGGCTATGAGTGATGGCAGAATCGCCGTCGCCGGCTCAAGTCCTCGTAAGCCACGCCATTTCATTTGCTTGCAGGAAGCTTCCAAACTGATGATATGCCGCAGAGGAGTGCCTCGATCTACAATACATGAAGGCGACGCAGAACAACCCCGTCGGGCTTTACTCCTGTGCTGGTCTGGGTAACACGGGTGCGAAGGACAAGGGCATCAATTGGCCGTTGGTGAACGTCACAGGGTTCCAGATTCGAGGAGCGGCAAACTAAGCTCGGATGAAAGAGGCCTTGAAGGGGTAGGTAAAGGAGGTTGTTGTAAGATGGGCGAAATATCGGATCACTGTACATACATACAGCAGATATCTACAGTGTCCAAAGATATCTTCGTGATCCATTGACCAACCATTCTTTCACGCCACGTTCAATCCCTCCCACTCCTCCCCCCTCGGAAACCCCAGATGAAACCTCCCACACTTCGCAAACTGTATCCTCGCCTTCCTAGCCTCATACCCCATCACACGGCCCCCATAAATCCCCGCCCCACCCTCGCCCTCCACATCACGCACAACCGCATGGCAAACCACCCTCGGACCACAAATCCCCTCCATCCAAGCCGGCACCAAGAACCCAAACACCTTCCCAGCGACGTTCTTCAAAACCGTCTCGCCTCCATCGCCTCCATGGCCGCTGCCCTCCAACCTCAACTCGGTAAATGCGGAATCGATCGCGAACGGCATCAACGTATTCCTTCCGCCGTTCCTGCCCCTGTCCGACCTGGACATGTGCTCTTCCAAGCCTTGGAGCGTCGAGGTCGCCAGCTCGACTTCGCAGTCTGCTCGAAACACCGTCACCATGGTGAAGGAGAGCCGCGCGTCCGGGGGCGCGCGCAACGCCTTCCCCTGGTGGAATTTGTACGCCGCACAGTCGGCGAGGAGCATGGGCGAGCCATCCTCGTAGAAGCCGAGGCCGTGGGTGCCGTGGGTGGTCAGGTCGGCGGTGCGAGGCATGCCCGTTTTGAAGCCTCGGGAGTGCGCGGTGTAGGTGCTGAATTGGAAGATGTCGTTTGGGATGGAAGCGACCATGGTGATGGTTTGATGGTGGGGGGTTGGAATGATCGGGGTGGGACCGACTTGGGCGTGCGCGATGTTGCCTTTTTTTTTCCTGGAGGTGGTTGTGGGTTGTTTTTTTTTGAGACTGTGATAGCCGTTGTGGAGACCCGAAATGGCATCATCGATGCAGTGGTACGTGGAAAGGAAGATTCACGACATGGATCTAGCGGATGCTGTATAGTGGAATCTTGGACGGTATCATGGGTGTATATATATCCCGGACTTCATAGAGCATTCGCCATACTCTTTTCAGATTTTCTTGTCTCCTCACGCAGGAGATGGAGGAAGAGGGTGTAGAAACCACATTTCCATCGACCTGCTGGCGTTATTTCAGTACTCGAGGATGTAGCACATAAAACAGGTGTTCTCCGGGACCCGGCTTTTATATTTGTGCCAGCGGATAGCGTCTGAAAGGCCGTTGCCGTCGAAGTGAAGTATGCTTTTTCAACATAAGAAAAGCAGTGCACATTTTCAATGCCACACCACCAGTCAGAGATATACATGCCTTCGCATCATCCCTTCAGTCCTCAGCTCCCTTCCATTCCACACCCTTTCCGTCTTCTCCCCCCTCATCACCCAACCAAAACACCAAACTGGGCCACCTCCATAAATCCTCCCTCCTCTCCGCATAAAAGGCACTCACCTTGCTCACCCTCTTCTCGCCCAGGACACTCCTATGCTGTCTGAGCAGCCAAAACACTCCACATCCATTCGGCGTCCCCGCCACCGCCTCCACCTCGTTCCCTTCCAGCACGATCCCTGGCCATTGGGGCAACTGGTCGATGCCGCGGAGCGATAGTATATGATTTATGATCGAGATCGTAACCGCGTTTTGGGCGCAGTACTGGATGACGAAGTTGAGTTCGACGTGGCGGCGAGAGGAGGCGGAAGGATTGAAACGATGAACGGGGTCCTGGCCTATATATTGGAGGAATGCGACGTCGGACCAGTGGTGCAGGGGAGGGTACATGTAGACGGGAGGGTCTTGAAGGATGCCCATGTAGGCTGATGCGTGGTTCGAATGCGCTATCAACACACCTTCTTCCCTGTTCACCATCTGTGAGAAGAATGCGTCGGTTTTCTGCGTGTCGTGTTTGTCAGCACCACCGCTGTCGTTGATTGTTCGTCGTCGTATTGGTGGGTCATGGGTTGGATTCCGGTGAAAGACTTACGGGGTACACCACGTCCTCGACCTCGCTGTCCTCGGCATGTACATGATGCACTACTTTGTTTTTCCCTCCCTTTTCATTGTCTCGTCGCCAGTCTACACCGAGATCTTTCAAGCAGTCGAGCAGTGGCGCCATGGTGGAGGGTTCGAGTGCGACTTCCTCGACATACCCATGTTTCGCTAGGTCGGTGTATTGCGTGAACGGCGAGTCTTGCGTTGCTGTTGGGCCGAGTCCTGGCTCTGACGGGGACGAAGAACCGCGGGTGGATAGCGATGAGTGTAGAGTAAAATCGGAGGAAGGCAGAGGCGTGGATGCATGAAGGCCGGTCTTTGCGGCCAGACAGGAAAAGAGGGCGCGGCCTTTTTCAACTGCGGTGGTGTATTCGAGATCAGACATTGTCATGACTTGACTCGACGTCGATTGATAGGGATGTATACGACGGGAGTCACGGGTTTGGATTTGTAGGATCCCAGCGGGCCGTTTGTGTGCGTTCGTGTGCGTTTGTCATGGTGGTGGAATGTCGTGGTTGTTGGGAGGCTCTTTGAACGATGATAGGTACAATACTATTGTGATAGAGCTTCTTTGTCTTGGATGATTGATCTTTATTCCAAGCTACCTACTGCAAAGCAAAGGATATATGGCATGGACCATGGCTCTTTTAGCCACTTGACGCCTTTCTCTCAACGCTATGACACATACTCAAAACAAGACAACTAACAGTTGTCTGAGCCCCTCTCCCTGATAAAAAGAAAAATGCTAATTTCCCATGCTTTCCCTATCCCCCATCCCATTCCGAAACACCAGAGGAACGCCTACACAAACCCATAACCCCACACAGATCACATCGACTACTCCCCCAATTCACCTCGCATCTATAGGTATCCCATCCACAGCGGATCAGCCTGACACAGCTTCCCAGGATTCACCGCCTGTGCTACAAGATCCACCATAGTCTGATTCGCCGGCAAATTCGCGCCTCCCGGCAAACTCCCCATTGACGTCGCCCTCCGAACCACAGCCTCGCTATTGCTCTGCACGCTCTCCCGCAACATCTCCGGCGTCAGTTGCTTGTGCTGACTCGCAAACCAGTGACTCATTTCATCGCGCATGAAGACTGCAAGCTGCATTTCCAGTTCGCCTTCGGGCTCGATGAGGCAGCGCGCGATAGACATGACGGAGGGTGCGAAGATACCCTCAAGTGCAAGTGGACCCAAAAGAGTCTGCATGTTGGGCGTGAGACGGAAGGGGACAGGTTCGTTGTTGTGGAGAATGGGCTTCCCAACCGCCATGCTGGGGATTAGTTCAGAGCCCCAGACTTTGCCGCTGCTCCGGGAGATGCTGATCTTCTGCGGGTAGCGCGTGTTCATGTGCATGACGTAGGTTAGGAAGGTGAGGGCTGCGAGTTGGTAGCTGAAAGTCCGGCGGAAGAGCCAGAAATCGGCGAAGGACGGGTAGGTGGCGCGGAAGTAGTCGAGGAGGACGGTGGGAGGGACATATTTCTCCTGCACAGCGGCAAAGGTCTCGAGGCGGACGGAATTGGCGTGATCTATGTTCTTCTGTAGGGAAATGTCAGATGCTGATGTACGATTGGCCTCAGGAGCAAGGCTGAGAGAACTTACCGGCTGGAGTGCTCTAAGCTTTTCGATGCTGAAGAGCACGGGTTCATCCTTGTTCACGCCATTGCGGCGACAGTAGTCCTCAAAGATACCTTGCATGCTGATGTAAGAAGCGTCGTCTTGTACCATGCGGACGCTGGGCGTGATGGGTACCATGAGCGGGAGGTGGAACTGCAGGTTTCGACGACGGCTCTCCTTCTTCTTCGACAGAATACCGCTGAAAATCCTGAACAGTTGAAGTATCCTCTCCTCCCTTCTTGAGCTCCGAGCAGCGGGGAACTGGATGGCAAAAGGATGGATACTGCCATCGTGACCGCGAATCGTAAGCCTCCTATGACAGATACCAATTCCACGAACCAATTCCACGTCGGGTAAAAAGCGCTCGATGCGGACAAAATCCGAATGCTTGTCTCGATGCTGCAGGTACTGGCCTGGAACCTCCACGTCGTCGAACCTGAGGAAACGGAACTCGCTGAGTTGATGCGTAAAATTCTCCAGAGGAACAGTGACCTTTCTCCGATCGAGTTTCTCTTCAAAACGATTGCGCCAAGTGCGAAGCTTCTGGATGTACTCGTACATAGTCGGCTTGTTTAACACAAAGTCGTTCTCAAAAGCCTTGCGGATATGCGGCGGCAGCACCGATTCGGCGAAACGCGTGATATTGGTCTCTGTCGAGGCAGGCAATCTTATCTCCTGCGCGTAGAGGCTAGGTGAGCGGCCCACATAAGCCAGACCGTCGTTCAGCAACGCTACTATGAGTCGATAAGCATCCTCGTCGGGTGGGCACTTGAAGTTCTTCTGTATCTGGTCCAGCATCGTTTCCATGGATAGAGCAAGAAGCGGGAATGCAGTCTTGAGGATTGCCGATATCTCTTCCACATGATCCCAGGGCCGTTTTGGTGTGGTCGGAGCTTCTGAGGCTGTTCCATTCGGCGTACCCTGAGCATTTCCCTCGGTCTTGACTGCCCCGTTCTGTGTGCCGTTCGCTGCAGGCTTGTTTTCGCCGCTCTCGGATGTTGGCCGATTGCCGCTGGAACCAGGTCGACCATCTGGGGATCCTTGCTTCTGTGCTGGCGATCCTTGAGTACCCTGCGACTTCGCTTTTGCTGCCTTTTCCTTCGCTTCGTGACTCTTCCTTAGCACCACCATATCCTCACGCGTAGTTCTGAGATGGCAATACAAAGCCTGAGGGTAGGTCTTTGCCAGCTTTCCAAGAATCGACCTCGCAATGGGAGCCTCGCTCTTTGACAAGCTGTTGAGTAGCTGCGGTATATACGTAATCCAGTACCAAGCCGGCGTGTCGCCTTGGAAATCTTCGAATTTTGCAGCCAGCTGACGTTCGGGGCTGTCTAGGCTCAGCAACCAGAGCACACGACCGAGAAGCTTCCTGGACTTCGCATTCTTATACAAGCTAGCAGCTTCGAGGTAGCAACTGAGCGCGGCCTCTGCCTTTTCAAGAGTCGAGGGATCCTCTTTGAAGAGCATGTCGTTGTAGCGACCCCATTCAGCCCAAGCCTTCGGAAGCTTCAAGTCGAATATCATAGCCATACCGAACGCGTCGTTGGCATCAATCTTCTGACCGAGCTTCGCCAAGAACATTCCCTTCAGAGTGTAGAATTCCGCCTTCTGCTGATTGCCGAAGTAGTTGAGATTAGTATTGTTGATTACGTCTAATCCGTTGTTCAGCTCTGCGCGGTTCTGGTAATGACATTTCGCTTGCTCTCGTAACTTAAGGAAGGCTTCTTGAATCTCAATATTGGGCAGAGTGTATATGCGGCTCAGCTGTTGAATACACACGTCTGGAAGGCTGTGTTTCCGGGCGACATGAGCGAAGCGATTGATGATCCAAGCGGTTTCGTGGTAACCTCGGTACGCGAAAGAGTTACCGCTGGGGTTGGTCGGGTTCGGTGGAAGCAGTTGAAGGTAAACGCCGTTGATGAGTTGGAATATGTGTTGGCGCCATGTTACCAGATCTTGCCATGCGTTGATGTCGTCCCAGAAGTTGGGCAGACGGTCTCGCCACGTGCTCAAAAGTAACTTCAGCTCCTGTGACTTGTGATCAAGATTGGCCTGTGTCGTCGCCGCAAGACTCTGACAGATGACGCTAGCATCATGCAATTCCACCAGCTGTTGGAAGTGTTGAAGTAGCGGGATGTGAGCTTGGGTGATACGACGTGGAAGCTGGTGCCATTTCCGGATAGATAGCTGAATGGACTCATCGCAAAGTCGGTGAAACTCTGGCTGTGTCTCCGTCTTACCGTGCAGCTTCAGCAGCGACATGAATGTCTGGAAGAAGACTCGCCGCGGGGTCGGTGCATCGCTGACAGCCTTGATGGTCGCATCAAGTTGTTCACGCTGCTCAGTGCTCTGCCACGCTTCGAATACCCGCCAAGTCGCTTCGAGGTACAGATCGTTGAAGTTTTCATGCTTGGCGAAATCACTCAGAACCTCCCACTGCTGCAGTTTCTGAGCGCAAATCACCCAATGATCTTCCCATAGCATATATTCTCCCTGCGAAAAGGGCAACATGGAAGTCCTTGCTTTGAGCTGCGCTTGCTCGTACATGGACTGAGCTTTATCCCAGACGCCGATTTGCTCGTAAGACAATGCGGCATTGCTCTCAACGAATTGACATCGACGACGCCAAGTTCCGTAGAAAAGGTCGTCCTCCTGAAGACCAGTGTAAATCTCAAGAAGAGCATCAAGGTTGCTCTCCCTGAGCTTCTCAGTGTCGACAATGGGAGCAATGGCTGAATCTTCCATGTAGACAGCAGCCGTGTACCAAGCGTTGAACGTCCGGGCCAGGTACTTCATAATGTGTGGGGGGAATTTGACCCTTGGTCGAGCATGTACAATAGCATCCAGCATGCTGGCCACACAATTCGGGCGCTTGTCGATCTGGCGAGAGTGATAGTCTTTGGTCAAGAGCGAGACAATGCCCTTCTCGAGGTCGCTCTGGTCATCCTTGGTCAAAGCAGTCCAGGCAAGAGGGAAGAAGGCTACCCATATGTCGTGCGCGAGGTTGTTGTCGGCGTGTTGGAGATGGCCGAGTGGTTCAAATATGTCCCTGATCTTAACATCGCCCATTTGACTGCAGAAGCGGCGATGGTTGTTGACCAAGGCCTCCAGTTCATCGTCGACCATCACATCAGATATCCTCGGGTCCTTGTTGTAGGTGCCAAAGACTGTCGCAGCTTGCATGAGCTTGAAGTCTTCGATGTGGAGTTGTGCAGGTGTGTTCATCTCAACAGATCCGAACATCAAGTGAATGACCTGACTCAGCCAGTAGCTGTCACTGAGAGTGTCCCAATTCTGTGAAGCTAGAACGTAGCTCAATCGGCTCGCCGCAGTGCGACTCAAGCTCTTGTCGAAGATGGTCATGTATCGGTTGCGCATCTCAACGTCTTGCGCTCGTGTACCGATGAGGAAAGCATGCTCCATTCGCACGGTGAGCTCCGATCGGGTGATTTTCGGGTCTTCATATATCCGAATGACAAGATCGAGGAACCGATTCAGCAGTGACGTATCCGGTCGATGTTCGAAAAGCAACATCTTGCTAAGCACGGCCGTCTTCTCTTTTAGGGTCGGCACTGGCTCCGTGGAATCGAATATCCACTTTTCAACCAGATCGAGGACCTTCATGCATACATTGTTGCTCTGTGATCGCTCAACGAGACTGGCAAGAACGCTCAGGTACGGTCGTCGATTCTCTCCAAGCTCGTTCATGCGCGCAGCAAGGACGTCGATGACCTTGAGGACCAGGTCAGTCTGGATCTCGACCTCGCGACGGTCAGTCTCCTGTCCTGCGCTTTCAGGGCGCATGCCGGGCGGATTGCCTGGTAGATTGGGGCCACTGTGAGCCGCAAGGTGTTCCTTGGCCATCTTACCCTGAAAAGCCTTCATTAGCAGGGGAATGTGCTGGTCGATCTCTTCGGGACGCTTCTCGCACAGGCTCCACAAGATGTTAATGGCACAGATGTACGAGCCATTGGAGAGAGCTTCTGTAGCGACCGCACCAAGGAAGTTGACGAACTCGGTGGATGGCGTCTCTTCGGTATTACCCTCCTCATCAGTGACTGGTTCTGGCATGACTTCAAGGATCCGCCCGAGTGTCGGCTTGAGCTTTATTATGTCATCTTCATCCGCGGTATGGAGACTGGCCTGCACATCGGCGTTGTCTAGGCGAATGGGCTTCTCGAGGATCCTCTGAAATTGGGGTAGGCACCGGAGCACCCACTCATCAGGCTTCACATTGACGATAACCTTCAAAATCTGGAGTGTATTGATCATCCGGGTATCAAAAGCATCTTGCTTTTCTTCTGGCTTCTTCTCCGCGACCAAGATCTCTTCAATCTTCTTTGTGAGCATGAGGTCCAAGTCGATGTCACTCCATAGCCGTGGTGAAAGGAGATCACGCAGAAGTTGAACGGCCTTGCGACAGATCTCAGCAGGCTGAACTGCATTCGATGTTATTGCTGTGGCATCCTTGGGCTTCGGCGTAGCAACGGGATAGCGCTCAGGAAGGTAAGCGATAAACTGGATAAGATACTTGATCAGCATCATCCGGATATTGGTCTGTGCAACGAATTTGTGACCCTGAGCAGGTGAAACAATAGATCCATCCGCCCTTCTCTTCATCGCTTGTGGTGACTGAGAAGCTCTCTCGGATGCGGACCCGGCCTCGCTGACAGCACGCTCCTCCCAGTTTCTGATCAGGCTGATCAGATTCAACGCCAGCTTTTTGGTCTCGGTCGAATGATTTGGTGGTTGTGCGATCTTGGATAGTGATGTGATGATGGTCGCAGAGAGCGGTTCTCGAGCTTCGTAAAACAAATCTGGATGTCTGACCAGGAAGTTGAAGATGCTTGTGAGCTGTTGCAAGTTCGAACTCTCCTCCGACAGGATCTTCCTGACAAATTGTGCCCAGCGCGGTATAGACACCTTTGCATCCCCTCCACCCATCCGCTTCTTAAGCATTGGAGCCATGAGTTCAAGAGCTTGCATGACGAGCGACTTCCCCTCGTTCTGATGGGCCCGAAGGAGTGCTTGATAAACCTGGATCGCAATCTTCATTGGTGTGTCGAACACTGCGATAAAATATGCAATCAGCACGTAAGCCGCGTATTTGTTGATGATGTCTTCAAGCTTGATGTAATTCCAAGCAAACTTGATGACATCCTTGCGAGCTTCTTGAATCATCCCCGAATAGTGCTTAAGCAACAGTGAGGTCAGCTGGAGCAATTCCATTCTGGAGTGGTCGACACCGAGTTGAGCGGTCTCTTCGGATGTATCTGTCAAAGCCTGTGGCTTCCACAACCGGTTGTGGATCGTGTCGGTCATCGCGCGGTCCATCAACTTCGTGCCCTTAGCTTGGCCGAACAGGGTTTCCCAGCTACGCTTGACGTCCATTGCGAAGATTGGATTGACAATATGTCGGAAGATGAAAGTCTTCGTCTTTTGCGTGGAAGTCCGACTGGTGTACAAGTCGATACATTTGTGAACCAGTGTCTTCCAGTATTCGACCGATTCGCTAGAAATCATCTGCTCATAGATGAAGTCGAACAATCGCGGAAGGGGCTTCAGCTCTTCAGAGGTGACGGCATCGATGAGCTCGAAGAAAAAGTCGAGGTTGTTGGGTTCATGCTTGAGATAATTGGTGAACACTATCATGATCTGCTCACTTGCCTGTTCGGTGGCAAGGCGCAGGTCCGCGTCGATCTTGTTCCCTCGGAGCTTCTTCTCCAGTGATCGTGCTGCATCGAACAGAGCCCTTCGCAGGTCATCATTGTCAACCAAGCACCTGCTCGTCTTTTCGAATTTACTCAAAGCGTATGCGATGTGGATGGCGTTTAGCTGAGCCTGGCACTTGTCTTTGTCGGAACCATCGAAATCAAATGAAGCGATGAACTTGGTGACGTCGCTCATGACCTCCTCGCGCAGTACACCACTCTCCGGATCCTCAAGTAATTGCGCAAAGAAGCGTCCTTGGACTTTGTCTTTCATGTTTGGCGAGAAGTGCTCCAAGGTCTCCTTTGGGTACATGCAGAGGTACTTGATGAGGGGTTCGCGAAATGGACTGTAATGTGTGCGACGCAGCGCAGTCTCCAGCTCGATGACCTTGTCCACAATCTGCTTCAAGAAGGTCGCAGCAGCCGGGGGTAGCAAATGGAAGATGTTGAAGATTCCCGTGACGATTTTCATCTTCGGATTCTGCTCGATCATTGTGAACGAGATCTTCTGGAGGCTCACCGGGTCTGCAATGTTCTTGAGATGGTCCAAGAGCCGGGTTCCAATCTCGACCTTGAAGTAATTGGTCAGCAGCTTGAGAAGCCGAGCAAGACCGTCCAGGTTCTCGACAGAGAGCTTCCTTGGATCTTGCAGGTTGACTAAGATCGGACGGAGTCCACTCTGAAGCACATCTTTGGGAAGCTTATTCGTCGCGGAGATGACGCCCGAGAGACCTATATTGGCTGCCTCGATGATCTCTGGAGACTTGGAATATAGGCACTTGAAAAAGACCGCAATGATCTTGAGGAAAGGCTGGGTCGGAGGTGTTGTGCCGAATTCGGGGAAACCCTGAGCCGTAGAGAGCAGTCGAATACAGGCGACGCGCAAATTCACTATATGCTCTGCATTCCGCTGCTCGAAAGGCTTGCTCGCGAGTGATTCATCCTCAGCATCAGCCAAAGCCAGCGACTCCATGAGCAGGCGATTGAGCTGGTCATTGAACTCCAGGATGTTGTTCTTGAGCTTCAGGCAAAACGTGATAGCGTCGATGTAGGCGATCTGAATGCCGAACGGTAGGGCGCGGAGTGGCTTCGTCCATATAGGCATCACCAGTCTGTCTTTCACCGGCAATATGAGTTCGTGAACTCCCAGACCGGTGACCTCCGAAAGGACTTGAAACGCTTTCTGCGTTGCCTCGCGCACATTCTTGTTCATGTGCGATAAATCACCAACCAATTGACCACATAGCTTGAGCAGCATATTGTTCGGCTTTTCCAGCTCCTCTTTGGTCGTCGCCTTGTAGCATCGTCGAAGCAGCTCCTCCAGCAGGCCTTCGGCTTGGATGCGCGTCTTGGAATCCAGATCTGTCGGCATATCCTTCATCACAAAGTTCAGAGCTCGGATGAGCTCAAAATGTCGATTGTTCATCCACGAGTCTCCAAGCCCAAGTTTCTCTATGATGATTCCGATGCCACGAGTCCCCCCAGACTTCATGAACCAGTCATCCGCGTGGCAGTTGTGGCAGAAGGTCCTTGACAGCTCGTCAAAGAAGGGGAACTTGTCCAACTTTTCTTGACTTCCGAAGATGATCTTGGCGGTGTCTCGCATCTTGATGATGGCTTCTTCAGCTGCATCGCGTACCTCGGGGTGTTCTGATGCGAGTGAGTCACCGAGCGCCTCGGAAAATGCGTCGCTTTCGATTGTGATCGGTCCCTCCCCTGAGTGTACGTCGAACGGCTTGTTGCGATGCTTCAGATGCGCGAAATGACTGCCAAGCTCGAGCAACGTGAAATGCCTCGCCAGGTTGCTGACCAGAGTATCTGCGTCAGTCTTGAGATCTGGTATGGAGACTGCAAAGATACAAGCTTTGAGTAACTTTTCTACAGTCTCCTGCTCCACGATTTTCTTGACAATCGATTTCTCTCGCTCAGATATGGTCAAGAGATCACCGCCGACATCTGTCTTCCTGTTAAACAAGTCGTTCGCCTGCAATCGCAGGAGCTGAGCAAAGTCGTCGGGGAGATTGTCGAACCCAACCATGAGCTTTGTGTGAGCTGTAATGAGTCTGAACGCTTGCTGCTTATGGAATGTGTCCGACTTTTTAGCGGCTGGAGGCTTCGGCAGTTCGTGTAATTTTGCAATTGCTGTCTCGATACCTATTACTGCGGGAAAGGCGCGATCTTTTGTGGAGCCGATGAGACGGATGTCGATCGAGGACTGGTCGTCGGCGTACGGTTTATACTCGAGCGGAGGCGGTCCGGTGACGAACTTGCGATTCCGGCCACCGAGTTTGCCGAGGATACGCATCGTGGTATGGGCGTGGAAATGGCTGTAGGGCTGAGGCTTGAGGTGTTCCCAAAGGGCAGCCATGAGCTCGTCTATGACAGGAGCCATGATAGGATCCAAGTAGTCCGCAGTGAGATTATCAACACATAGCTCAAGCGTTCTGAGCCCTTGGCCGACAAGTTCGGACCCGGCCCGAAGAGCTACAACCAGTGGCCTCATGAGGTAACTTAGATGGGGTAGTAGGTTACTAAGCCTAGCAGGAACCGTCAATGAGAGCTCAACGAAGAGGTCGCGCTCAGCGGGTTTGCGCGCCGTCGCCAGCAGATTGTTCAGGACATCCAGCAGCATCTCGAGAAGCGGGAGAATCTCCTTGTAAAGATGTTCGAAGCGGCCGCCGCCAATACTGCGGAACAAAGACCGAAGAAGGATGAAGTAGTTCATGGGCTCTTCAGCAGTCGTGGAAAGCTGGATAGATTTGGTGATGATCTTGCTGACGTGCGGTAGCAGCACCTGCTCGTTCTGGGCAGAGAAGAGCGTGACGGCCATGAAGGAGAGCTTGAAGAGTCGCAATAAGATGGACGACTTCTTCACATCTACAGTGCCGACCTCTTCTATCCGATCCATCAAGAACTGCAACAGCATCCCGGCAAAGCTCGGAGAGGTAGCTTCCGATGCAAGCAAGAATTGTGGAACGTGAAGCAGGGCTGGATGATCGAACATCATGTCGTAAAGATGCGGAATCTCCGATGAGAAGACTTCGTGGAACGTGGCCGGGTCGATGTGATGGAACACGGTCGCAAATGTCTCCAACAACTCCTTTTCTTCTTTGCCGCTGGACATCATGTGCTGGTTGGCCATCAAATCGGCGGGAGACAAGCCCTGCGTTTCCGCTGACTTGTCGGTTCCGTAGTAGCGGAAGACCTTTGCACCCTCTCGGAAGAGTTTGATCAAGACCTCCACTTCTTCTGCATTGTATCCGAAGGAAACTTCATGCCAATTGGCCGACGCGTTGGCGGCATCGATCTCTTCCTTGATCTTTGCGGGATTGCACGCCCTGAGCTGGTAGAAGAGGTTCTTGAGGCCATGAAGCAGATTCTTGAACAAAAATTTGTTGTCGGCGATGGGGTCTGAGCTCCGTTCGCGTGGATTCGAGGTCTTGATGGGCGTTGCGTTGAAGATGTCGATGTTGTCCCAGTCCGGAGGGCAAGACTGCACGGCCATGTGATTCTCCTCGGCAGCGTCAATAGACGGCGAGCTGTATGCTGCAGAGACCTTGACAGCATTGTGATACTGGCGATTCATAGATGCAAACTTATCGCCTATGGCGTTCAGAATCATGATGAGAAAGTATCTCGCGTCTTCCTTGGAGTCCAGCTTGGCGATGCACTCGGCCATGTTCAAGAGAAGCTTAGCACTCATGGTTTGGAAGCTTGTGCCTGGAAATGTGTCGTGGAGGTTCTTGGTGTAGACCTCCACGGTGCGCCGTATCTGTTCCTGGTTGAGCGATTCGCGGAGATGGTGGATCAAATCGGCAAGCATGCTGTACGCCAAAGGCCGCATCGTCTCGTACACCGTGAGACCGTCGCCTATCAGGGTTCGCTCGTCCAGGAGCTCGTCGATCTTCTTCAGGAAGATTTTGCGGAAGTTGAAGTTGATGATATGGCGGATAGCCACCAGGAGTTCCTTCCTGGCCCCAGACTTCTCGCGGGGGCAGTCCTTCAACAGCCGCACGACGATGTCGGGCAAGGTGGGGAGAAAGTCGTTCAGTTGCTGCGCATACACCCGGAGCAGATACGCCAGGAAACTCATGGTTTTGACCTGGGCCGTGATGAAGTCCCCAAAGGCAGCGCGGTTGCGGATCTCCCTGCTCACGCCGGTGAAAATCTTGCCCTGTGCGGCCGCCTCCTGGTGGGCCTTCTCCTGCGGCTTGGCCTGCAGCAAGAGCACGTTCTTGATCAGCGGCACGAAGAGTTTGACGTTCTTGTTCACCACGTTCCTGTAGGCCTGGAAAAGCGAAACCACGATGATGGGACACTCGGCCAGGACCTTGAACGACTGCATGCCCTTGAGCAGCATCCGCGTCTGCTGGTGCTCCGAGCCCATGTCGTTGGAGGAGCCCGATGTCAAGGATATCGCCGGTGAGCCGGGCCGCGGAGACTGCGAGTATTGATGGTTGTTCGGGGTGGAAGGGACGCCCTGGGCGGCTGGCGCGGCGGTCGCGTTGTCGAAGGTGTCCGTCACGGCCTGCTCCATGGTCTCGAACATTTCCTGGATCAGGTCCAGAAACGGCTGGACGCGGTCCTGGAGGGCCTTGGTCTGGCTCCGCGCAAAGTCCATGATGGTCTTCATGCACAGCACCGCATTGTCCTCGTTCTCCGTCTTGACGAGGCTCATCAGCTTGTCCACGATCTTGGCGGCATGCGGCTCGACGGCATCGGGCGGGCTCATGGGCAGGCGGTGCAGGATCTCGAGCACGCAGTTCCGTATCCGCTGCTCCGGGGACGTGGAGATGAAGACGGGGTTGCCGTCGAGGATCCTGAGGAACACGGGGACCAGGTGGTTCAAGAAGGTGCTGTACTGCGCGCCCTGGCAGTAGCCCTCGATGTTGTCGCGAATGTCGACAGCCTGGGTCAACTTGACTCTCATATCTGCACACGGACGGGTTAGCCGTCCCTCCGTCGTCGCCCCCAACAAAGCACAGAAGGCGTACCTGAGCTCGGGTCGTCCAGCTTCGCGGCCATGGCCTCAAAGTTGTGGTGCGCCGCCATGGCGAGGGTGGTGGGCGGTGGGCAGCAGAGCGCCGGGCGTGCAGGTGACGAAGGTGAAGAAGGTGGAGGGGAAGCCAGCAGAAGCCTCTCCTCGGGCGCGCTCCAACGGCAGCTGGGCCGTGTGTCGCACGTGGTGGATAGGTAGCAAACGCCCCCCCGTGTGCATTGGACGTGTGTCGGCGGGCCGCTGGCAGCGCAAAGATGGAAATATTAAATGGTGAAAAGAAAGGCCAGGCCCTTGTGACCTATGAAGGCATTACAATCGTTAAGGGGGGGGGAAGCGCGCTCGACAATGGCGACGGCGGCGGTGGTCGCCGAGGCTGGTGGTGGTTGTGGTGGTGGTGGTGGTGGAGGTGGTGGTGGGCGCGTCCACCTGCTGCCGTGCTGGATTGATACTCGAGTGCCAGTCGCGCGAACCGCTGGAGCAAAGTGGTGGGAGACGCGAGAACCCCGACGGCTCAGCTAAGCGAGCGGCGGTAACTTTTGTGGCCGCTGATTGGGCGAAGGGAGGCAGAAGCCACTAGGTCCCGTATATGGTACAGCTCGCTTGGGCCAATGGCCATCAACCCTCCCTCCTCGACGCCTTCCCAGCATGAAAGTCTCTAGAGCAACCATGCATATATGTCTACAATATCGGATCCCATCTACTCTCGGTGTAAAAAGCCAACGCCGTCCCTATGCAAGCAAATTCCCAGATCAATTCCTCACTCCTCCACCCTTCTCCTCCCTTCCCTTCCCTTCCCATTTCCACTTGCACCAATCTTCTCCCAACACATCTATCCAACCCACCTCCTTGCACTCCTAAACATCCTACCCCAAGGTCCAACTTCACCCCACTCTTCCATCTTTCCTCTCGGGACGTAGCTGGCCACCTCCCTCAAGATCGTGCGCTCAGGATGCGGCATGAGTGCCAACACCCGTCCGTCCTTGCTCCTCACACCCGCGATACCCTCGGGGCTTCCGTTGGGGTTGAACGGGTATCTCTCGGTCGGCTTCCCATGGTTATCAACGTACCGCATCGAGACGAGGCCCTCGTTGTCGACCGTTGACGGCGATGAGCTGGCCGTGATGCTGGAAGGGAAATGGGCGCGACCCTCGCCGTGAGCAGTCACGATAGGCAACTTCGATCCCTTCATCCCGTGGAAGAAGACGGATGGAGGCGTGCTGGGGGAGGCCGAGTCGGTGACTTTGACCATGCAGACGCGGGCCTCGTACTGCTCGCTTACGTTGCGCTCAAAGGACGGCCACATTTCCGCGCCCGGGATGAGCTCCTTCAACTTCGACAGGAATTGGCATCCATTACAGACACCAAGAGCGAACGTATCGGTCCGCCCAAAGAAGGTCTGGAATTCTTTGCGCGTGTTGGGATGCAGAAGAACAGACTTCGCCCAGCCTTGACCGGCGCCCAAAACATCGCCGTAAGAGAAACCACCGCAGGCCGCAAGACCAACGAAACCCGCGAGACTGACACGCTCGGAGATGATATCCGTCATATGGACATCGATGGCCGAAAAGCCGGCCATGTGGAAAGCGTAAGCCATTTCGGCTTGGCCGTTGACACCCTCTTCTCGAAGGATAGCGACGCGAGGCTTGGAGGTGAAGGCAGAGGAAATGGTCGCTTTCAGGGGTAGGATGGTATCCTTGGGGTTGTAGGTGAGATGGTACGAGAGACCAGGGTCTTTGTCGTCGAGAATGTTGGCAAACTCTGCATCGGCGCACTCTGGGTTGTCTCGCAGCCGTTGCAGTTGATGGGAGGTTGCTGCCCATCGCTGCTGCAGTTCTTTCCTGGTACCCCTGTAGACGAACTTTGAGCCGAATGCGAACGAGATGTCCTGCTTGGACGCCTCCGGCACGCGTCCAATCTTCTTGACCATCCCAGGCGGTGGACCGCACGTGGCAAAGCAGCGATTGAAGTTGACTTCATCCTTCTTGCGCACCTGGAAAACAGCGCCGAGCTCCTCGTTGAATAGCGTCTCGATGACGTCTTTCGTTTCGCCTGAGCGACAAATGCCATCCAGCATGATCTCCAACCCACACCGACCAGCGAACATCATCTCCACCAGGGTGGTGAAAAGCCCACCGTCTGATCGGTCATGGTAAGCAAGAACTATACCGGACTCGTGAAGCTGTTCAACAGCATCGTAGTAGTCTTTGATAACATCAGCGTCCCAGACATCGGGTGCTTCGTCACCGACTTGGCCAAATGTCTGCGCGAGTGCAGACCCGCCCAAATTCTTCTTTCCGACAGCCAGGTCAACGAACATCAAAATCGTCTCGCCAACATCTTCGAGGCGCTCAAGAGCCGGGGTCCATGTACGTTCGGTGTAGTTGACAGGTGCAAATGCCGTAATGATCAGTGACATGGGCGCCGTCACTTCCCTGGCATCCTGTGTTTGCTCATCCTTCCACTTCATCTTCATGCTCATAGAGTCCTTGCCAACGGGAATGGAAATGCCGAGTTTGGGGCAGAGGTCCATGCCGATGGCTTCGACAGCCTCGTACAAAGCAGCACCTTCTCCAGGATGGCTACTAGCCGACATCCAGTTGGCGGAAAGACGAACCCTGGAGAGTCTGTCGAACGTGCTTGCAGCAGCCAAGTTCATCAGTGACTCGGCTACCGCCATTCTGGCTGAAGCTGCCGGAGAAATAAGTGCGAGGGTGGGCTTCTCACCCATGGCCATCGCCTCACCCGTCCTGACACCCGACAGAAGTGATGTGGCGGTGACCGAAACATCGGCAACGGGAACCTGCCACTTGCCGACCATTTGGTCACGGACAGTGAGTCCACCAACAGTACGATCGCCGATTGTGATTAAGAAAGACTTGGAGCCAACCGCAGGCAACGTGAGTACGCGATCTA
This sequence comes from Corynespora olivacea, assembly GCA_019202945.1. NCBI lineage: Eukaryota > Fungi > Ascomycota > Dothideomycetes > Pleosporales > Corynesporascaceae > Corynespora > Corynespora olivacea. Next base: position 140,139 of record JAGQEM010000008.1, read on the forward strand.
CGGCTTCGTGGATGAGGCCATGCTCGGGTACCCCGGGCAGGTACATGGACAAGCTGCTGTCGAATGCAGGTAGCCTCAATTTTCGTGATTCGACGATACGAGACATCTTGGGTGGCTTTCCAAATAGAACAGGCATGGGCAGATCAATGGGGGTAGGTGTCCCCTTCTGCTCCCTGTCTCTGAGAACGAGGCGCTGCTCTCGTGTTGCAGTACCCACGACCGAGTACCCGCAGCGTTCACGGTTACAGATGCGCTTGAACATGTCCAAATCTTCCGGACTGACCGCGAGAACGTAGCGCTCCTGCGCTTCACAGCACCAAATCTGCAGAGGGCTCATGCCCCTATCCGCGCTATCCACCTCGCGAAGCTCGAAGACGGCACCAAGACCAGAGTCGTGGACAAGTTCGGGAAGAGCATTGGACAACCCGCCTGCGCCGACGTCGTGGATGAAGAGGATGGGGTTTTTGTCGCCCATGGCTCGACACGCATCGATGACTTCTTGTGCTCTTCGCTGAACTTCAGGGTTGCCCCTCTGTACACTGGCAAAGTCGAGCTCGACCTTGCCTTCTCCGGACTGAACACTGGAAGCAGCGCCCCCACCAAGCCCGATAAGCATCGCTGGACCTCCGATCACGAGCAGATGCGATCCAGGCGGTACCACATCTGGGTTCTTGAGGGCGTGCTGTGGCCTGACGGTTCCGACACCACCTGCAATCATGATGGGCTTGTGATAGCCTCGAATCTCCGTCTCCTTCTCGCCGGTGAAGACTCGCGTAAGTAGCGTCCTAAAGTAGCCCGTTGTGCAAGGACGACCAAACTCGTTGTTGAAAGCAGCACTACCGAGCGGAGCTTCCAGCATGATGTCCAGGCTGCTTGCAATATGGGCTGGCTTTCCAACATCTTTGAGCTCCCATGGCCGGTCAAATCCAGGTATGAGCAGGTCGGAAACGGTGAAGCCCGACAGACCTGCCTTTGGTCGTGATCCACGTCCAACAGCGCCCTCGTCTCGAATTTCGCCTCCAGATCCGGTCGCAGCCCCGGGGAATGGCGATACGGCAGTCGGATGGTTGTGCGTCTCAACCTTGCACAAGATGTGCACCGTCTCTTTTGTCCCATTCCACTCTCCCGTGATATGACTTGGTGACCAAAAGCTCGCCTCCTCCCCGTTGAGCACCGCAGCATTGTCGCTGTAAGCACTCACGACATGCTGCGGGTGCTTCTGGTGCGTGTTCCTGATCATCCCAAACAGCGAGTGCCCCTTCCGCATGCCATCGATGGTAAAGTCGGCATTGAACTGCTTGTGCCTGCAATGTTCCGAGTTGACCTGGGCAAACATGAACAGCTCAATGTCCACCGGCCCCCTCTTCAGTTCCTGGGTGTATGCCTCCACCAAATACTCGATTTCCGACTTGTCCATGGCCAACCCCAACTCCTCATTTGCATGCTCCAGTGCAGCTTGAGGGCTGCTGTACTCCTCGAAGCTCAGAGTGGTCGCTTGTGCCGGCTCCCTCTCGCCAAAGATGAGGTCTAGGTCTGGACCACTGCGGCTGATTGTCTGTGTCATTCGGTCATGGAGCGCGTCCGCGTTTGGAATCTCATCACTCTCGAGCGCCGTCTCAAATATAGCAGCCAGCACCATTCCGCGTTCAATCCGCTTCACGGCACCCTCAAGCGTACAAGTCTTCGCTATCATCGTAGCCAGCGAGCTCCACGGCGAAATCGTTCCCGGGCGAGGGCACACGTAGAACAGGACGGTATCGTTGTCGCGGGGTTCGCCATTGCGGTGGATCGCATCGAGGAGGGTTTGCGAAAGCCTATCCTGGAGGTCCGGATACTCGCCATAGTGCAGGATCTGCTCGAGAGTTTTCAATTCCTGGCTGTCGAGCTCCTGCACGGGATCGATGTAGTGAACCCATGCTGCGCGAACTTCTTTTGCACCAATAGCCTGGGCGAGGTGCTTGAGGCGGAAGTCGGAGAAGGCGGTGGAACCCGGCAGGGTCAGATAGGGACGCTCACCAGACGCCATCGTAGGTTCGTTGAGAGGGAAAAAAAGGTAAAGTAAAGCAGGTGTCAGGGACGAAAGAAAGTTGGGAGTGGCCGATTGCGGGGCAAATGAATCGATAAAAAAGTTGGAGGGGTCAGGTGTGGCGCCTGTGGCGTTGACCCACCTCATCCTCTCGACTATTACCTCTATCACGCCTACGTGGAACAAAATGCCGTCAGAAGGAATCATAGGACTCACAATCGCTGTAAGCCCATATAGGAAGTGTAGAATTCTCATCGATGGTAGTCATCTATTCCCAACTTAACCAGCATCTTCCCGCATCTTCAACATAGACCACTACTCCTTGAAAAGACCTCCGAAAGGTCCATTTGTAGCAGAGGTGAGTTCACTGTCATTCTCACGAGGCTCCAAAAGCCCATGCGCATCGTCATCGTCATCGTCATCGTCATCTTCCCCGCCTTCATCAAATCCATACTCATCACCGGTCTCTCCTTCCGCATCTTCGTCGTCGGCTTCGTCCAGAATTGTCGCTGCGGTTTCCGGTTCTTCGGTCAGGTCCTCTGGAACCTCTACCTCGACAACCTCGTCTTCCCCTTCCTCTTCCTGCTCTTGCGTTTTTCGTTGACCCATGGACTCTTCCATCTTTTCAAAAGCATAGCGCGGATTGCGGGCTGCCCAGCGCACATTGTTCATTACCGTATGCTCTTTGATCTTTTCCTTGTGCAGCTTCTTGTCGAAGTACTCGGGTCTGTAACGAGAATAGATGTCCTTATCCTCCCAAAGCTCTGGCCATGTAACGATACGGTCATAGATAGAGTCGTCCACGCCCTCCTCCGTCAGAATGCGGTTCATCTTGTCCTTGAGGATGACGGTTGCTTTCGCCCAGGTCCCGCCATGATACCAACCCTGGGCAGTTGGTGCACACGTTGTGCGTATGTCGGGTGTATCGAGAATGCGCCGTATAAGTGGGTCTGTGATATCGCAGAACTGAAAGAGGTTGCCTGTGTCGGAGACGTGCTTTCCATCGAATTTGTGCTGATCGGCCAATTCACCTGGGCTCGCCTGAATGAGCCTCTGAACGTGTTTGTCAAACTGGGTAAAATGACGGGGACCTGTCTTGCGGTAGGAGAGGAAGGATACTGTCTGGTATATGCGGTATTTGGGGTCTCTTCGTGGATCGACTCCCCATTTGATGAGTGCTTCTCGCCAGGGACCGCTTTCAAAGAAGTAGCCACAGTAGATGGCGGCCTGTCTCAATTTGTCGCGCTTGTCCCACCCGAGCCTGTTGTAGAGCAGATGGCGGGTGATGATGGGCCGGAGTTCAAGCTCTGCTCGTATGTTGGCAATGAGCGATTGCAGATACGGGCTGAGTTCAGACTCTGCGGGTAGGTCTGGCTTGGGGCGTTGGGGCACAGACTCATCGGCAAGCTTTATGATGCTATAGCCACCGTGGATAAAGCTTCTCTGCAGATTGACCTCGCCCTTGTCGTCCGTGTACTTGACGTAGGCATTCTGCTGGAATCTGTAATTGTAGGCTATCGGCATTTGGAGGAATTCCGCCGAAGGACCGACGTCGTTGGACAAGTCTGCGCCTGGTTCTTTGTTGAAGTCGTATTTCGCCAGCTTGCTGTCTGGTCAAGGTGAGCCAGCGATCTTTCTCCAACGGCACATACGTACAATTGAAGGGCATGATGTTGTCTCGAATATTCTTCATGACGTCGCTGGTCGACGCAGCATACTGCATATCCGGGAGATTCCGAAAGCGATGGGTCTCGTCAATCAGACCAGCTACCGAAACAGTGTACTTGGTAGCATTGTCTTGCAAGCGTCGAAAGATGGACGATGGCTCGATGTAAGCATCTTGTTTGGCCGCAGCATCTGGCTCCGCCTCGTCTCCAGGGAGGAAAGGACCCGACGAGCCACGCTTTCGCTTGCGTCCCGTCCGTTTCGGCACCGTCACCTTGAGGAGCAGGTTGTTTGTCGATACCGGCGTGGACAGCAATCGTTTGGCGAGGAGGTCGTCTGGCCGGAGCGAGGCTGATATGATGTGAGGGAGTTCGTCGCTGCCATCCTCTGCCTGCTCCACCTCCAGCTTCGATCTCAAGCCCTGGGAGCCGTGTCAGCGCCGAGGCGTGTCTGCTGCTTCGCGGAGCAGGTATGCCATGTCCTGACCTTGCTCAGCTTGACGGCCCCGCCCAATGAGGCAATGCCCTTGTCGACGTTCTTGATGATGCACGGATGCTCGACCGCAGATATGGCGCGCGAAGGTATTTCCAGCCAGGGCGCGGTCTGCCTGCCAGCGTCGATGTTGTTCATGGCTTGGACTATCACGCATGTGCCCACCGCAGACTCCACTGCAGCTATGCATGTGCGTGCAGGGGTGCCTTGGCGTCTGCCCACAGCCGTCCTCACCGTCTGATGGCTGGAGATTTCCTCGGGCAAAAACTGCGAGTCGTCGTGGGCATCGATGGCCTCCCGCGTGATGCTCGTCCGAGGTGCGAGATGTGAGACGCGAGATGCTCGGTACAGGCCCAAGCCAGCGGACTATCCCCGTGGAATGGAGGAGGATAGAATTGGGACAATATCGTCGTCAGCAGCTGGCCGGGCCTTGGCTTAGCGGGCCATGTACATACAATCCACAGACGAGATACTACTACTACTACATACACGGCTCCTGACCTCCATGCCGCCGTCGTGATCCCTGCGCGTATACCGATTTTTGGTTTGGCGGGGGTCTCGCACCTTCGTTGCACGGACCTTCCCGCTAAGGCTGGCAATGCGATGGACTCCTCTTTCTCGTCACCACGGAAGCCCTGAGCGTTGCGTCCACCCTCCAGCCCATTCCTCGCCCCTCTGCCTCCTCGCCCTGCCCTGCGCTGCGCTGCAGTTACCGAGACCCCTACGTCGACCTCGCCGCGGTTCCCTCCGCAGCCTGCCCCCTGGCCCCGCCCGACTGACGACGGTGAAGAGAGCATCTCGTGCCTCGAGCTCCGCCCTCTGCGACCCTCTGCGACCCTCTGCGACCCTCTACGACGCCGCCGTCCTCCATGCCTGCCTGAGCCAGACGTCTCCATCCACCTGAGATACCCGCGTGCGCGTCAGTGACGTTGCCATTGATCGGGCGCTGTCGGTCGCGCTTCGCTCCCTACCCTTGAGGCCAGCCCTCTGCCGCTCCGCACCTCTTAGCTCACCACCCCCCTCCCCGTCCCGCAGCACCCCCGCAGCGCTCCCGCCTCGATTGCATAAAGCATGGCCTCTGCCATGAAGGGCTTCAGACAGCGGGTAGTACGCCGTCTCCTTTTCCCCTCTTCGTCTGCCCTCTCCACTCTCCCGCTACCCACCCACCCACCCACCCACCTCGTGACGCACCCACGCTAACGCAGATGCCACTATAGCTCTCACGGAACAAAAGTGACAAGTCATCGAAGAAGAAGGACTCGAACTCCGGCACCTCGTCACCGTCGCACGGCGCCTCGAGCTCACCGTCCGGCTCCGCCCAAGGCACGCCTTCGTCGTCGCAGACCCAATTGACCGATGGGCGTAACAAGCCCCTGCCCCCCGGCGACGCTCCAAACAACGCAAATCCGCCGCAGCTAGGACAGCCAGGCGGTGCCGGCGTGGGCGGCGGTGCACAGTTTGGCAGCCAGCAGATCGGCGGCGGTGCCAACAACGGGAGCGGGTCGGGTCCAGGAACCCCCTCCAGGTCCAATCCAAGTTTGACCCCCAGCGTCGTCATCAGCCCCAGCGCACCGGTGAGTTCGATCCGATTCACAGTCGAAGCCGTCGGGGGATATACTGACTTGCGCTTGCAGCACATTCCTCCCCCAGGTGCGCCGGAAACCATGCCCGGTGACCTCCTCCCGCCCAAGGCCGGCACAAAGTCGATGAGCTTCGATCGTCTGCAAACAACACCGAAGGACACCGTGGAGGGCATTAGGACGCCTAAGCGGCAGCATTCGTCACGATTCGACATTTCGGACCAGCGCCAGCGAGATTTGGAGAAGCTGCCCGGGTTCCACGAAGTCCCCCCGAACAAACGGGAAGAGTTGTTCATGCAGAAACTGGACCAATGCAACATCATATTCGATTTCAACGATCAAACGGGCGACATGAAGTCAAAGGAGATCAAGCGTCTGGCGTTGCACGAGCTGCTGGACTACGTCGCGAACAATCGCCAAGTCATTACGGAGAGGATGTACCCTCGCGTTGTCGAAATGTTTGCCAAAAACCTGTTCCGACCCATTCCGCCACCGATGAACCCGCAAGGCGAGGCTTTCGACCCTGAAGAAGACGAGCCGGTGTTGGAGGTCGCCTGGCCCCACATTCAGGTCGTGTACGAGTTCTTCCTCCGTTTTATCGAAAGCCAAGACTTCAACACCAACATTGCGAAAGCCTACATCGACCATAGCTTCGTGCTGAATGTGAGTCCTTCTCTTCGCTTGCGACGACCTGTACTGACGCGACCAAGTTGCTTGAGTTGTTCGATTCGGAAGATCCCAGAGAGCGCGACTTCCTGAAGACCACGCTCCACAGGATATACGGCAAATTCCTCAACCTCCGTTCTTACATCCGCCGCTCCATCAACAATGTCTTTTTCCAGTTCACTTACGAAACCGAGCGGTTCAACGGCATCGCCGAACTGCTGGAGATTCTCGGATCCATTATCAATGGCTTCGCCCTGCCGCTCAAAGAGGAACACAAGTTGTTCCTCACCAGGGTGTTGATACCCCTCCACAAGGTGAAGAGTCTCAGCATGTATCATCCGCAATTGGCATACTGCATAGTGCAGTTCTTGGAGAAGGATGCAGCTTTGACAGAAGAGGTATGCTGTGTTCTTTCCATCCTCACGATCGGAACTAAACATTGTTAGGTCGTTCTCGGTCTTCTCAGGTACTGGCCCAAGGTGAACAGTACGAAGGAGGTCATGTTCTTGAACGAGGTAGAAGACATCTTCGAGGTGATGGACCCTGCCGAGTTTGCCAAAGTCCAAGAGCCGCTTTTCAATCAGCTGGCCAAGTCGGTCGCCAGCCCGCATTTCCAGGTCGCCGAGCGAGCCCTCTACTTCTGGAACAACGAATACTTCTGTAACCTCGTGAGCGACAACGTCGAGGTCATCCTGCCCATCATGTTCGCCCCGTTGTATGAAAATTCCAAAGGACACTGGAACCGGTGAGTAACCCCCGCTTCGAATACGATGCATGATCCTAACGTCGGACAGAACCATCCACGGCATGGTGTATAATGCTATGAAATTGTTCATGGAGGTCAATCCACAGCTGTTCGACGATTGCTCTCACGATTACGCCGAGTCTCAGAATAACGCTAGCGAACGCCAGAAGTCACGCGAGAGCCGGTGGGCGGCCCTGGAGAAGCTAGCGGAAGCACAGAAGAACGGCACGGCAGTCGACAGGCCTGCGGGGGCAACAGGCATCGGCTCGCCCATGCGATTAGAAGACTCGGACCCGCTCAGCCAAGGACGGCTCGAAGCACTCCGCTTGCAGGATGACGCAAATGCGCCCAAAGAACGGCGGCCACAGGAGTTTGAGCGACATGGCAGCCAAACCTCGGTACGTTGATTCTTAAGTCCTTGGAACTTCTCGACAAAGGAGCATCTTCTATGGCTGAATCAGTGTACTTTTAATTTCATCCCTAGATTCCTACTTCCTAGGCCCTTTTTCGTTGTCACAAGAATCGCATTTGGGTTCGGATCTTGATCTGACTTGTCTGTGCGTGCTCTTGTAGCGGCGGCATCGTTCATCACAAGAGGGACACTCGCAACCATCCTCTGCCCATCACACGCGACGGTCATCGGGCGGCCGGCCTCGAAGCAACAGTCGGCCCAGTTCGTCGGGCAGCTCGAACGGAAGGCCGAGGTCCGGTGCAACCATGTCAAGAGTCGCCTAGCATGCAACCCCCCTCCCCCCCCTCCCCCCTCTCCGATAATACACAATTTCTCCATCCCCAGGCGCATTTACACATTTGTTTTTACCCGTACACATGTCGGTATGGCTTCAAGTTCGTCATGGCAGCGGTTGCGATAGCAGTTTGATATCTTCTTGGACTGGTATGGCCTGCTCGGGCTCTCTCCACCGTGCTGAGCATGTCAAAAGCGAGATGGATCTCATTTCGTAGGATGTTATTGGCGTTGGACCTTCTTCATAGCAGCAATGGCGACGAGGACTTGATTGGAAGCTGGCAGCTCGGACTATGTTCCCCTCTTCACACTCGATAGACATGGAATGCAGGATTCACAGGTGTGAATCTCCTTTTAGACTCCTTCTGCGAGTTGCTCGTGACATGGCAAGCTCCCGAGGCTGGTGGGTGTGTGCTGTCTTCGGGGGTTTCACTCTTGGCTTCACGAGCATGACACGCATGAAGAAAGGGGAGCGAGACCTCGGCGTAAACTACTACGTAAGCGTAAAATGACGTCCCCGCTCGCGACGCTGGCTGCATCGGGTAATCTAACAGTAGCTGCGCCAATCGGACACGCAGATTACGCCTCGGGATGCACGTAATCTTGGACGTGGAGAAGGTTACGCCCGCTAAGGGGATTTGCTTGCGTCTTGGTAGGGCGGGAGGCGCGGATTGCGGACGAACGCTCACTGGCTGTCGCCACTCATTTCCGCGCACCCCTTTCCGGCCGTTCCTAGAAGTTTACCTCCCATAAAATCCTCCACCGCAACCCTCAGCGCCAGCTTCTCCAGGTCTTCGCTGACTGCTCAGTTCACGGGGTCCGTCTTCCTCTCGTCCCTTCTTCGTCACTCCTTTGGCCGTCGCTGCCACCCTTCTCTTCTTCCCCTTGCTCCTTCTGTTTGCCCAGGCCAAACCCGCGCGACCTTCGACGCCCTCCACCAAACACCCCCGCAAAGCTCCCCCGGTGCCAATCCGCGACCGCGCAACATGTCGAAGCCAGACTGGATCGAATTCGGGGTGCCGACGCTCGACCGACCCTTCGGCCTCGCGGCATGGCCCCTCTTCGAGAAGGCGTTCGAGTCCATTATGGGTTATAAGCCGCAAGACTTCCGCTTCGAGCCCGGAGAGACGCACATGTCAACCTTCAAGACGTGCGCGACGTTTCTCGTCTCCTACTACATTATAATTTTTGGTGGACGGGAGGTGATGCGGAACCGCGAGCCCCTGCAGCTCAACTTCCTGTTCAAGCTGCACAACTTCTACCTCACGGCTATCAGCTTCGCCCTGCTGGTGCTGTTTGCCGAGCAAATCATTCCGACCGTCGCGAGGCATGGCATCTTCTTCGCCATCTGTGATCATGCTGGTGGCTGGACGGACAAGTTTGTCATCCTGTACTATGTAGGTGGCACCCTGGAGACATGTTGCGTGGCACAAAGAGCTGACATGCGCAGCTCAATTACCTCACCAAGTTTCTCGAACTGCTCGATACCTGCTTCCTGTTTTTGAAGAAGAAGCCGCTCAGTATGTTCTGAAGAGGGATCGATTGCGAACGAATTGCTGACAGCCTCAGCCTTCCTCCACACCTACCACCATGGCGCGACCGCTCTCCTCTGCTACACCCAGCTGATTGGCCACACCTCCGTCTCCTGGGTTGTCATCACCCTCAACCTCTGCGTTCACGTCGTCATGTACTGGTACTACTTCCAGAGCGCGCGAGGCATCAGGATTTGGTGGAAGAAGTACATCACCATCATGCAGATTCTCCAATTCGTGCTCGACCTCGGTATGTCTCCAAGACGTGAAGAGGCAAGCTCAAGATGCTGACGTGTTTAGGTTTCGTCTACTTCGCCTCGTACACGTATTTCACAAGCACCTACTGGCCTCACATTCCCAATGCGGGCCAGTGCTCGGGCGAGGAATTCGCTGCCATTGCCGGAATCTGCATCATCTCGTCGTACCTTGTCCTCTTCATCCTCTTCTACTTTGCCACGTACAAGAAGCCGGTTCCCAAGGGGCGTCGCAGGGCCACAAGTGCATTGGTAGAGATGAAGGATGAGAAGGTGCCGACGGTTGGTGAAGCGCGCCGCAGACTCTCCCAGGGCACGCACGCTTTCGCTAATGGACATGCTACAGGCGCAGCCACGACCCCTAACGGACGAGCAACCCGCTCCCGCAAGGCGTAAAGAGGCCGTCGAGTGCATCGAGGAGATCGGACGGGGAAGTAAGGCCACAGGGTCCGATGCGAGTGGCGGCTCGGAGGACAGCTGGAATGGGACAGCCCAGGACACGAGTCAACCCTGAACGGCAAGCTTCACAGATATTGCAGCTTGCCGTACGCACGCCATAGCTCACGCGGTCGATGAGCTGGACAATGGGAGCATGTCCTCATGTCAATGGGCACCCGGCTCCCCGTTTCTTTTGTCACGAACAAAACCCAGGAGGGCCACTTCAATATTTCCTTGTAATCGTTATGCGTTTTGGAGTCGTTCCTACTTTCCGGTCCTCCATGACGAAAGAAAAATGGCCATGGCTCGTGGCTTCTGGCTGCATGCATGTAAGACCACGGCGATGGGCGGGATAGTACGGCGCTGCGCTAGACGAGGGGGTTGCTCGAATGGTATATAGGTGCGACGGAAGCGGTAGTGGTCTGGTTCCTGCGAGCTGCAGGATCGAGATCGTAATTGCACGATTGTACTGAAAGTTTTTTGCGCTCGAATTACCAAGGTGCAATGCATGTAGATGTAAAGGGTAAAAGTCCATCTGTGCTTCACTCCCACGTCGACCACTGGGAGGACAAGACAGCCACTCGCAGGGCCTGCAAAAGCGATCATGTCGTCAGGTTTCAGGGACGCCTTCGGGGTTCGCTTGCCCCGAAGAAGACCCACACTTCACGTGACGGGCGTCCGGCCCGGCTGTGTGGCATGATCCGGCGAGGGAAGGAAAACCAAAAGCTCCAGCAACCTCACCGCATACCGTCCTCGGCGTGCCCACACCTCCACCACACCTGCCGCCGCGCTCCAATCCCTCTCGCAATCGAACCCGCATTCGCTGCTGCAGCTCCCCATTCACCCATTGACCGTCACAATGTCCTTCGTCCGCGCCGCGACGAGGGTTTCGCGCATCAGCAGCGTCCGCGCTCCCGTGTACCGACCGACCGCCATTCCCTGGCAGCCACAGCGTGCGTTCTCGCAGTCCACTGTCAGGTGCAGCGACCAGCACGCCGAGGAGACATTTGAGGAGTTCAGTGCCAGGTAGGTCGTCCTGTTCGGTGAGGGAGGGGGGGAGGGGAGTGATGATGGCAAGGGTAGGGTAGGGGGGTACCCGATGGGCCTGGGGGTGCCATTGGGGGTGAACAACACCCTTGACCCGTGGAATATCTGCACAGGCCGTTGACAAAGCACATGCTGACCATGCTGCGCTCGCCAGGTACGAGAAGGAGTTTGACAAGGTGAACGATGTTTTCGAGCTCCAGGTACGTTGGACGTGACGAGGGGGCGTGCGATTGGGGATGAGCGACGAGGGCTGATGATAAGCACAGCGAAACTTGAACAACTGCTTCGCGTACGATCTTGTCCCCTCGCCTTCGGTGATCACGGCTGCTCTGCGTGCTGCCCGTCGTGTCAACGACTTCCCCTCCGCCGTGCGGGTCTTCGAGGGTACGTACCGCCCTTTCGACACCGCCATCGTGTCTGTCCATGCAGCAGGTCCTCCACCAAGATGGGGAAGACGCTCGGTGCCTTTCTCTCATCACTGTGACGTACGTGCGGGAAGGTTGTTGACGGATACACAGGCATCAAGTTCAAGGTCGAGAACAAGGCCCAATACGCCGAATACCTCGAGGAGCTCGAGCCCCTGCGTGAGGAGCTCGGCGTCCCGCTCAAGGAGGCTATGTACCCCGACAAAAAATAGACGATTCCTCCGCATCTCCCTTACCCGCGGATAAAGCACGAGAGCGCTCGCGCACACAATCACATGTAGATGAGAAATGGACAGGGAAGGGAGAGGCGGGCATGGAGATGGGCGGTTGTATCACCATTGTGACGCGGTTTTCATTTTGTGAGTCATACAAGTCATGTTTGGACTGTTGACGTGTGGTTTGGGATCGGAGGGAGACGGAGGTTGAACGGGGTGCGATAGAGGAGCGAGCGGTATACCGCTGTGGCTGTGTACAGAATTTCAGATCTTGCCTTGAGTATGCTGCTATGCTCGATGTGTCGCTATGCGATATGTGTCGTGAGGCCTCCTGGTGATGGCTCCTTTCGCCCGGTATACGGATTCCCTCCATTGCCACTGCTTTCCCCCGACTTCATCCATGAGCGAAGAGCTTACCTTGCCGACCGGGTTTCTTTACTTGCTGAAGAGCATGACGAGAGGTTTGCATAGGACCTTGGAACATGATTTGTATGTCTATCTGAAATCAACCCTATTTCAAAGCAATCATGATGCAAAGATTCCGCTCATGCCATGCCATGATACGCCTCGACGCCAATCCCTTGCTTTCCTCTAAAAAAAAAAAAGGACTTTGACTTCACGCCAGTCTTCCTGCACGGTCCCTACACCACGTATTCATACAATGCAACGTCATCCATCTCAACCGAGAGAATATGGGTGTCAAGCGAGCCGATGGCGCCAGCGCCTTTGGCGCAGGTGCTCATCAGCGCGATGCATGTCATGATACGACAGGTCGGTTCGTGTGGGCATGGAGAATCGTGAGAGGAAGTGTTCTCGCTCAATCCATGCCGACGTATTTGAACCAGACAGGTCGGCAGTCTTCGCGCTGCAGCCAGGCTGCGCCGTCGGTGAAGCGGCCTGATGTGCAGCCGGAGCATTTGGGGTTCTTGGGACAATTGAAGAAGGGGACGTGTTGGTAGCCGATGTCGCGGAACCTGGTGGAGTGAGTGTTAGCATGGCATCCCAGCAGCCAGCAGGGGGCGCGCCAGCAGGAGGGGTCTCACCAATGAATCTTGCTCTTGTCCTCGAACAATCCCAGAGCCACGCTGTGCACCGGCGCATCGCCCCATCGCTCGTAGAAGAAGCCGCCCGAGCGATCGAGATGATCGAAGTAATCCCTGTACTGCTTACTCCGCCAGAAATTCAGATCGCCCACCTCGAAGTTGGACCAGAAGTGGCAGGTCGAATACCCATTTGCCGTCTTCTTGTTCTCGGGCCTATGGGTCCCGTCCTCCAGCCACTCCCTCGCGCTGCCCTCGGCCACATACTCGGGATGGTCCTGGACGAACTTCATCGTCTCGGGCCACAGCGTTGCCACGCTCTCCGCACTGTCGTAGATGTTGATGTTGAAGCCGTACGTCTTGTTGTGGTCCTGCATCCAGCGGAACACGTCGTAGTCGACGTCGCAGAAGAAATGCACCTTGGGCTCGACACGCCAGTAGTATTGCATGTTGGCGAGCGCGGGGTGCTGGCTGAACATGCCCGAGTTCCAGCGGCACATTTGGTGGTACGACGTCTTTTCCATGTACTGGACTTTTTGGGCGCGCAGGAGCGAGACGGATTCGTGGTAGAGGTCCATGTTTATCCAGGACGGGATGTCCCAGTGCTCTTTGGGGACGAGGTCTGGGTAAGGGGTTCGGGTCAGCGATGGCGCCTCAGGTGTGCCGTGTGGGCGCATGGGCGAACAGGCGGAGGGAAGTGGACTCACGGTAGTGCGTCTTCGCCTTTGTAGCTGCGCTGGTCTTCTCCTTGAACTCCTCGGTGAACGGTACGTCGTTGAAGAATGTCCACGGGTAGTTGAACTTGTGGTTCCATGTTCGTTCCAGATCGCCCATGCTCTGCAGGATATCCTTCAGCTCCTCGTTGCGCACCAGACTCATTATCGTGGCGTTTATGCGATCGCTGTTCGCATTGTTCGCGTCGTAGTTGCTGCCTTGCACGCGGCGCAATGGTGCGGGTGGTTCGCCAGAAGCTGTTCAAACGTTCCCGTCAGCCCTCTCCCTTCCCCGACGCTCGAAGTGAAGCATATCGCGACTTACGATCAAGCTGCGGATCGTGGTCCCACTTGTCGATTTTGGTCTTGCTCTCCTCCCCCTTCTTCCCCGCACCCGGCATCTCCAGCGCCCCAGGCTCTGCCCGGAATATCTGCAGCACCAGGAACAGAAACACGCACAGCGTAGCCGCGCCAAGAATGCGCATTCCCCTGGGCAATGCCATCTTTGCGAATCCTCGGTTGCAGAATAGACGGAAAAGCAGATATTGCTGTGGGAAAGAGGAGACAGGCGGTGTCTCCTCTACATGCTAAAAGACATGGTCGCTCATGCACATGCGCTCCTAGTTTCGTTCCACGCCGTACAATGCTACGGGAGCTCGACGCTGTACGTCACCCGTGTGTAGGCTAGGCGGGATGGGGGAAAGCGCCGTCGAGAGACGCGTAGCGCTCATTATGGGGGCTCAACATCAGCATGCCGTCAATCAGGCAATGAGACGCTTTGCGGGAAAGTCGCGAGTCCTACGTGCATGGTGAGGGACCATGGCGCAGAACTCAAAGCTATCGGCACTCACGGACGAGCTTGTTCATTCGATTCTGAAATACGACCCGGAAGCCAATCGGCAAGCGTACAAGCGCGCCAAAGAGGTTGCGACCAGGGGACTACGAGCCCATCAGTATGCTCGCGTCAGCCAGTTTGACGTCCAGGCGTCGTTCAAAGGCCTGGACGAGAAGTTCCATGTGCTGAACCGAGACGATCTGGCCGATGCGCTGGGTAAGCGCGTCAGAGAAATCAATGAACGGCAGAGCAAGTGGATACCGGAATATCTCCACTTGCTGCTGCAGCTATCAGACCGGCCTACGGAAAACTCGAAGATCGAGGCATTGGAATTGTTGAAACCGCCGGCGCCACCGGAGACGTTGACGTGGCAGCAGATTTTGGAGGACGACCCGTACAGCGACGACGAGTTGTGGAAGGATGTGGACTTCAGGCATGATTCATCCGAGGACGAGTTTGACGAAGTGGTCAGGAAAAAGGGTTGGAAAAATACATCGAGGACGAGTTTGGACGAGGACGACACGTACGACCCGACAGCCTGTGTGGTACCTGTAGTTGAAGGCGCCGTGGAAGAGTTGGAGAAAGCACAGTTTTGGCGGCGCGATATCGATGACAAGGATGCGAAGGTTGAGATCACCGAGCTTCAGGCCATCAGGGAAACCCTATTCATGCTTGCTGGACTCCACACTTCGCTGTATCACACCGATACACAGAACAATAACATCCGAGTCAATCAGCGATACGTCCTTGGCCACGCCATGCACAAGACGGCGGATCATCTGCTTGTACAGTTTGCGGATCTAGGACGGGAGTTGTACAGGCTGAGGCAATGGGCTAAGAAGTCATCGTCGTTACCGCTGATCCAGACGTTCGAAGCTGCAGCCCGAAAGCGACTTGAAGAACACGACCGGTCGCTGGCACTCCTGCAACGCAAGTACTTGGTGCCTGAGACACCCATTGCAGTGAGCCTCCTTGAGCTGCACAATGAGCTGCGCAAGACGTCCAGGCCCCTTCTCCGGTTTGCACGGTTGGTCGCAAATATCGAGCCGGAACTTCTCGTGAACCCATTCGTCCATCTCGAAACGCTCTTTGGCCAAATCAGTCTTGCTCAAATGACGCTCGAGAAAGATGTCTTCGACTTCTTCTCACGCATCTTCTTCGAATGCCTGCAGACCTACCTCAAGCCTATCAGGCGGTGGATGGAATCAGGCGAGCTTGGATTAAACGACGAAACCTTTTTCATCTTTGAAAACGATTCGAGCAGCGAGGCATCGTCATTATGGCACGATAGGTTCGTGCTGCGGAGAGGTCAAGGGAGCAAGCTACGCTCGCCAACATTTCTTCAACCGGCTGCACAGAAGATATTCAATACCGGAAAGAGCGTCGTGTTTCTCAAAGAGCTCAACATATACGGCGCTGGTCCAAGCGCTTCAGCCGTTGAACCACGACTCGATCACGAAACGGTCTGCGGAAATACAGATGAGATTCCGCTATCGCCCTTCCCTGAGTTGTTCCAAGCCGCCTTCCAGAATTGGATCGGCAGCAAGTACTCTCTCGCATCAGCCAACCTCCGTAGCTATCTTTTCACCGAATGCGGTCTCATGAGGACTCTGGGCGAGTTCAAGACCCTGTATCTGAGCGCCAACGGGTTGGTCTTCCAGGACTTTGCCGATGCGATCTTCGAACGTATGGATGCTGGAGGACAAGGGTGGAACGATCGCTTCTTGTTGACAGAGTTGGCGCGTGGTATCTTCAGCACGGTGTCCACACGTACACGCGCTGAGAAGCTTGTGGTGCGGTCCACGCACTTGAAGGCTCAGGGTCGGTCTGTCAAGAGATTGGCACATGTATCTTTCGACTATGCTGTAAGTGAACCGCGTGCACTCTCAAGAGCCACAATACTGATCTACTCTAGCTCCCATGGCCAATTCAAAACATCATCCAACGCTCCTCCATCCTCATTTACCAACAGCTATTCACCTTCCTCCTGCAAACCTACCGCATGAAATACCTTGTGCAACACATATCCCCACGCATCATTCGCCAAGTCAAAACTATCCGTCTACGCCACCTAAGCTACAAGCTTCGCCAGCGCCTCATCTGGTTTGCCGATGTCATGCGCTCCTATCTCACCGAAACTGTCATCGATGCCTCGTCAGAAGACATGTCAGCAGCCATGATCAAGGGAGAGGATATTGACGATCTGGCGGGTATCCATATCAGGTATGTAGCGAGACTGCAGGATCAAGCGCTGCTTTCGGAGAACTTGAGACCGATCCACAAAGCCATTGTCTCGATCCTGGATCTCGGCGTGCTCTTCGCCGAGCGCTGTTTCCCACCACCCACATCCTCAAACTCGTCCAAACCTTCCACCGGTCGCCCCGCAACCACATCCACAACCAAAAGACTATCGACAGATGCCAAATCCAAATCCAGATCCTCCCGTCGCAAGTCCTTCATCCCCGCTATCGCGGAGAATCTCAACGACTCATCTGACTCCGACTCTGACCCGGGCAACGCTGATGACGAGAATGGTGCCTCTGCTAGCGGCGAAGGTATCTGGGGCCTTGAAGAAAGCTTGAACACGGCGGAGAAGGAGTTTGAGAGGCTTTTACCTTTTGTTACCGCGGGGTTGAGGAGTGTGGGACGAGTCGGTGCGGAGCCGTGTTGGGAGGTTTTGGCGGAGAGATTGAGTTGGGTGGGGAAGGTAAAAGAGGAGAGGGTGTGATGGAGTGTCATGTTGGACGGTTATTTCGGTCATTATGATGCCATGCTGTCGGATTACTGGAGTGTCGTTCTTGAGGCTTTTGGACCTTTTTATCCAGCACCTCGAAAGAAATGCGTTGTTCATTACAAGATCCTTATTATCCATGCACTCATTCATCTTCTAACATCTCCTCATCTAATGATACCATTATCCCGATAGAATGGCGAATGACATGCCCAAATCCCGCCTGTAGTAAGGTTTCCCACATGCAAATGGATTCATATTTCGACTCCTGGAGCGCCAAATTCGTTGAATTCTCACAGCCCTACTTCCACATGTTCCACAAGTAAAAATATATCCACTCCCCATTATCTCAACCTCGGTTATTTGTATGTACGATGCATCAAGATATTCGCACCCTGCTGAGGAGGTGCTAGCGAATCCAAGTGCGACTTCGGACGCACGTCGTAACCGCATTCGGTCTCGCGTCCCAAACGTTTTCGAGACGTCAGGTCTGGAGCAGACACACATCGATGCCGTGGGAACTCACCGCTGGCGAAAACATCGTATTTTGAAAAGAGATATATTCGAGAGTCGAATTGAGGCTGAAGAGGCAAGCTTGACTGGATCGGGGCTCTGCATCTGCGCAGCCATCAGGCCTATGAAGGGAGGATTAGGGCTGGGGACCGTATAAGCCTGGAATACCTTCGCGAAGGCAGCGAAGAAAGAATATCCAAGACGAGAGAAAGAGGATATAATAGCGAGGGAGGCTGCGCTTGCTCTGTGGACTCGTGTGCGCGGGCGGTGGTTGAGGTCAGTGGTCATGAAGCAGAAGCTCGAGTGGGTGCGACTAATCGTGAGCGCAGGACGGTTTGGATGCAGAACCCCGCCTCGAGAGGCACGGTAGATCAAAGGAATAAAGCCGCTTTGTTTACAATCTGGCTTTCATCGCAGAAGCGTATTCATACGTGGGGTATCTCCAAGTGTGCGGTCACCCGCTGATCCAGTGCATCCACCGAACGCCGGAGGTCGAATAGCAATCTAAAAAAACAAGCTGCGACCGACAACGAGACGAAAGTACAAATCATAGACGAAACGGTACTTCAAGCAAGGGAAAAGGAGAAAAATCAACACCATGCGTCATCCCGCTGCTCCGATCATTGTGGCCGTCCTCCTGGGCCTCCTGGGCCTTCTGGTTCTGTGGGGAAAGTTGCGAGGCGATGGCCATCACGAGGGGAATCCGCATCCTGATGATGTGCCTAAAAAAGACGAAGTCTTGAAGCAGAGTCGTGCCCAAGCAAACACCTCATAGAAGTTCCCGACACCAGACCCGAAACCCCACCCCTCCATGTCCCTGCGCCCCTTCCCCCAAAAAGTTAACAAAAAAAGAAATACCTCTCACGATGCGGCTAGCAAGGTTACTTTTGATATCCAGAAACCAATTAAGGATTTGCTGTGTTATCTATAACAGTATTTGCCAAGACTCAAATTTGAAATTTGATTCAGGAACTTTGTTCCATTCGAGAATCGACCACAAGACTTAGAAGCGTAATGGTACAGGTTATTACCTGGAATCAACCAACTAGGCCATTCCACAATAACTAGGCAAGCTACGCGCCTGTGCTGTTAAGATGAGAATTGGGGTTCTAATTAGATATTTATACGAGGGCTTGGGCACACTGTCAATCTCTATGGTGAGAGGGGTCTGCCTCTGCAAACGCTCGCGGGCTCTTCTACTACGTCACCCGCCTGAGCTGCCGCGGGTTGTTGCGCATCGCTACCCACTGCCTCTGTCCAATGCACCGAGAACCCTCTTCTACATTGCTTCCGCAACGTTGCCTCGCCCTTAGAGGATCCTTTCGAATTATGGGATGGCACCACAATGTAACATGGCTTCTACATGTGCAGAGCATATGGCAGTATTGAAATTGGATGCGCATAAGGTAAGAGATATGATCATTAGGAACTGGAAGTGGGTGCCTGTATCTTAGAGACTATTATGGTCGTGAGATATGGGTAAACGTGTGAAGAGAAAGTACACCTTGGAGAGTTTCTCAGCGTGTGTGCGTGGGAATAGTGCGAAATTGACACTGCGGAAAATCAGGCGGCACAGCTCAGACTTTTGATAGGGAAAATGATGCAATAGAACGCGTCTAGGGAGCAAGGTCACATTCCTTCTGGGCGCGAGACCCGTACGCATTTTTCGCAAATCACCGTCTCCAACGCTGTGAACTCTGTTTCCCAACTATTGGCATGGATCCGCTTGAAAATCTAAGGCTTTGTGTCCCCACTGCACGCTCTACATACTCATCGCAAGCGGCTATTGCTTACATGTTGCCAATTAAAACAGGAAGCTGAGACCGGGTTGCTTCAACTCACGACCGGTGTCCTCGAGAACGTTCAGAAGCCTTGGCCGCTTACCCTGTTGGATCCGACAGATATCTTGCGCGAGAAGAACTTGATCACCATCAAGGTCCCTGCTTCCTACGAGGATCAGAATGATCGAAACAGCACTATCGATGCTTGACTAGCCCCTCTTCTAGCTTTGCATGCACCAATTCTCGAAGTTCAAACTGGCGTGTAGGTCCACATTGCCTTCTCATGGAGCCCGCAGATCCTCGACCTATCAGTTGGAGATACTGGATCCAACGCTGGCCGCATGTCATCTTTTCACACAACAATGTTCCCCAATACGACTATTTGACCGAAGGTACAACAGCCTTCCTTCATCTTCCTATGCTTCGTTTCTCAGCACACTTTCAACCGCTTCACGCAGAAGTTGGTAGCGCCTTCTGGCGTCCTTATGACAAAGTAAGTAACGGCCTACATTAATGAGAGCGTAAGTTTAGAAGTCGGCACGCAAGCTAGAGACAGGGGCTCGCAATGCTCACTCGGTATGTGTGGAGGTCGCTTTACAAGCTGTTATATATCAACTCCTCTACACGTCAGCATTTGGCACCTATAAACTGCCGAGGACTTCTGGGGAAGACTAAAATTGCAAGAACGTACCTGCATGATGCATGGTTGTGGTCTGGACAGGTTCACTTGGAATTCAACCTTGTGTTGGGTCAAATTTAGCGTAATTTTTAGGTGAAGACAACATAGAATATATCTTGGTACTAGATGCTGCTCCCATGCATCAACCCGGAAATGGATTGACTTACAGCTCCCATCCAGACTATTACGCGCTCATGGCCCCTTCCCGATGCAAATACTACCTGCCTCATTTTACATATCTTTATTAACCTCGTATGTAACCTGTCGACACTCGTACGACACTTTCATCCACTAAGGCTACCGTTTGCGCGCTTAGGTATCATTCGGACGTGTTGCATGCATGGCCATACGATCACGTGATGTGAGTCAAAGCATAGGTACGGCAACAATGGAAATAATATAACTTTATCCACCAGTCAGTGACAGCGACTAAGCCCATTTCACGTATTGTCTCACATGTCGAGTTGAGAGGTTGCTGTGCCGCAGCATCGACCAATCACCAGGTGACTTGGAAGTCTGCTCTTCAAATAACGTTACAGTAAATTTCTTATCTTCCCAGTAGGATTTGTGATTGGTCTTCAAGCTGTGGTTTCCGACCTTGGGAATAGTAGGTCCGGTTTGAGAGGATAGAAAGATGAAGAACATACTGTATACTTTGAAGAGTATGCTATGACTGTGGCGACGGCGGAGGAGGAGCAGGAACTCTTTTAAGCCTCATTTATAAGCTACGGGCAATTTTCCTTGCATCTTTCTTTCGTCTTAAAATTACTCTCGATGAATAAACACGTGATCTGAACATTCACCTCCACTTTATCAGGTTCGTCTTATCTATATAGAATTCGCACGAGTCTTTCAAAAACTTTTAGCTCTTCTTAGATCAACTCTCACCTACACTATCAATCACGGCGTTTCCCTGTCCCGATTTCTCTTGTCGTTCAAAACTACCTCATGCTATACTAGGTGCCATAGAGTAATCAAGAATGATGCGACACGTCGGAGTGATGCCAATGAAGAAGGTCGATATTTTGATCATATTGACGCTATTCGTTGACTCACAATGCCACTGCACGCGCCGCGATAATCTCTATGCCGCACACCAAGGCCAGGGCTTGGAGGGAGACAGCATGGACGGACTGTTCCATCCATTGTATTTAGCGAGATTGCATACCGAAAGTTCGATCTTCAAATATTCCAGCGGTACCCAATCAGGAAGCTGGATTTGGGCGAGCTCGTGCTTCTGCCGGTGCTCCAGGCCAACTATCAGTCAGGCCATCCAGGAAGAGAGCACAAAAATCGGTGCAACAACGGTCCGGCTTTCCGGAACGCCGTGCGGGGATTCGTACGGGTAAGCTTGAGAGGAGGAGGAGATGTTCTAATCCGGAAGAGTTGTTGATGTTCGCATACTTGGAAGGGTGTAATGACAAGGACGAAGGGGTCGATCGTCCAATTGAGCAGGGGTGGAATACTTTCATCAAGATGAATTCCGAAGTCATACGTGATTGGGTACTGAAGCAACGGCAAACGGAACGAAGGCGTGGGGGCTCAGGTCGCTCAGAAACATGAGAGAAAGGCTCTAGGTCATGTGCTTTGATGATGGCATGTTGCAGATCAGTGCACATGAAATTCTTCTGTCTTGCAATGCGCAGTGATGGATTTCTGTCAGACCTGGTGATCCTCTTCGGTGACAGGTCTTCTCGTGGACTTTCTGGGTCGATGGCTTGACGCACAATTCATTCTCTTTTTTCACATGCCATATCTACATTCGTATTACTTATTCTCAGCTCAAGACAACAAGGGTTAATACTTCACTATTACACTAGCTGAAAGAAAGGACCTGTCCTGAGGTTGGGAGAAAGCCTTGGGATGAAGTGACCACTAAGCGAGCGTCTAATTTTGATGGACTATGTACCTGGGTAGTGTTCCCCACACGACATTCGGAAGTGGTGCAACGTTCAGTCACCTCACATCATCGTTTCTTCTCATATCCTTGACCTATCATAGCCCCCCACCCTCCGCTAAGGATTCCCGTCGGGCCAATTCCCTCACCTCATTCCTTTCTCAACTTCCTGTCGTACTCACGATCAGCATGACGAAGCCGGATGACAGCCGCGCTTCCCACCCATACCCTGTCTGCAGCAAATGCAATCCTTCGGCACACATTGCTGTCAAGCCTTGGACGCCTAATATAAGCATCTGCACGTCGGTACTCTGTTCAGTCAAAGCGTCGTCGCACGGATCAGTGGCATTCAACCCTGACGCCCACGGGCCGCCCCCGCGCTAAGACCCTCGTCACCTCTCTCAAGTATCTACCCTCCATTACGATTTTTTCACTCCCTGATCACCTTTTTCACTTCTCACCATCTCACAAACTGATCAGTCCAGAAGGAGTACATCGGTCACATCCTTCTTACTTCACCATCCCATATCCCGAAAAACCGCGATTCTGCAGATGTCACCCCAACCAAGCTCTCGCACCACTCGATTATGTTGTATTTCCACCACGTGACCCGCATAGGGTGGAAAGCCCCCACATCTATTATACGGCGGGGTTTGTAGGCTGCATGCTACAGACGAGCAAGGCTCTGCGTTCTCGAATTCGGAGATTTCTACAAATCTTAACGACGAAGGCTCGCGTCGTGTCACAGTCTGGCGGCCCCGCTGGCTCTCCCCCGACCAATAAAAATACCCAGTTAGTCGTAAGATTTGTGCATAGTCAGGCCGTGCAGCGAATATGGATCCTGTCAAGTAGGAGTGGGATTCAAGATCCGCCCTCCACTATCACTCTTTACAAAAGTTTAGTAATGTGTATAAACACAGACACAATCATCTGTGTCAATATTCTACGATCAATAATTCAGATTCCCTCCTTGACAGTTGGGTGTCAAAAGCTCGAGTACACGTTCGACAAAATCGAAGGTTAGAAGTGTCGTAAAACTTCTACTACTCTAGTACTACGACGTTGCAGGCTTACAGTCCAGGTCCCATCTCTGCCTACGCTTGAGCCTAGAATTGCAAGGAAACACTCCTTTACGCAATCGGATCAATCCCCGAAATAACCCTTCTACCGAGATCTGCCTCGAGCCCGACCGTGACAGCAATGCAATTGCAACACTCCAAACAATATGAATGCGAAACCGCGATGGGAAAAACACCAACGAAATTGACTTCTTCCCCAATGTTGCCTCCAGAGACACCTGTCCCGACCAGCAAACCGATATGCACCAAGCCTTTCGACCAGTGGCGTCCACTCGGTATCGGATTAGAGCGCGATATCTTTCGCTACTACAAAATATTTCCAATGGAGGAAGACGCCTTTCTCACCTTCTGGGTTGCCAAACGCCCTGCTGGCAGTTATCTTTCGCATGACGACAACGGAACCCTCATCTTTCACATTAGCTCTACACATCTTCCCGAGCTGGCCGCATTGGGTATCAGCGGTATCGTTTCGTTCGTCCCCGATCCAGACGCTCAGTGGCTTCAAGTATGCGATCGGGAAGGCATCTCATGGTTGACACAATTCCGCTATGAGGACCTTGAACATTTCCCTTCCGAACTCTATAACACTACCGGCCAACTCATCACGGCAAATGGCAGAGTTGGAAGATTTGGTCCATCGGGTCTCTCAGTCCACGACTTTGTAAAACGACAATTTTAAAGAGATGGAATCCGAATAATTGCAAAGCGGCGGCGGCCCACAAGTTGTCTGAAGAACCCCGTTTCTTTCTTTCCATTTCTGCAGAAAAAGCGTTCGACTTTCAGTCTGTCATTGCTACAAGACATGTAACTACACCACCCACTCCCGCATAAGACGCGGCTTTCTCCGAATCTCAGTCGACTGACCCACGCTGTTCCGATTGCGTAGTTGTTTATTGTGGCTTTCCCTCCAATCACGCTCGTTGTTTCCTAGCACACTGTTCGGACGACCGATCAACGTTTGACACTCCATATAGCTCAACTACGCCTCATCCGCACAATTCCGCCTGTTTCATTTCAGATATCATGCCAGAACGAGCAGGAGAACAACGGCAAGGCTCGCCTCGCCTCCATGCAGCGCGTATATACCAGTAGTTTGGTCGTGCGCTTACGAGCCCATTTCTGATTGGCTCATGTGGCGCAGCACCTGCAACCATTGCCAGATCGGCTCTGGCTCCACTATCTCACAGCACATATTGCATGGAACCCACTTCGCAAGAAGCAGATCGTGGTCGAATGCTTGATCCCTGCACGCGCCTTTCCCAAGGTTTGGGTCCGAGTGTTGATGTCGGTCGACAAAGAGGCTAATACGTGTCAAGAGAAAGGCGATCAAGCGGGCTGAGTATCCCGCTTGAGGCCTTCGTTTTGCTATTTTAACGTAGTACAGATCGTGCATGATAGCCGCGCCGGGCGTAATCCTGCGAGACCATGCACTGGCGATTCTAGGAGGTGCAGACATGGTTGAAGTGTTTTGCGGTATAAAGTGACCTTGTACAACCATCTAACGTTATCATCAACGTCAAGTAGAGTTCAGTCTTTCTTGGAACGACAGATTCTCACTCGCAAGAGGATTTGTGTGCTCCCTTCCAAAATACCTCCTTCAAGACGCACCTACTATCACAGTCGCTCCTTCATTTTCTCCATCCCGGCCCTTATCCTCACACCACCGACCCCGACCGACTCAAGCAACGACCCCGATTCAGATCCATCGCCCATATCAGCCGCTGCTATGCCCCGTCCAAACCGCTACCATCCGTATAATCGCAACAACCAGGCGGCCTCTCCACGCTGCCCGACTGCGTTATCTCTCACCCAAGTTCTACACCCAATACCTGTCGCCACGGAACGACCAGTTGTTCAACCATATCAACACCTTCGTCCAGGCTGTATCCGAGGTGTAACTGAAGATGGAAGGGCTCTGACTGTCAAGAGAGCCTATCAGACAGGGGATGATACGTTTCACGTTGAGATGCAGGTTGTCCGCTTTCCATCGGAGGACGTGAAGCCCAACAATGGTGCCTGCCAGTCTGCCATCCCATCCCCTCCCATGATGCAACAAATCGATCCAACCTTCTTTGGCCTCGGCATCAAACGCGAACACCCGCCACGCAAGGGAAGCGGCAGTGAGGCTTCGCAAGATGGTCGGTCGATCAGGAGCGTTAGCGAAGAATGCGCTATCACCATTGAAGAGGAAGACGCGGAGGGTGAGGCCGACGATGAACATTCGAAAGCTGTTGCAGAGCAGGCACGTATCATAGCAGGCTTGGCTGCTGTTAAGAACAATGCAATGGGCTTTATCCAGTAAGTCGTGATGTTTTCACGGCCTCGAAAGTCACCCGGGGAGAGTATGCTGTTCAATTCGCGCTGTGGTAATATCTTTTGCTGCTTGACATTGTTTCCTTGATTGTTTGTTGGTGGATGAAACTGTTTTTACGCTGGGGTCGGTACTCTCATTTAAGCAGAGGGGAAGCATGTGTTTTGATTTCCATTTATCTATCGTTTCTCTATTCAATCGTCACTCTTTCTCTCGAAAACTAGACTCATGCGTTCACTACGTTAATATCATGCCCAAATATATTCGTCGATAATCCCCTTCAGTCTGGTTGTATCGAGCCATTCACGTCATGTCGTGTTCCTTTCGTCAGCCATTTCATATATCACTCCTACTACCACGTACGTACTAACATCGCATTCATGACTCAACCGCCGACTCAACGCTTCTACGAACGATCTTGAAGTAGGATGTCGTCTTTCGCCCATCCGCGGAAATCAAGAACACCTTCATCTCGCCTGTGCTCGTGCAGCGAACATCCTGTTCCGTGTAAGTATGGTTTACAAGACGGAAGCGTTGGAATGCACGCCACAAGATGTCGCTCCTGCTTGCATTTGCCGTTACTTTGACCTCTTTCGCCTGCATCCGCACCATAACATCGTGCAACTCTTTCTTATTGGGTAGATATTGCCAAAAGGCCGCATTCGCGTCGCGCAGACCTCTCGTCACCATATTTGCCTTGTAGTACGACAAGTCGAATCGCCGAGAACCTTCTTTGGAGCAGTGCAAAATAAGACAGTGATAACAAGGCGATAGTAGACACAAACGTTGTCCTCCCACTTTGGTGTGGTAACTTCGCCGAAGTCGAGCTGGAGCTTCTCCAAGGGCAGCTGCGTCAAAACGAACGGGTTATCGCCGGTCAAATGATTGAGCTTATTGATGGGAATCTTGATAGTGATGTAGCGAAGACGTTGCTGCGAATCCCCCAGGCTCCAGATCTTCTTGTAGAAGACGAGGCCGTTGTCGCCGCGGATGTGGAAATTAACGGATGTGAAAGCTGTATCGTAGACTTCGCCGTGGATGAGGCGGCATGTGGCCAGTAGTGCGAGAGAAATTCATGAGAGCTCATGATGAGGTGCTGTAAAGACGTATTTGTAGATTAGCATACGGATCTCGACTGGTAACTTATGGAGCTGCGAGTTTGGCTGATCAGGAGTCGGTGTGCAGAAAAGTCTGAACTTGTAAATATCTTCCATATCGTGCGCATTGCGGCTACTATCAATGAAGCAAGCGATGGCGCGTCCGAGTTGCGATTTTCCGGCGACAGGTACGAGGAAGGATTTGATCGCTTCTATCGCCTTTGAACGGCTCTATGCCAATCGAGGTTGCGGAATTCGGTAGAGCATCTAGAGGTTGAGGTGTCGATATTTTAGTGCCTTCGTGATTGCGTTGTAGGTTTGTGGTTGTTGGGGGGGGGGGGGTTGTAAATAGGTGGTGGACGTTATAAGAAGAAAGAAGTGAAAGGTAAAAGCGCACATGCCAGCCTTTCCGTTGTGACTCAAATAGGTATTAGAGAGTGACGATGCTCTACTCTCTCAATTTGGTGAATGCAATAACTGCAGACTATGACGACAGTAATGACAGGCGTGAAGCTTGAATCTCCCTATTCCAAGAGTGTCTTCATATCTTCCTGGAAAATATACCATGTAATCTATGCCTGATATCCTACCGCTCTCTTTTGAGCCTTCTCCGGATCAAACTGGTGGTCCAGCAGAAACGTAACTTAAAAGTGCGCGTCTCTTACCCAAGATATTCCGGTCTATATGAATTGCATACGGGTAGTCCGCTGGAACTTTTCCACTCCTTCACAAACTATATTGACGTGACACTACTTGCAAGGGAAATAAGAAAATTACACAAGACGAACTAAAGCTTCAAAGATACAAGAAGCGGAGGTATCCAGAAACTAAACTAAAAGTGTAGGTGTGGAAAAATCCAAGAACAAAAGTTGAACAACAAGTGTACTCGAATTAGACACTATATATACTGCGACAGTAGGTGGTAAAACTGGGAGTCGAAAGACAGCGTACATGGCTAGACTCCGCTACAATGGGCTACGTTCAACGAGCGTGAGGAGGTGGTCAAATTGCTGCTCGAGAAACGTACAACGAAGTAACAAATAACTAGATAAATACTTTAGTATAGATTAGGAAGGGGAAGACCGTATTTCTATATTATTGCACTCAGCACCTCTCTCAAGTAGCAGCTGAACGATAACATCGAGTCCGAAATATGCCGCCACTATGAGGCCCGAAGAATGCGGAGGAACGTCCCGAGATGTAACATAGCAATAGATCTGGAACCACTTCGAGAAGGCCTTCGAATCTGGATCACAAATTCTCAAAGCGAGATGTGTTATAGCAACATCATCATTACTGATGAGAGCTTTGCGAAAGTGGAGAAGCCAAAATCTGGCAGAATAGTCTAAGAAGATATGACTGTCGATACTGTGGTCACCCTCTGGAATTGTGTCTGTCCGGCCAGCGTTCAAGTTGAAGAAGTCCAAGTAGCGCATGCATAGCTCCGAGAGGATTCTGTGTGCATGATGAATGTGGATAGATTGATGCCATTGTAGCGACATGGGAGTCGTTGTAGATAATGCTGAACCGGCGAGGAGAAACTCTTGAGCAGTTTGGTGGAGGAAATAGATCTTGCCATGATGGACCGAAACAAATAACCCACACCAAGATCTGAGACGTGACTTGAAATCTTCTTCTTCTTCCAGGTCGAGGTCGTAAGTAGACTGTGATGTGTTGTCTATGCTTACAGCAACATTCATCTCCGAAAGTGTCAGGGGCCGACGTGCTGCCAAAATGATACTTAAGACCTTTCGAACCACCATAGGTTCCTTGGACTTGTTCAAAATCTCCTCATATGCTTCGTTGATACTCATCGGAAGCGTTGAAATGGCGGAGCTGACTCCTCTTGGTGTCTTTTTGAAGTCTTCCGACTGCAAATGGTCGAATATAAGGTATGCCCAAAGGTACGTACGGTGCCCAATTTTGAGTAATCGTTTTACTAGATGACCCTTCACTTGATCTGAAAGCGCTTTCTCTGTCGCCAGTCGTTCAACTCGGTATTTGATGACGTGATTTACTTCTTCACTGATAATTTCCGACTCTTCCTCTCCTGGTATACGAGTTCGCGGGAAGGTGTCTAACAGATCCCGAAATTTGGACATGATTTGTTCATATGGGCGGCTCGTTAGAAGATACTTCAACCTGCTGTAGCCTGGTTGATTACTGCGGAATTGATTTCTCACATTCCGCATCAGGTCCTCGAAATCTGATTTGGTGCATTCATCCAGAGCGTCTAGAACTATGATAACAGGTCCGGCTTGTGGATCTTGAACGGTATTGCTTAGCATAGTCCAGAAGGAATTTTTCGAGTGAATCAGACCTGGCCCATCTTTCTCAAATTGCTTTGTAGCATGTTGGATCAGGGGCTGTTTCTGAAAGAAGAGTTGGTGGAGTATAGTGCAAAGTGATTGACAAACTGTGTTTTGGTCTTGAACTTTGATGAAAAAACAGCAGATAGTTGCTGATCGTGGTAAGACACAGTCAATCAGGTACTTGGCTAAGACTGATTTTCCACACCCAGGGTCCGCTGAGACTGGTAGTGGCCCTGACTCCTGCTTTAACCATTCCTGGAAGTAGTCATGTTGAAGGAACCACATGCATGTGCCTTAGACTAGATCTTCCACATGGTCCTTAAACCACTCGTAAGTAGCATCCTCTGTGCTCTTGGTAAGACGAAACAACTGAAGAAACTCTTGTTGTTCCTTAGATAACTTCTGGTTGACTGCATCCTGCTGGATTTCAAGCTGCTTCTGCGCAATATCGCGGTGCGCTTTCACAACTTCATTGAGGCCTGATACAATTGGATATATCAACATACGTTCATCAGATACGCACGAAAATCCACTAACCTGGTAGAGCCACGTTGATTTTCTCCTCAGCCTCAACCTTGTTTAGCGGGATTCTACGTAGAATATCCTTTGCATACGCGGCCGCCACCATTGCTGCATACCCTTGCCATTCCTTGTTTTTGTGCGAGTCTGAGTAACCGCATATACCACGAATGACTAAACAGGGATAACTGTTCATTAAGCCTGCCGCCTCCATTTCGAAACATAGTACGTTTTTTTCTGCTGCGAGATGATCTCTAAGCAAAGCATCCTGCATCAACTGGTTCGCTGAAGCAATCAGGCCGTAGTGAATCGCTGGATTATCGTCCTCATTAGTCCGCTCAAGTCTTGGAACTAAGGTTGATGGATCATCACCACATGTTGCCACACAGCATGCTCCGTTATTCATGTTATGAATAACTTTGCTTTGATACAGCCTGTCGGTGCTGAGTCCTGGTCGCATGTATGTCTCCCGAAGGTTTGGCATTTTCTCGAGTATAGCGTTGATAGCACTTTCAAACTGATGGCCGTTTAACTCATACTCCGCCTTAAGTGTATTCACCGCCGCTAGCAAAACCCTTGGTGGCTTGTTCAAAAACCCTGTTGTCAGGAAACTCTGACCCTGTATGGTCTTGCCAAAGTCGTACTGAAACACACCGCCGTGTCCATCGCAAGGAACACTAACCACAATATCGCCAAGACGAATATCGTGCTTTTTACTCGGAGCTCCGCCGCCAATGCCAACCGTCAGACCGAGCCTAATATTAGGGAAGCTGTGCAGCATATCTTTCGCGACGATTGCTGCCGAGGCTATACCGTGCTCACCGTCAGGCGAGATGGCAATGACCACATTATGTTTCCCAACCCTGCCTAGTGTGTAGATATTGTCGTCGTTCGGAGACACATATTCTGGCCCTTCGTGCTTTTCGTCGAGAAAGGATTGCGCAGCAACGAGCTCCGTAGTTATAGCGCAGATCCAGCCGACAGTGTAGTTGTTGTTTCGACTAGACATGCTTGCTGGAGAATATGTAGGCTCGGTTTCGGTGCGGGTGGTTTTGGGTGAGGGTTGATCGCTAAATGTGAAAAGGATAAGGCGCTACTAGTAAAACCCGGTGATTTAAGAATCACGTGGATCTTTTAGCCTTGATCAACCAATTAGATAAGTTAAAAGTAGATCTAAACGGATAAGAAGTTCAGTGGCGAAAATGTGCCGACTGCTACCTAAATGCGGCACAGCACGAAACTTAAATAGAAGTCGTTGCCAAGGTTGGTGGCGTCAGCAGGGGGTAGATACTAGTTAGGGGGGGCCGTTAACGTCTCCCCCCTGTATTGTATTGCTGTCTTTACAGGAGAGGGAGCATTGACCAAGCAGCCAGTCTTCAGTCGCGGTTCCTATTAGGTGACCACCTCTTCCAAATTGTCTCCCTCACTCGATACCTCTTCAACGCCGTACCAATGTCAAGGCTTTCTTCATTTCCATCACCTTGCCATGGCGGGGGCACCTCCACATATACCAGCATCAGAGTCTTGTGTGCCTGAGTCTGCACCCGGTTCAATCGATGTAGCCACCACCAATCCTTATTCGCCTTTCCCCTAGAGTATTCTGCTAGCTCGGGTGTTCCAGACCAGTAAGAGTGCGAGTAAGATGGGATGATCATAACAGCAAACTCGGCATGGTGAAAGGCTGGACCTCGTAGGTAGAGAAGCCAGTCGCAAGCGAATTTGATACCAGGCCGCACGACCCAACCAAGAGATCGAAAGTGGTGGAATACGACATAGTTTAGAAGGAAAGAATTGTCTGGCGCAAACGGATTGTTAGGAAGAGTTGTCGTTGGAGAAAAGTCGTAGGATTCGCAGAACAGTCGTAGGATATCTGCGTGCTGTACTGGGATATTATCGTAGTGAACCTCCAGAACCCCGAGCACGTAGCTCAAAAAAAAAGCTTCCTCAAATGTAAGCTGAAGATGCTCTTGATCTTGGATCTCATTATCGAAAGTTGGCGAATCTTCAGCAATGGTTTTGCGTACTGCCTCGATTACGGAACCTTCCGTGCCTGTCGTGTTTCCGAGGGGTACAGCTGCGTCAGCTGGGTATAAGGTACCTTTCGGCGACTCGGTTACACCTCCTTCCTCCACTAGATCTTCCAGGGTTGCTTCGGCATCCAACTTGCCCTCTTCCCGCAGCTGCTGCTCAATTGCTTCGCGCTGCACCTTGGCCCTTTCCAGCTTCATCTGACGGCGCTCTTCACGTCGACCCCTTGTATACTCTTCGCTTGTAGCGGTGGCATCCAAGCCCCGCCTTCGCTTCTCTTGATCAAGCCATCGTGGGTCGCTGCGACTCAGAGATCCAGCGCCCCAGAAGCCCTGCTCCCATAGAGCCCGAATGGATTTGGGGTCTGTGACGTGAACAGATTGGGTTTCTCGTGAGAAGTAGGCTTTGTGATAGACGATATGAGAGTTGGGGCGCCAAATGGAGTGTGAGATTAGGTTGATGGCAATGCGCACAATGGAGATGGGGTTGTGTGGGATGAAGGTCGGAAGAGGATATACATCGAGTGGGAGCGGCTTGGCATGGATTGCATTGAAATTGGGCCGCTTTGCCTGCGGTTTCCTGTGCGAGCTATCTGCGCTACCTCCCTTGGGCTGGGGTTTTGAGCCATCCTTCGTCGCTTGCGCGTCCGTACTTGAGGACCCGATCGCTACTGCCATTGTTTCTCAGACGTCTGATTCGGAAATATTAGCCCGAAGAACCGAGAGATGTATAGTAAGAGCGAGAGATGCGACAATACAATCAGATACCGTTGTAGTCTATAATTTGTGCAGCATAGAACACATGAACCTGTCAAGTGAATGCCAGGCTCTGTGCGCTGATATGAAAATTTTGCAATCATCATTGTATGAGGGAAAAGAATGAGGCATGACTTACTTACAGTTGCCGTTTAGAACCGTCACTTTGGACGACGGAGATGGCGAATGGAGTCCTCCATGAGCAGGAGCGTAGAGGAAAGTCGGATAGATGGTGGCTGCGCTGATGTCGACGAAGAGTCAGAAGTTGCAGTCGGAGGAAGTGCCGGCCCGCCAAGCTCGGCTAAACTTTGATTGGTCGAACTGCCCCTGACTACCCTCACTACCCTCACCACCGTACACGCTCTAACATACCACGAATTCTTTACCTATCTCCGTGATGCGGTGTCTCGTATCCAATTGTCTTCAATGCTTGTAGTTTGTTGCCTGCAGACATGATTTTGAGTTGATATATTCGCGATGACGTAATATTTGCTGAGGTCGACATAGCTTCGGATTCTTTTTTTCCTTGCATCCACGCGACGTAGTACAAGCTGGCCTCCTTTTGTTGATATATTCTATCGGCACCACCGTATTTGCGACTGACATATACCTGCGTGCTTATCATTTCAGGTTTTCTCTTTGCAGCACGTCATGTTACTCGCCGCCCGGTGGTCAATACGGCTGCCACGACCGGGCATTCGAGCGATTTCAACCCGCTGCACAGCACCATGTGGCTTTGTCCAACGTTCGCAAAGCGTGCAG
The DNA here is from genome assembly GCA_019202945.1 of Corynespora olivacea. Taxonomy (NCBI): domain Eukaryota; kingdom Fungi; phylum Ascomycota; class Dothideomycetes; order Pleosporales; family Corynesporascaceae; genus Corynespora; species Corynespora olivacea. The sequence continues at coordinate 173,021 of JAGQEM010000008.1, forward strand.
CTTGAAAAAGTATCTCTTTTTAAGTCGCGGACATGGCAGCAGCGATATTTCTCCAACAAAACAGACAAGTCCAACGATACCTCCAATCCCAAAGCCAACGAGCCCACCAATCCAGTAGGGAATGAACCCTCCAAAGTCGAAGCCGTATCCAACGCCCTTGCAACGACACCAGATGGAGAAAACAACCTCATCACGCCGGTGTACATGCCCGAAGACCCCAATGCCGTCCTCAGGGAGACGCATCCCGCAATGCGCCTCCTCGACAACTCGGCGATCGTGGTGCAGAGACAATTGGAGATGATGAACGTGCTCATGGGCTTCGAGCAGGCGAATCGATACGTTATCATGGATCCGCATGGGAACCACATCGGTTATCTTGCGGAACGGGACCATGGCTTGGGTAGCGCAGTGGCACGGCAAATGTTCAAGACACACAGGAGCTTCACGACACATGTTTTTGATCGGGAGGAAAAGGAGATACTCAGGTTTCACAGGCCGTTTAGCTGGATCAACTCTCGGATCCGCGTATATGACGCCGTGGGACATGATGAAGGCGCTTATACTTCAACGACAGAGTTACAGGGTACAAGCCCGGGGAGTGTGATCAACCAGACCAGCGCACGTGTCTCGAGCTTACCCATGTCTGATATGAGGATCATTGGGTCAGCCGATCAAGAGTGGGCGCCATTGCGACGAAAGTACAACCTTTTCCTTGCTAGGCATCTGGAAGATGCTGCATCAGGCACGCTCCAATTGACCTCCGGCGATTTACCGATATCCAACTCGAAAGCTATCGTAGTAGCCGAGGGCGATACACGAGAGATTGGCATGCTGCAATTTGCACGTGTTGATGAGCCTTTCTTGTCGTGGGATTTCAGTCTCATGTCTGAAGATGGACGCCTCATTGGCTCAGTAAACCGCAACTTCGGCGGGTTCGCACGCGAAATCTTTACAGATACTGGAGTCTACGCACTCCGGATGGACGCTGCCGGACTCGCTGTCGGTTCTCAGACAACAGATCAACTTGACTCTGTCCAGGGGCACCCAGGAATGACCCTTGATCAGCGTGCTGTCATGCTCGCCACTGCCGTCAGTGTAGATTTTGACTATTTCAGTCGACATAGCGGTTCGGGAGGCTTATTCCCAATGTGGCCAATCTGGATGCCTTGGGGCGGCGGCGCAGGAGAAGCCGCGGGTGGAGTTGCTGCTGGCGAAGCTGCCGGGGCAGGAGCCGTAGGCGCTGCATCCGAAACTGGCATTGCTGGTGAAGTTGGGTCAGCTGCGCGAGGTGTAGGTTCTGCGGAAGGCTGGGCAGCAGGTGCTGGAACCATGGCTGGCTACGAGGCGATGAAAGGTGCAAGAGAAGGTGGTGGCCAGGAAGTCGATTCGCAATCTCCACAAGGTGCGGACCCATACTCGCCGCCTGACCAACAAGTCGGTGATCAACAGGCTGAGGATGTTTGGGGCCAGGAATCAAATCCTTGGGGAGAGGGCGACGATGACTTCTGGGGAGGAGGAAAAGGCGGTGGAGATGGAGGTTCTTCCTCGGGTGGTGGGGGAAGTGGAGGAGGAGGTGGAGAAGGAGGTGGTGACGGCTTTGACTTTGGGGACTGGTTCTAAGAGCGACAGGACAAGACGGTTCACCCTGTATCATCAGCTGGTATATTCATATTTGTAAACATATCGGTAAGCCCTAAATGATGGCCAAAACACACCTTCGTCAGTTTCTTATTGATTTTACCATTGTCTCAATCTAACAATCTAACAATGATGTTGGAGTCGTATCCTGTAGGAATGTGTTGGACCGTGCGCTATCCCCAAACTTGAACCGCGTTGCCGCATAACTCTCCAACAAACTCACAACGCCCGCCAACCCAGCTTTTAAATCCGCAAATCTCGTACCGTACGCCTCCTCCGTTCGAAACTATCCACACAACACGCACGCAGCCCCTACAAACTTCCCAGAAACACACCGTCTCTCAAAAAGCCCCGCTTCCCCTCCCCCTCCTCCGGCACACATCCGCCCACCATGGCTGCCTCAGCCTCGAAACGGCTATTCAAAGAATACAAAGGCCTTTCTTCCGATCCACCCGAAGGCATAACCGCCGGCCCTGTAACAGAAGATGACATGTTTCTCTGGGAAGCTCTGATCCAGGGTCCTGAAGGCACCCCGTTCGAAGGCGGCGTGTTCCCCGCTGAGCTCAAGTTTCCGAAGGATTACCCGCTCGCACCGCCGAAGATGAAGTTTTTGGTGGATGTGTGGCATCCAAACGGTACGTATGCCGGATAGCACCCGGGAACGACGGAAGAGGCTGCGCCAGAATGTACGGGAGGAGTGATTGAGCTTGGAGCACAAGGGTAGAACGAGGGCTAATTCGTGAACAGTGTATACGAATGGTGAAGTCTGCATATCGATCCTCCACCCGCCTGGCGACGATCCGCTTCACTACGAAAAAGCCTCGGAACGCTGGTCGCCTATACAAAGTGTGGAGAAGATACTCATAAGCGTCATGAGCATGCTGGCAGAACCGAATGACGAGAGTCCGGCGAATGTGGATGCAGCGCGCATGTGGAGAGAGAGGAGGAAAGACTATGAGGATATTGTGAGGAAGAACGTCCGGAAGAGTTTGGGTTTATGAATGGAGGTAGAAATCCGGTCTGGGGTGAACTGAACATAGCGATAGAAAGAAAAAGAAACGCACGACAGGGTGTTGAAAAGTCAGCATTAGGGTCGCACTGGATGGTGTACGTAGGTTTATGAGCATAAGCATAGCATGTATGGCGTTGAGCGGGCAGGTCTCTATTTACATATCGCGAGAAGTACTTTACAAAGCTCGAGCGAGTTCCAGCAACACCTTGGCTTAGGCATGGTAAAGTGTACCCAAACTACCATTTCACAACGCCAGCCAAGGCACATGGGTTTTATGCATGCTCCGATGCAACAGGCCGGTGATTTTATGTGTTTTGGTAACCTTTCTACAGTTGCATCTGCTCCCAAAGCATGGCAGATCATCAACATTGGACTGTGCCGCAAATGTGTAGATAGTCTCGTCTGCTGCCACAAATGAACTTGTACCACATTGCGTTACAGATGCACAGCCGATTGGAGCCACTTCACCAATGTCACTATGTCACTATGTCACCTGCATCTTGCGTTCCAGCCACATTATTTCTCGTCCCTTTTTATCCATACGTGCCCTGCCAGGGCCGCAGCTACCCGCGATTGTCCTGTTGAACTTCGCGGTTCGATCGGCGTTTGCCGAACTCTCAACAAGCATCACCTTCACACATCGTAACCAACTATACACGACCTTTATGTAATTGCCCTCGCACTCGCCCTTGTTTCCACTTTCGTTGTCTTGAGCTTCCCCACTCATCGTTGGCATTGCACTTTCTGTTTGTCATTCTTTTCTTCCGTTACACCAAGTCCTTCGCTAGCCGTGAGCAGAAGTTAAGATGGTGAAGGTGAGTGTTCTCCCTTTGAACGTGTAATGCTATGCATAAACCGACCTTTATGAAACTGACGTCATCGAACAGCTTGAATATTCTGTAGAAGAGCCTCTGAACCGCGAACCAAAGCTCCACGACCTGGTCTCAAAGTAAATCTCATCCCGCTCCCCAATCCATTACCCATCCATCTGACAAAATCTATAGCTTCATAACCCAACCTGATCAAGCCTACGACCGTAATCATGGCCCCATCCCACATCTCAGCGCATCGACCCATCGTGTCAGCATCTATGGCCTTGTGCACAAGGAGCTCTCCCTCTCCATAGATGATCTCAAATCCCTTCCCCAACATACAGTAATATGCGCCCTCCAATGTGCCGGCAACAGACGCCACACCATGCGCACCAAGCTTAAAGAAGTTTCGGGGATTGACTGGTTCGATGGCGCCGTCATGAACTGCGCTTGGACCGGTCCCCTCCTCCTCGATGTCCTGAACAAAGCCAATGTGAAAGTTGACGAGAAAAAACATGCACACGTAGCATTCTCTTGCTTCCAGACCCCTACGCAAGAAGATGAATGGTACGGCGCGAGTATCCCATTATCTCGTGCCTTGGATCCCAAGGCTTCGATTTTACTCGCGCTAGAGATGAACGGTGAACCTTTGCCGCCGAATCATGGAGCGCCTGTTCGTGTGGTCACTCCGGGGATCGCAGGGGCAAGAAGTGTCAAGTGGCTGGATCGGATTACAGTGCAGCTTCAGGAGTCGAAGAATTACTACCAGCGACATGATTATAAGATCCTGCCTCCGGAAGCAAGCACGAAAGAGAAAGCAGAGATGTGGTGGGATCGTGTCGATGCGTTGCAGGACATGCCCGTCAATTCTGTGATCGGTATCCCGGCACCGGACTCACTTGTTCATGCCGATGCAGATGGGACGATTGAAGTTAAAGGGTATGCACTGCCTAGTGGGGGCGATGGACCAATTGTCAAGGTGGAAGTCAGTGGTGATGAGGGGAAGACTTGGTGGGATGCCCGGATCCTGGAAGATGATGGCGTAAAGGAAAAGTATAAAGGTGTGGTGGAACTGAAGTGGGCGTGGGCGCTGTGGACGGCGAGGGTGAAGGTAAAGAAAGGCAAAGGGAGGAAGATTTGGAGCCGTGCGACAGATCGGAGTGGGAATAGTCAGAAGGCTCCGGATAAAGTCGAGTGGAACTTTAGGGGCGTGGCGTACAATGGGTATGGAGAGGTTGATAGACTAGAGGTTGTTTGAATGAGGCTAGGCTCCATGCCATCCAAAGCAATGAACGGGATATTCGCCTTTCAATGACTGGTGGTATGCAATAGCCATAGGGACGGCCTTGACAAGTGCATACTGACGTACGGCGTATACTCCGTGTGAGTGAGTGAAGAAGTTGGGATGGAAAGCGAGGGTTGAGCCGAAAGTGAAGTAAGCAGTCCGTGCGCCAATGACTGAGTGATCCTCACAGGGAAGTCGCGTGCTGCATGCATTTGGAGGAAAGGGCCGCTCAGACCTCATTCAGTCACCACTCACCCACTCATCCCTCATGCGCGTATATAACTTTTGCATGGCTCTACACTGACATGTGACTATGAGGACACGATAGAAATCCCATCAGCTTTTAGGTCTCTGCCATGAGCCGCATTCCGATTGCGGAGCTCACCCCCGAGCTTCTGGACCTCGACTCGAAGCAGTTCAGAGCTATTGTTACCCTCATATGGCCCTGGTCTTCCTCTGCACGGAGATTTGCGCTTCTCCTTGCTGAGCCGGATTTCCGCCTTCGGCGCAAGAACGGCCAGGTCAGGGCGCGCTTTTCGGGGTCAAGCGCAAGAGCACTCGCAAGCACAGGCGTGGGAATCGGCGACGAGGTCGTGTTGAGCTTGCGCGGGGCGTCGTTCGTGCGCGAAGGCACTGTCAGTACGCCTGGAAAGAGCATTGATCATGAGCTGGAATACACGCAAACCGTGCGAGTCGAGATCAGACGGAACGGAATCGAGCTCGCGAACCTCGACCTTGCCGACGTGACGCCCACACCTGCCATCCGATCGCCCGTCCGCCAAACCGCCTACAAACCAGTCCTCGCCGCAATCGAAGAGCCGAACAAGTGGGCATCACCTGCCTTCTTGAAGCGCACGCGACTCTCGGAAGGCCCTATCTTTGAAGCTGGCTACGACCCATTCACAGACGACACTGAAGACAGACATGCGACAAAACGTAGACGGAAATCATACAAGGACTGGAATGCGTGGACGTATTCCGCGCGAACACCATCGCCGGAGAAAGACGTCGGCATTGATGACTACAACGCTCTGGAAGATTCGCCTAGCCGTCCGACCAGACTACCTGTCACTCCAGTTTCTCCGTCCAAGCCACATCTCGTCTCAGTAGCTGGGGCTCCGCTTGAGCAGAGCAACGTCGCTCTTTCAGGGGATGTGGATTCTGCGGAGCTGGATGCGCCTATCGTGGAAAACAGCGGGGGATATGCCGATCGTGATGACGTCGGACCTACAAAGAAGCAGACTAAGGATGTCTTTGTGCGAGATGACGATTACTATGACCTATATGCTGGGCCTGACGAGCTTCCAGCATCGGCCAGCCAGTACGATGTGGAAGGAGACATCCAGCCCGACACTGAAGAAGACGAGACAGTGATGGCACCAAACAGTCCGCAAATCAGTATCTCGGAGTTTGACAGCGAAGAAGAGGAAGCGGGAATAGAGCCAAGTTCCGATATAATCGAAATAGTCTCAGATGATGATTTATCGGAAGAGAGGGAGGAGTTGCCGCAAGTGCGAACCTCTGGTACTATTGAACTGATTCCTGATAGCGATGATAAGGATCCCGAGCATGAGAAGGCATCTGCCTCCATCGAAGAAGAGGACATGGGCGAGGTGGAGGCACCCTCAGATGTCCCAGATGCTGCGGTCGAACAAGCTCAACGGGTCCGCGAGCGATCAGGAACTCATGAAGATCCAATGGTCCTGGATGACGAAAACGACGGCGAATCCCCAGTTTTTATGGCGCCGCCGCCCTTGTTCCCTCTCCTGCAGACTGACTTCCCTACTCCGGCCCCAGGGCTGTTGACTCCAATTGGCGCAGAGCCCCAGAGTCCAAACCTGAGGCCTCTCGACTCTTCGACCCTTCCAATGCCATCACCGTTTCCGGGAGAACATGATGGGAACATTTCCTCGTATCTCGAATACAATAGCTCCGATCAGCCTAACGAGTCGGTTCACGCACAGCAGCCTGAACAGGAAGCAGAATACATGATCGAGTCGAGTTTCTATAGCTCGGTCAATTCTACGCATGCACCTGCCTTCCATGAATCGGCCTTCACTGATCTTAGATTTACATTCGGCATAGATGGTGCTACGTTCTCTCGCCCAACAGAGCCGCAGAAAATTAACGAGGCAGAAGACCATGTGGATGAGCCGTCTCAAAACACCGTTATGGAAGATGTCGTGGACACTACACACGATCGCGATCGTTACACAGAGGCGTTTGATGCTCCAGATCTGGGAGACAACTGTTCTTTTGACCAAGCACAAGATTTACCAAACACTCTGCCAGAGCTTCCAATCGAGCCGGTAGCAGTCGAAGAGAGAAAGGCGGCAGAGGTGATCGTTCTCTCCTCCAGCTCTGCCGAGGAGCAAATGTCCGAACACGATCAACCTGCATCCGATCATGAGTTGGTGAATGACGGTGTCAACGTCACGACGGTTGATCATCGTGAAGAACTCCCTCCAGAAGATCAAATGGATATCGGGGTTGCCAATGAGCCGACGGACGATGTCACTGATGACGTGCAGCCTAGATTTCTCCATAATCTTTCTGGAGTTGAACAAGAGCACGCGGCTTTATCCGAGACACAACCATCATGTTTGGACAGTGCTACACCAATTACAACGACACAAATATCGGCGGCAGGGACAGAGATTATTGATCTTGGTTCCAGCTCAGGAGATGAAAGCGACGCAGACGATGCGACAGTCACACCAGGCGATAGAATTGCCGAGGCCGATGATTCGGGTGAGGAAGATTTGCCTGACGAGGTTCCAGCGGACGGACCCTTGGATGGTCACCCAGATATCAAGATGGAATCAATTGAAGATGATGTTGGGTATTCGTTGCAGACACAAAAGTTACCATCACCACAAGACGACGAAGGGGAGGCTGTTGATGCACCCGATGCCGATCTTCTCATTGCTATTCCAGAGGAGGGCCACCGGGTCGGCGAACTCCAGCTCAGGTCGGTTCCGTCGACTGCCCCGGCGCGCAATACGCGTTCAAAAGCAAAGACGTCCATGTCGCCTGCGAAAGATGAGCGATCGACACCCGTCTCAACTAAGCGTTCGAGGAAAGGAAAAGCATCCACTGCGCCAACCGCCCGCGTGACGCTTTCACCATCCGTTGCATCTACCATGAAAGATACCACTCCGGCGTCGCCACATAGTCTGGGGTCTCAGCCAAAGCTTCTCTCGCCCACCAAGAACACTACGTTCGAATCTCAAGTTGACAGTTCACACAAAGGATCTTTGAGGCACAAGCCTGTTGATATACAGCCCGATGATGACGCACCAGCGCTGGGAAACTCATTGGAAATTGCGGAAGTGGAGGTACCGAATCTGCCGGGAGAATTGGATGCCTCGCAAGGCAAGTTCTCAAGCGTGGACTTCGTGAAGGATTCGGAAGAAGGGAGCTTACAATCGGAGAACTCTCTTTCGACCATGCAATATTCCGATGATTGGAACACAAGTGCACAGACGCATACCGATGGTAACAATCCAGTGGAGCATGACATGCAAACGGGAGATGGGTTAACACCGCGGAAACTTGGTCCTACCGATGGCGGATCCTCACCTATCACACCACGGAGATCGCAACGAATAAGAAAAGACACGCATGATATTCCCACGGACGACGATGAGCTGGCAGATACTGCCATGCCAAGACAAACCGCGAGCACCAGCGGTGTAACGTACGCTATGCCGTCGAGCGCAGGTGAAGGCGAGCAGCTTCGAAGCTCACCACCACCGCCGACCCAACCTGACGAAGGAGGCGATCCGAGGGAATTCATCGCTGGCTCTCCGGCGGCCGAACCATCCGGATTTGCGTCGGTCCATCGACAATCTCTCGTGAACAGCAATATGCCGATGACGCCGGAAGCTAGCCAGCAGACGTTTGCACCGCAGCCGTCCTTCAGCGTAGCTCGGCAGGAGCAGAGCATGCCAATGACACCGCAACTCACTCAAACCACATTGGCAAACGTGGGCTCTTTCAGGACCGAAACGGGGGAGGAAGCTGACCTCTCCACGACCCTTGTCTCCCAATCCGAGCCGTTGGAACAGCCCGAGCTTCCTTCCATCGGCCTCTCCACGCCGATCGCGTACTACACGCCCCTGAAAGATCTCACCTTTTTCCTCAACCGCTCCTCGCAATTCCACTCGTCGTCGAATCCAGACATCATCGCGCTCGTCACCTCGACCTCCACGACACCCAAGAAGGCGGAAAAGGGGGCCAAGCACTGGAACACGACGCTCCACGTCACCGATCTCTCGTCGTTCCCATGCAGCACCACGGTCCAAGTGTTCCGACCCTATGCCGCGGCTCTGCCGGTGGCGCAGAAAGGCGACGTGGTGCTCCTGAGATCGTTCGAGGTCAAGAGTCTGAACAGGCACCCTGCACTGACCAGCGGCGAAGAGAGCGCGTGGTGCGTGTGGAGATATGGGATGCCGCTCTGGGGGAAGAAGCGGGGCGCTTTTGGGGAGTGCAAGAGCAGGGAGGAGGTGAGGGGGCCGTTTGTTGAAAGGGGCGAGGGCGAGTGGAGAGAGGTGGAGAAGCTGAGGGCGTGGTGGAAGGCGAGGGTGGAGGCGGAGCTCGAGGAGAAGGAGAGCAGCGGTGTGAGAACGAGGAGCAGGGACCATGGGTAGAGGTTGAAAGGCGGATTCGAATGGAGCAGAGTGCACATGACTTGAGCAAGCACAAAACATCAACGCATATGGCATGGGCACGTTTCGTTTGATTTTTGATTTTTTGCCGTCCCTCCTTCTATCGCGTTGACCGACAGATGTTCCATTGACACGGGGGTCTCGCAGAAACCGTCAGGGAATCGGGCATCTAGGCCTTCTCGTAGATCCAGTCGAACTGGGCAGACTTCCAGGACTGAACCTCGCCCTCGTTGAACCAGAGAGCAATCTCCTTCTTGGCGTTCTCGACGCTGTCGCTGCCGTGGCAGACGTTGCGTCCGACGTCCTGCAACACACACACACACACTGTCAGCACATGTCCTCATGACCTACATCCCCCCTCCATCGTGTCTCTCCCCTTTCGTCCCAACGCAGCGGGGGCAGTCCAAGGAAGAACGTACAATGGCGAAGTCACCACGGATGGTGCCCGGGGCCGAAGCCAGCGGGTTGGTGGCACCGAGGATGGCACGACCGGTCTTGACGGCATCGCGGCCCTCCCAGACCATGGCGGCGACGGGGCCGGAGCCCATGTAGGCGATTAGCCCGGGGAAGAAGGGCTTGTCCGACAGGTCGGCGTAGTGCTTCTCGAGGTGCTCCTTGGAGGGTGTGACGAGCTTGATGGCGGCGAGCTTGAAGCCGCGGTTCTCGAAGCGGGAGATGATGGGGCCGACGAGTCCGCGCTGGTCTCATGTCAGTCCGTGGATGGAATTGGGAGGGAGAGGAGGGGGAAGGAGAAGGGGATGGCTTGCCTGGACGCCATCGGGCTTGATGGCAATGAAGCTGCGGGCATGTCAGTGGGGTGCATGCGTCGAGGCTGAGCAGGGAAGAGGAGAGGGAGAGGCGTACGTCTGCTCGGTAGTCATTCTGGAAAGATGCTTCTGTTCCTCGGATACAGGACTGAATGAAGGGAGGAGGGTAGTAGGCAAGGGGAGGGAACAGCAAAATATTGGGCGCCGCGATGGTGGGGGGAGGGCTGGCGGGGTTGCGTGCACAATTCTGATTCGCCGCCGTGCAATGACTAAGCCGAGCTGTGGAAGTGGAAACACCTGGCATGAGCAGGCCGTGGCGGAGGAGTAGTTCCATGTAGAGCTGCTTGGGAGGCGAATTGCACCGGCAGCAAGACACGGCCATGATGATCACACGAAGAGACCAGGCCGCTCCCCGGCGGACGGCCGTGCTGGTTGCGTGGGCGGCGCTGTGCTGTCTCGTTGCTCCTGTCCGTGAGTTCTCTCTCGAGGCGTGCGTGTGTGCGTGCTGACCGGGTGGGCAGTTTCCGTCAAGCACGAAAACTTCAAGACGTGCGACCAGTCCGGCTTCTGCAAGCGGAACCGCCAGTTCGCCGACGAGGCCACGGCGGCCGGCGCGTGGGTCTCGCCGTATGCTCTCGACCCTGCCACCATCACGTTCAAGGAGGGCCAATTGGGCGCCACGGTGCTCAAGACGGTGGCCGCGGGCGGAGAGCAGGTCCAGCTCCCGCTCACCGTCACGTTCCTCGAGTCGGGCGTGGCACGCGTCACCCTCGACGAGGCGAAGAGGCAGACGGGCGAGATCGAGCTGCGGCATGACAGCAAGGCCAGGAAGGAGCGGTACAACGAGGCCGGCAAATGGGCTCTTGTCGGCGGCCTGAAGGTCTCGGACGGCGCTGCGCTGGGCGGGAAGGCGGAGAAGGGGTACACGAACGTCTTCTACGGCGAGGGCGGGAAGCATCAGGCGGTCATCCGCCACCGGCCCTTTGGCATCGAGTTCCAGCGCGACGGGGTGACGCAGGTGAAGTTCAACGAGCGCGGGCTGCTGAATCTCGAGCACTGGCGCAACAAGGTGGAGAAGCCCGCCGAGGAGAAGAGGGAAGGCGAAGAGGCGGGCAAGGTGGAGGAGAAGAAAGAGCACGAGGAGCCGCAGGCCGAGGACGAGAGCACGTGGTGGGACGAGACCTTTGGCGGCAATACCGATTCGAAGCCCAGGGGCCCGGAGGCGGTGGCCTTGGATATCTCGTTCCCGGGCTACGAGCACGTGTTTGGCATTCCCGAGCATGCCACCAGACTCTCGTTGAAGACGACCAGGTAGGCAGATGGGAGCCCTCGCTGCTGGGATGCGAGCTGACATGAACAGGGGCGGCGAGGGCAACTACAATGACCCCTACCGACTGTACAACGCCGACGTCTTCGAGTACGAGATGGACAGCCCGATGACGCTCTACGGCGCCATTCCCTTCATGCAAGCCCACCGCAAGGGCTCGACCGTCGGCGTCTTCTGGCTCAACGCCGCCGAGACGTGGATCGACGTCACCAAGACCAAGTCCACCGCGAACCCGCTCGCCCTCGGCGTCAAGGGCCACACGGACACGCAGACCCACTGGATCTCCGAGAGCGGCCTGCTGGACGTCTTCGTCTTCCTCGGACCCACTCCGCAGCATCTCACGCGCCAGTACGGAGAGCTGACCGGCTTCACCGCCATGCCCCAGTCGTTCGCCATTGCCTACCACCAGTGCCGCTGGAACTACGTCACGGATGAGGATGTCAAGGATGTCGATCGCAAATTCGACAAGCACAGGATCCCGTACGACGTCATCTGGCTGGACATTGAATACACGCAGGAGAAGAAGTACTTCACCTGGGACCCCCTCACCTTTGTCAACCCGACCAAGATGGGCCAGCACCTCGACAAGCGAGACCGGAAGCTCGTCGTCATCATCGACCCGCACATCAAGAACACGGACGACTACCCCGTCATCGACGAGCTCAAGAAGAAGGATCTGGCGGTCAAGAACAAGGATGGCAACCAGTACGAAGGCTGGTGCTGGCCTGGATCGTCCATGTGGATCGACTGCTTCAACCCCGCCGCCATCACCTGGTGGAAGTCGCTGTTCAAGTATGACAGCTTCAAGGGCACCCTCCCGAACACCTTCATCTGGAACGACATGAACGAGCCGTCCGTCTTCAACGGCCCGGAGACGACCATGCCCAAGGACAATCTCCACTTCGAGAACTGGGAACATCGTGATGTGCACAACGTCAACGGCATGACTTTCCACAACGCCACGTACGAAGCATTGCTGGAACGCAAGAAGGGTGAGGTTCGCCGACCCTTCGCACTCACCCGTTCTTTCTACTCCGGCAGCCAGCGTGTCGGTGCCATGTGGACCGGCGACAACCTCGCCGAGTGGTCTCATCTGGAGGCTTCCATCCCCATGGTCCTCAACCAGGGCATCTCCGGTTTCCCCTTCGCCGGCGCCGACGTGGGAGGCTTCTTCGGCAATCCCAGCAAGGAGCTCTTGACGCGCTGGTACCAGGCCGGTATCTACTACCCCTTCTTCCGTGGCCACGCCCACATCGACACACGCCGCCGCGAGCCGTACATCCCCGGCGCGCCATACACCGAGCTCATCACCCAGGCCCTTCGTCTGCGCTACCAGCTCCTCCCTGCCTGGTACACCGCTTTCCACGAGGCTCATACTTCCGGTGCCCCCATCATCCGACCCAACTACTACATCCATCCCGAGGACGAAGGAGGTTTTGCCATCGATGATCAACTGTACATTGGCTCGACCGGCCTTCTCGCCAAGCCCGTGACCAGCGAGGGTGCCGACAGCGTCTCCGTCTACATCGCCGACGACCAGCCCTACTACGACTACTTCGACTACACCGTCTACCAAGGCGCAGGCCACCACACCGTCCCCGCACCCCTCGAGAAGATTCCCCTCCTCATGCAAGGTGGCCACATCATCCCTCGTCGCGACCGTCCCCGCCGCTCCTCGGGCCTCATGAAATACGACCCCTTCACCCTCGTCGTGGTCCTCGACAAGGAAGGTGCCGCAAGCGGCACCCTATATCTCGATGACGGCGAAACCTTCGACTACCAGCAAGGTGCCTTTATCCATCGTCGCTTCTCCTTCGATGGAAAGCGCAGCATCCTCACTTCCAGCAACCTGGACAATACCTCGCGGACGGCGAAACTGGACGCGTATCTGAAGACGATGAGCAAGGTGAGGGTGGAAAAGGTCATCATCGTCGGTGCGCCAAAGGCTTGGAAGGGCAAGGAGAGTGTTGCGGTCATGGAGGAGGGTGCCAAGGAGAGTGCGAGGAAGAAGACGGCGGAGATGGAGTTTCACGAGGGCAAGGGGAAGAGCGCCAATTGGGTGGTGGTTAGGGATCCCAAGGTGGGGATCGGCAGGGGATGGAAGATTGACTTTTCGTGAGGGGGCGTTGAAGCAGGGGCAGAGGATGGATGCGAATGAAATGGGAGGCGAGGATATGGGAAGGGGAGGGGGAAGGGGAACCGGTGCACGGTGAAGATACGGGTGGGTGGTCGACGTCTATATATATATATATATATATATATAGCGATGAACGGCGAAGATGGGCGACGGAATGATGAACGAGAGAAACTCTGCCGAGTACAGATGGGCTTTTCTCTTTTTGAAATACATGTATCAAGTTGAAAGGTCAAGTCGTCGAGCCTTTTTCAATTTTTTTTGTGACCATCTTCTGAACAGACGGACGGAGATGCACTTCCGACAAGCTGGAATACATAATGCATGTCCACCCACACCGTCTTGGACGGGAGTTGAAAAGCGATACTCCATCTCCTTCCATGACGAACGAGGAGATACACCGACCTGACAGACACGAGCGAGCATAGTATACATAGTGCACCACCTACTCACCATTCCCGGTATCTAGCCCCAACGACGATGACGACGACGACGACGATGACGACGACAGGATTGCGGTGCGGTATCCCAACCCGCGCCAAAGCACCACCTCCCATCTACCCGCGGCGATGCACCGCCCCTTCCATCTTCTTCCAGAGACTCGACGTCGACGAACCGACCCGTTTCCCAGCCATCTGCGGCGCCGACGATTATCACCTCTCGCTCCGCCTGCGCAGAATCCGGCGGCGATGACGACGACTGCGGAGGGGGGGAACAACAAGCCGTACAGGAGGAGGATGAGGAGGAGGAGTGGGGACGGCGACGACGAATCGGCATCCCGCTGCCCTCGGGAAAGGCATGCTCTCCGCACGTGCCGCCGGGCCGAGGGGTCGAACGGCTGGGAGGGTTCCATTCGGCGGTTACGAGACGCCATTCGAGATCGGAACTATGGCGCTCGACGAAGAGGAGCCCGTCGCACACGGCGTCCGTTTCGTCGTCTGTCAGCGTCTCGAGGAAGGCCTGGAGGGAAGAATCGTCGTCGTCATCGTCGCCGTCTGGCGTGCTCGACGACGGGACGGGGGACTGTGTGTCCTCATCTGCCCCCCCAGATGTCTGCTTATCGTCGTCGTCGTCGTCGTCGTCGTCGTCGACGTCCACGACGGTCGGATCGTCTGTCCCGCCGAGATGGAAAAACCGCCAGTGGTATGGATCCCAGCGGATTCCCCCCGCCTGGTGGTGATGTCCGCGGCGACGGAAACAAGAGATTGGGAGGACATGCTGCTGGTCCGCGGTCGTGACGGTGCCCAGGTCGTACGCCGAGGGGTCTTGGGAACTGTGGTGCAGTTTCTCGGTTGCGGAGAATCCGAGGATCCTCTTCCAGTCTTGCACCGCGAGGTTGAATTCCGCGACAGGCACGATCATGTTCACGTGGAAGGAGGAGGAGGAGGAGGAGGAGGAGGAAGAGGAGTCGCCTGGGACCGGGATACGACGCACATCGACGCAGCCCTTGCAGTAGAGGAACACCATGGCCTTGGACATGGTTCGCATAAAGTCTCCGCGCTTGCGGAGCTCGGGAGGGCGTTGGATACGCAGTCGAGCCGTCGGCTGGAAGTCGAGCAGCTTTCGGTAGAGCCGGTCGTAACTGGCCCGCGTCGCCGACCGGATCCATTCCATCGAGCCTTGGTGAGCCGATGCCCCGGCGGAGAGATTGTCGAACTCTGCATCCGTCATGGCGTATCCGACTTCAGCGAGGTATCGCTCGTAGGCTTGCTTGGTTGCCGCATATTCGACGAACAGGCGGACCTGTTCGTGTTCCTGGAGATGGAGATCCGAGGCAGACGACGTCCCGGATGAGTAGCTTTCCCTTCGTTTCTTCTGTTTCCGACGAGGGCTTGTGTTGAACGTGTCATCGGACGCTTCGCTGCTGGAACGACCGTCGCTGGCCTGTGGGTATTCCGGACCATTTCCCTCGAAGCCCAGGCGGCGGTAGAAAGCATCGAGTTCCTCATCCGTCAGTGTCTCTCTCCAGGCTGTGAAGTCATCCTGCGAGTCCCTCAGGAAAAAGCGGGTGTAAAATTGTTGAAAATTCATGTCCGTGTCTGGAAGACCGCGGCGACCCTTCTTCATCTTCCTGGGAATGTGGTGGGTCGTGCGACGAGGCAAGTGTTCGGCCTCGAAAATTCTCCAGACTGATTCGTATGTGACTTTGACTGGCGGTCCGGGGATATGGTTCCGAGAGTCATATACGTTACTTCGGGGACTGTAAGACTCCAGACTTCTTGACCTTCGATGGCGTTTGCGGTATGTTTCCTCGCCGTCCAGACGTGCCGAGATCTCATCGTTCAGCATGGTGCTGCTGTATGGTGAACCATGATCCGGCCAGCTAACCGCTTCCTTCCACGCCAGATATTGGAGACGTTCAGGATATGGGCACAAATTCAGGTCGATACCGTAGACCGGTAGAGGTACAAGGTCTTCATCCGGAGACGGCGGGGTACGGAGTCCTCTGCTGATCCAGCGTACCATCACATCGTACATTCCGGTTCCGAACCGCTCGTCCTCGACACGATCGTGTGTGCAGACAGGCATGCAAATGGGGGGACCAGGAGCGGGGCCATTCGAACGCACCGACAGCTCTTTCTCGATCTCTCCCAAGAGCATGGTCACATCTCTCAGGCAATTCCGACCTCCGATCCGGTACATCAGATTGCGGTTGCCCTCCAGGTGACAATGCAGTCGTTTGAGCGAGTCTATGCCGAGTTCCTCGAGGATATCCGGCGGGAAAGGGATGGCGAAGTACAAGATCTGGTCGGTGGGCAACTTGCATGCTTGAGCGGTGGGTGAGCGCAGGAGGTCCAGGATGCTGGTGTCCCCGTGGCTCAAGGCAAACATGCGCTGTCCGATTTCCAGCAACATGCCGAGAGCTGGGCAGTACTTCTGGAAGACGTGATAGTAGTTTGATGAGGAGGACGTTCGATACAAGTGTACCGATACTGCTAAGCTGCGCAGTATTGATGAACGAGGCAGTGAGGGGTCTGAGAAGCGTATTGCGAGGCAGAGTACGGGGTTTACTTATAGGAGTTCTCGAGAGCCTCCCTGTTCACACCCGCATTGAATGTCAGAGCCAGCAACACGGTACGGTACGTCTTGACGTATGAACACACGTAGGCAACACTTCCACGATGATCGAAGGCCGTTCAAATCTTGAGTGTGGTTATGGACGATGAACACGACTTTACATGTATCACGGATGCTGTGACGATTCGCCGCCGATGGATCATATGGAGAAACGAGGCGTGGGTGCTTCCTTCCATTCACTGTATTGAAGTGACTCTGCATACGTACCCCAAGCTTCCGTCAACACGTTTGCCTCGCTCCTGTCCTGGATGTTTCCGAGGAAGCAGACACGCTGTAGCAGAGAGGGCGATACGTACGGCGATCTGTCATGCTCCACTTGAAAGTTTGCTCGACAAGCCCTTGCAGCCATGGGCCATTGCTCTCCTCCAGCCTCTTTTTGGGTATACAATCCATCTCCTGTCCAAGTCGGCCGTCTACCCCGTACGCTGGTACTTCTCCTCGTGTCCGTTGGTGCCATTGACATGCATGGCATCCTCATCTTCCCGCAGCCTGACCGTCCCCGCGCCCGGTCCCAGTTCCTCGCCGATAACCGTGCCCGTGAAGTTTCCACCCTCATCCGCAAACTCGTGCATATTGTCCGCCGTGATCCAGCCCGTCGCACCCGGGGCGGTCTCGTCCAAAACACCGTCCATTCCATCCTCGCCTCCCTCATCGGCCGGATCCGGGTGCAGGTCCGCGCACGTGTTCATCGCGGCGAAGATGTCTGCTATGCATGCGGATTGCGGGGCCGGGGTATCGAAGGCGGGAGGGAGGATGGTGAGTTCGAGGGTCTCGATGTCGTCGGCGTCGTTGACGGTGTTTGCGTCGTTGAGCGAGATGTTGAGGAGGAGCGCGTCGGTCGTCGAATTGTGCTTCAGGGTTGCGTGCAGGGCGATGGAGGGGTACGGGATGGACACGCCGGTGGGCGTGGGCGTGGTCTGGAAGAGGATGACATTCCTGCGTCCTGATCAGCGTCGTGTCCGGCTCCGCTGCGTGTTGGGGGCGCACTCGGAGTTCACCCAGATCTCCGCGTCCCTGATCAGCGCATTCTCGCCGTCGCCGTCGCGTTCAGCCTTGAAGCTGGCACCCAGAGCGTCTTCCGAGAGCTTGCCGGAGAAGACGGAGAGGGCCAGGCCGGCGTGGTGGGCGTAGAGGACGGGCTTTGCGCCGAAGAAGGTGCTTGGTGTTTGCTCCTGGTGCTCCTGTAGCGGGGTGAAGTCTTCCGTTTTGGGCGCGGTGGTGAGGTGTCGCAGGGCCATGATTGCGCACAACTCTGGCTCCAGCGAGGGGGAATGCGATTGGCTGTCGGCAGGGTTGCTGTGACGGCGAAGGTGGAGGTGGAGGTGGAGGTGGAGGTGCAGGTGGAGGTGGAGGCAGCACTCTCCAAAGTTTCGCAGCTTTTTGCGGGGGCTCCCTCCTCACCTCCGCAACGCTTTCGGAAGCATGCCACCCTTCCCTTCGACCCCCATCGCCCTCCTCACCGGGCACGCTGGCGCCGTCCACGCCGTCGCCTACTCGTCCGGTTCCGCGTCCTACATCCTGACCGGCAGCGCCGACCGCACAATCCGCCTCTACAACCCCCAAAAGGCCCCTCCGCCTCCCGCCACAGCCCCCCCGGCCGCCGCCAAATCCTCCTCGTCGGCCGCCGCCGCCCCGGGTCTCGTCAACCAGTACTCGGCGCACGGCTACGAGGTCCTCTCCATCGACGTGAACGAGGCGAATGACCGCTTCGTATCCACCGGCGGCGACAAGACCATCTTTCTCTGGGACGTGCAAACCGCGCAGACGGTGCGGCGATGGAGCGGGCATGCCGGCCGCGTGAACCGGGGCGTGTTTGGCGGCGACGGCGACGGCGTGGTCGTGAGCGCGAGTTTTGATGGCACGGTCAGGATATGGGATGTCAAGTCGAACGCTTACAAACCCATCATGACGTTCGACGAAGCCAGGGACAGCGTCACCGATGTCGTTGCCCGCGACGGCGAGATCGTCAGCGCGAGCGTGGACGGCAAGGTCCGCAGCTACGACCTGAGGATGGGCATGTGCCAGGTGGACGTGATCGGGCATCCGGTTACGAGCCTGTCCGTGTCCAAGAAGGGCACCGAGATGTTGCTTTCGAGCTTGGATTCCACGCTCCGCTTGATGGATCGCGGCAATGGACAGCTGCTCAAGGCCTATCGGGATGACCTGTTTGTCAATACCGATCTGAGGGTCAGGAGTGCGCTTGGACTGAACGATAGTGTGCTGGTCAGCGGGAGCGATGATGGCATGGTGTTTGCCTGGGATCTGTTGGAAGGAGGGTGCCTGCACAGGTTTAGACATACGGAGATGCGGGAAGTGAAGGGCGAGGCCAAGGAGAGGGCAAAGGGGAACAAGGACGTCGTCTCGGCGGTGGCGTTCTGCAAGACCAGGAAGGAGTGGGCCAGCGCGGGAGGGGATGGGAATGTGGTGGTTTGGGGCATGCATCGATAATGGGTCAGGAAGAGGGCGAGGGCGTTCACAATTTTCGTTTGCCATACTGAGATACCCATTCCATACATACTCGTAAGCAGTCCGTAAGCAGTCCGCTGGGGAGAACCCGATTTTTCAAATCCGACAACGCCCGTCTAATGCTTGATACCCTTTCGACCCTGTTCCCTCCCATCTCCAGTCATGCTTTCGTTGCAGTCCCCGTTACCCCTAAAACCTCTTCTTCGAATTGATATTCCTCCCCGCCCCAATCTTCGCCTTGCCCCCAGCTTTCCCCCGGTCCCCGGTCAAAATCCCAGGCAAGTAGTCCGCATCCATCAAATCTCTCGTCTTGATCCTCGATCCCTCCTCGATATGCCTCGTATACTCCTTCTGGTCCTCGCTCAGCACCAGGTCCCTTCCCCAGCCACCTTGCCCGCCACCTTTCTCCCTCAACTTCCCGTTCGCAGTCCCCGCCACCGGTTTCGGCACACTGTACTTGTTCCCCCTCTTGTTGACCTGATAACTCTTGCTGAGATGGATCCGGAAACCGCCCTTCGCGTCCGTGCTGCATGTCACACGGGCCATGGTTGGTCCGCCGCAACGGGGACAGAATTGCTTGTCCATCTGCTTGGTGGTGAAGAAACACCCCTGGCACCGTAGTATGGTAGAACGGATTTTGCGGATACGTTGCATGGCGGGAGAGATAAGGTTGAGGTTCATTTGGAGGAGAACGTTTTGCATGGCGTAGTCGGTCGTCATCGTCGCCACGCCGATCTGGGGCTTGTCGGTGGAAAGGGAAGCCGGGGATGCGCCGTTGTCTGTGGCCTGGTGCTGGTGGAGATTCTCAGGGGTGATCCAGTCGTCGTCTGTATCGTCTTCGGAGCTGGGTGCGGCCGAGTCGACCGGCAGTTCTCGAACGGACTGAGAGAGGTGCAGATCGGACAGGTCTTGCTCTACAAGTGGAGGGGAAGCTTCTCTTGTTTCGGTGGCCTGCTCGTCTTGCTGATCCTGTTGTTCTACGGCCTTCTCCTGCGGTTGAGCCTTTTGATCGGAAACTGTATCGACAACATGCAGTGGTCCTGCTGAAATCTCCGCCTCGGGTTGAGTATCGTTCGGAGATATCCTGTTCTCCATGGTTGATGCATCTACCATTTTCTCTGCCGACGTCGACTCGGTTGCTGTTGATCCCGTCCGAACTTCGACACCGTCACTTTCCTGTGACTTCTCCTCCATGGATTGTTTCGTCTGCTTATGTGTCTTTTGTATGGGCGCCTTTTTTGACTTGGACGATTTCTTCTTCTTCATTTTCTTACCCACAGTCTCCCAAACTTCTTCGACCGTCCCCTCCTCCCGATCTAGTTCATCGGCCTTCTTCTCTTCATTATCATCTTCAGCCTTTCCCTCCAGGTATTGCCTGTCAGTCTCTTCGTCTGCCTTCTGTCCAACATTCTTCTCCCCACTCCCCGCCGCCTTCGCTTCTTTTTTCTTCTCTTCAACTAACCTACCAGTCTCCCCCTGCTGTGGCGTCCTCTTTACTGGCTTACCAGGCTCATCCCTCAGCCCGAAAGTCCCACCATGCCTCTCGCAATGCACCTCATACGCCAACGCCAGGATACCCAGATCCTGTCTACTCAGAACCGAAAAGTCGCCCGTCTTTTTCGCAAAAGCTACCACGACCTCATAGCTAGCAGGCGTAGGAGTTTTGATGTTCAGAAATGGCAGGAGAGTCGTCTCGACTCGTGACCTGGTGGCAACATCGCGGATCTCGGAAAGGATGGCCGGTGTGGTGTACAGTTGCTCTGCTGACCCAACTATGGTTGATATTGAAATCGTGTTGTTGATCAGTGGTCCTGTGTCGAGGATAATGGAGTGTATCGGCTTCTTGCTCGATACAGATGCCGCTTGAGGCGGGGCGTTTAGTTGCTGAGCCATCTGGAGTGGGTGAACGGGAATGGCCAACTCGGATGACGCTTCTTTTGTACTGTTACGTCTATGGGAGGGATTACTTTGCGGCGCCGAGATTTCACAGCCTTCTCGATAGAATTGTGCTTGTGGAGGTCGTGCGAACCACCGACGAGGCAAAATTTTGGTACGTGCGCCCAAACATTTACATTGATATTATTGGTCGTCTGGCTCGCTAGTGCATGACTAAGCTGGCCGTCCAAAGCAAGCGCCATCAGATAACATTCTGTATCTCCGTCTCATCGCTGGTCCGTAATCTTCTCATTTGAGTTGAGACTTCGTATCTCGGGGTTCTACTCATCTGTCCCCTCGTCCCATTCCGTCCGCTTTGCCGTAAACCCTTGCCTGAACCACTGTTCCCGGTGGTGAAGGAGCCCTCTACAAGCACCTACCGACATATCTCACCGCCAAAACGGAATAAGCTCTTACGGGGGTTTGAACTTGCGAAGCTGGTATATGCAGTCCAAAATCGAGAATCCTTCGCGTCTATGACGAAATGTGTAATGCCGATGCCCCTCTTGTTCAACAGCGTTTTGTGCATGTTCAACGCTTTCCGGATTCCAACAACCCAACTACGATTTCTCGTACGATACGCTGTTTCACGGTGTCCTCCCATTTATTGTCCAGTTGAGTTGTGGTTTGATCGGTCCCTCTACGATCGAGCTCCATTGGAGTATTGGGGCCCCACAGCGCGAGGGTCGGGGGTTGGGCGGTCAGAGGCTCGAGGGGCGGCTTGATTTACTCATGAACGTCAGCCGAGGGTACGGGGCTATCACCATTTCAAGGCCAGTCCTTGGACCGCCAAGGCAAATGTTTTTACCGGGGAATGCTCTCTTTTCGTTTTAGGTATATCTTTGAGAGAGTAGGGCTCGAGACGAACGATTTCGCTCCGCGGTGGTGCTGCAGCGACCTCCTCCTTCTGCATGTGAGGGACATACAGATCGCGTTCGCTGGGCGTGGAGAAGCGTCATGATACGGGAGGTATCGTATCCAAGTGGCCGACTTCGGCAACCTTGTCGAAGCTCACGCGTATGCGTCCCCTCTTCGCACCGAGTATGTTCCACTGCGGCTCCCGTTGGTTGACGGAACAGTTCAGCATGCATGCCAATTGCCAGGGGATCACTTCTCCTTGCCGGGGGATCTAGCGCTACCTAGTAGTCGCCAACCTCAGTGCTCACCCCCCGTCGCTAAGCTGGGTCTTATGCCCCATCTTCCCGCCGTAGGCGAGTTCTCGCGTGAAGGAGCGCATCGTACCCATCATGTTTGCGGAGAGGTACTGGTGCTTGGTTTCTTACTGGACGAGCGATGCTTCGGCAACCTCTGTGGTGTCAAATCGCAGGCTAATGATGTTGACTAACGGCGTACGCATGACCTCTACCCGGTATCAATCTGAGTGCAGGCGCAATGCTGACCGGTGAGCTATTCCCTAGCAACGCGGCCCGGTGTCGGCGCAGAGAGGAATGATTTTGAGCAACAGATGCATCTCTTCCGGTGAGACCGATTCAGGGGATGGGCGATTCATCTGTCTCATTGGTCGCTGATCGACGGTTCAGGAATCGTTGGCGCCAATTCGAGAGCAGGAGGACGATGCTGCATTGCACCGAAGGGGTGTTGTCGAAGGAAATTGCTACAATTCAGCAGCCCTATTCGTCAGGGCGAGCCGAAGCAGCTCAGGATGTAGTGACGGGATGGAGGAAAAAGGCAACGAGGCAAACTTCCAGACGTTCTCCGGGAGCTTACAAGGCGCAGCACAGTGCTGATCAGCCGACGGCCACGGGCCTACATATTGCTTGCCCTTCCCACGATTCTCTGAAGTACAATGTTAGCAACCTCGATTGTCATCCAAGATGCTCACATTTGCGACAGCAACTTGCCGTTCTATTGTTCAGGTCGTTAAAGTCTGACGGGAAGCCGTCCGACCAATTTTCGATCGGTGTTGCCGTCGGCCAGATCAACTTTTCCCGCATTGCAGCTTGCCTGCCCAATCCTTTATACTTCTCGGGCCATGATCTTCCAGCAGAGCCGCAATCCGATCATCCCACCTTTGTCGACGTACATCGCTCAGACTTCACCGGCCAGGGAAATGGGACCGCTTACCATTTCGGCGCTCTGATGGCTGTCATGATCGGATCGTTGTCATCATCGCATTCCTGCTAATTCTCATGTAGAAATATTCTCGTTCACAGCAATGGCCACCTCCACTTCTCATCGACAAGACGAAATGCATAGCACCTTCAGCTCGACCGAGGGCTTGTTTGCGGGGCCAACGCAGACAGACACACGGGACCTAGCCGACCCTTCTTACCATCGCGGCATGCGCCAGGCTGCAGTTCGCACATTCACCCACGGAACCATCGCAAAGGCGTGCCGCTAGCACAGGGACATACCTTGCGAGGGCGCTATGGAGCACTTGCTGGTTGGCCAAGATTGTATGCACCGTCACATTGCCGCCTGACGGGATACGCGATCGGCTTACCATGTTCTGTTCACTTGTTGTAACTGCTGCCGGCCATGTCGGCACCCAGGTAAAGTTGCAAGATACCGGAAATGCCACAGGGAATCTCTTCGCGACTTGGACTCGCTACGGCGAGAGAAAGCCTTCCGAGCGTCGCTGTACCTCGTCTCTCTGATACCACCAACCACGTGGAATGGAGCACACATTTCTGGGGTGTTTCCATGTGGCTGCTATCATCGGGTCGGAGCCCGCGGCGGGGTAAGGGAAAAATGTCCGCCAGGATGGTTGCTCCACGCTTCTGCAGCCGTATAGGATCCTGCCGCGTTGTCAAGTCCATGTGCGCCAGCACCTTATCTCCGGCGTTAGACCCGCTGCCGACCATGAGTCGGCTGATCAGAACCGTACAATACGTCCTGGATGGTGATATGCAGCAGAGCCGCATCGCTGAGCAAATGGATAAAGGCCGGTGGTGTCGATGGGAAAGGGAAGGGTATGAGGCAAGCGATGTATATGTTTGGAAAGCCGATCACACATCACTACTATTTTACGGTCTATCTTGGTCATCCGCGAAGTTTTTCATCATGTCGGTCAGTGTTGTCCCCATCACATGCAGCACGTCGTGTATCCTGACGCAGATCCGACCGCAGCCACCCTTCCTCTTTCGAATCGACGAAGTAGTCGAAAGAGGTACTTATCGTTCTCAGAACAATGGAAATTTCTGGAAGCCCTCAACAAGGCCCGGCGACAATGTTCCAGTTCCAGGAGGCGCAACAGGCAGATGGTGGTTTTGTGACGGGCGGGGAATTAGCCCTGTATCCGACTATCCCCAAGACTCACATCACTACAAGACATTCTCCATGTTCTTCAGTGCTGGGTTCGGTTTTTGGGTACTGAGAGGCGACGCAACGAGACCTCCTAATACTGAGGCTTGGCACCCGCTCCAGTTTGACTACGACGAGGCTGACACCAGTTCATACCTCACAAACGCAGGCCAAAGGTCTACATTGCACTGGACGAGGCCAGACCAGTATTGGCCAAATATGCTGCTACCGGGCAACTACCACGATGCCAATAAACAGACCCCATACCCGCAATATGGGGGGGGCCTCAGAGGGGACCTGCCAATATTCCTCGCCTTGCTTGCATTCTCTATGCCAAAAGACCATCTTGCAAATTTGATGCCGAAAATGTTCCAGAACGGTACCTGGGCTCACCATGACCTACCACCCGGACGTGAGTCTGATGTTTGGTGATGATTATGCCTTCACTGACAGCAACAGGCACCGACAAAAGAGGCCTCGTCGTCTACGTGTACACATGCCCTCCAACATGGGCACCCAACTCGACAGCCGCCGAACTCGGGCGTTACGAGAACGGAGAGTACATGTGCTACTACAATTGAAGACGTTGGGCCATGAGAAGACGTTGAGTTTTATGGCCCCCGCCAAGACCACTCGGGACGGTCCGCTGGTTCTCCCGCATGCGAACCATTCAATGTCACCAGCCACCGCTCTATACCGTATACGTTCACGCCCTCACCATCCCTCTCCTCCCTTCGCAGCCCCGATCCGGATCGCCTGCCTCAACACAACCCCCCAATGTCTGGTCTCCTTCAGGTTTCCTTATTACAAATTGGCCACCACCTTGTTCGACTGCTGCACTCCTCCTCTGTTTGGGGGGGGAGGGGGGGGCACCGTACCGTTTTCGTTTTCGTTTTCCAACGACGCTCATGACCACAACACCCCGCCCGTTCACGTTTCCGTTGGGATGATAACATACTATACGTTTCGTTTGCTTACTTACTCCTTCCTTCTCTTCGCTATCCCATTTCCTATCTTCTCACACTAATAATCCTTGCTCTCTTTCCCGGCGCCCCACGGCTCTCTGTTCTCGTAATCAGTGTTTCGGTAGTCGATCAATTGATACACATGTACCCTCCTCCCCCAAAACAATGTTCCCAATGCATGCATTCAGTACGTCTCTCTTCCGTTCTGCGATCGAAGGGCCCGTGGCTCTCGGTCCTGTTGAATTCACCCTTCGGCATATCGACGCGATGACTGTTCACCCCAGGTCGAGATGTACGTGCCACCACCATGTGCGGCGTGTCTGGATGTGGCGGGTCCAAAAGGGGCGCTGTCATGTATCTAGCAGAAGAATTCATGGTATGCATGCAAAGATGTGTTGGGCTGATTTCGTGCAGGGTAAGTAAGTATCACCGCATGTTCATTGTGTGTGTGTGTGTGTGTGTGTGTGTGTGGGTGCATGCACGTGTTTTTAGTGGGCCCAGACAAGACAAACCCACCGCCATAGTTTTAATTTTTTCAGCCTCACAATGGAGAAATTCAAGGGCTTTGAATGAGGGTCATGTCCACATCGCGAGCGGTATCTGCCGAGAGGTGGCAGATAGGACGGAATCGAACGCTATATACACGGGGTGGTACCAGTCCAACAAGGATGTCGTTTGTGCTCACCGCCTCTATCGGATGGGCTGTGAATTGACTGGTCACCAACGACAAACATTCCATTGAGATTAGCTCTATAACGCCGCCCAATGCTGTAGATAGTCTCCTCGTCTAGGTCTATCGTCCCTCCCTTGGTATATGTAATGGTATACAGTGGTATTACAGATATCGCCTTCTTGAACCGCGTCAACGCTGACCACCACGTCGTGTGCAGGCCGTGCTCTAGGCAATCGGTCGACTGCGCTCGTCTTCAGGCATCCTCTGTACACTCATTAGCCAACCGCCTTTCTCACCAGCCATTCCCCATCCTCCCCTCCTCCTATCTGGTTCCGTGGAAGAAGTATCACTCACCATGTACGCATCAATAGCTGCCGAAAACACGGCAAATCCTGCACACCCGACGGCTGCTGCCTGCGGTCCTGCACCCCTGGCCAACACACCTCCTGTTATGCATCCTCCCGCCACTCCGTTCCACAAATCGTTCTTTGCTCGCAGGCCCTCGATCGCGCATTCGGTGCCGCTGAAGATGGCACCTACCTTGGCAAAGTTCTTTCCGCTGGAGACGGAGGACTTGTACATGTCACGCAGGCCGTGTTTGAGTTGTTGGCGCAAGGGCAGGTCGGTAAGGGGGACTGTGGCGCTGGGGGAGAGGGTCGAGGGAAGCGGTGCGGAGGCTGCAGAAGCGGAAGCGGAAGCGGAAGCAGCTGTCGATGCGATGGGTGCGGCAGTGGAAGGTTTTACGGAGGCGAGGGTGGAGGTAGCAGAGGGTGCGGGTGTGGGTGCAGGTGCAGCTGTAGGTTTTGCGCCCGACGTCGTGGCAGCGGGAGTCTGAATAGGAAGGGGTTGCGACATGGGAGTATCGTAGCGCATCTGTCCCCGTCAGCCTCCCATCGTGCAGTACTTTGAAGCGCGCAATACGTACCGAGCTCATAAACAGTCCGAACATGGCACCCAAGCCACCACCCATGACGCCCGCCATCACCGTCTTGCCGACGCAGCTCTCCATACTGGCTTGCATCTGGGTGTTCGGTTAGCCTTATTCATCGACGCTCTTTCTTGGCCATGTGGTTCATCGCATCTCGAGTCGGAAGCCCCTCGGAAGGAGCGATCGAGTCGCGTACCATTTTCACCATCTGCTGCTCTTGCTCCGTCATCCCCGCATTGGGATTCATGCCTGGCATGCCGACTGGACCGGGAAACGCCATGGTGACGGTGAAAGTGGGACGTGATGGGGTAGAAGGAGTGAGTAGGAGGAAATGGAAGGGTCGGGATTATTTTGCGGAGAAAGCGCGGAGGACGGAAGATGCCGGGCTTTCGTCTTGGCGTTGGCTGTGAGCCAATCCTCCGGCTGTTTTTCTCTCGTGTCATTGCGATGCTCATCACGTATGCACTTGGGTGGTCAAGAAAGGAAGTACTGTTTAAAAAAAAAGCGAAACATTTAGGTATCATTAACATCAGTACGTAACATCTACAGGTCTACTCTGGACCGTCCAAGGACACACCCATATACACTGAGCTCCTTCCCTGACATGGTCTCTGACCAGACCACAATTATACAACAAACCGCCCTTGTCAAACTTTTCCACTACCGAGCGATTAAAATAAAACATTGCGTCTAATGGCGTCACATCGTTACATATAGTGTAGGTTGTCCATCGTATCGTTCATCGTTACGCGCCTTCCGCAGGTGAGACGGCTCGTCCAATGTAGTCGCCGCTCGCATGCGTAGAGTCTCTGGACTCTGGAGGAGGCGTGAGGTTCTTCTCCCATTCCTTCATCAGGTGCGAAGCGGTCCGCTTCAGATTGGTCGGTGAGTATTTGACCAGGTCGGGCCAGGGAATGGAGTTGCGCTTCAGGTCGCGAGGCAGAGCATCGTCAGGCAGGCCCGCGGAGCTGGACGTTGTGAGCATGGAAGCTTTGGAGTCATGGCGTTTTGAGTGGTACCTGGTGCTGGTTCTCGAGCTCGCTTGGTGAGATACCGGCGACGACGGTGCGTCGGACTCGTCGGAACTGTTTCCATCGTCTTTCGAGGCCTTGGTTTGTTTCTCGTTTGGAGTATCCCAGTTATCCCAGTCTTCGAACTCTTCGGCCGTCCTTTGCGCCGCCGTGGGCTTTTGTGGGGTGCGGGCGGGTTGCTTGAGGGCGTGAGTCTTCTTGTGTGTGGGAGAGGCCTTTGGTTCAGACAGACCGTGCTCCTTCCAGAAATCATCACCAATCTCGCCCGTCTTGCGAACAGATTTCTTGGAGCTCGCGCCTCGCTGCAGGGTTGGCCTGGCATCCGACGCTTTCCGAGGCCCCTTGGCGGAGGACCCTGCTCGTTCTGCGCCAATGACAGGTTCCTCGCCAACGGTAGCCTGCCTGATGTCTTCGATAAACGTCAGGAGTCCGTCTTTGAGATCGGTGGCCATTTGTTTTCCTGTGCGGAGGAGCGCGTCACGCTGGACGTTGTTGAGGCCGCCGAGGTCGTAGCGCTCCCCGTTGACGGTATCGGCGATCTGGTCGGCGATGATGGGTGCCGTGGAGGTCCGCGTGAGGGGAGGCGGTCGCATGTGATTGTTGAATTTGGTCGTGGTGATGGGTGCGGTTTTGGGCTCGGCTCGAATGTCGAGTGGCTGGGGGAACGAGGGTGAGTAGGACTTGTCGGGCGACAGCAATGAGAGTGTGCGCAGGTGCTTGGAGCCGCTGAAGACCTTGCGCTGCGACGACCTGGTGCCGCTGAGCAGAGCTTTCCGACGCTCCATCTCCTTTTGCATCCACAGCTGCGAGCCGTCTTCGTCGTCCTGGTCGGAGCCGTAGTCGGCCAGCGTGGTGTTGAGCGGCTGCAGCTGGGTGACCTTTCGCAGCTCGTTGCGCTGCTTGACGACTTCCTGTGTGGCAAAGTGCTTCTTGAGCATCTTGAGGTCCTGCTCGGCCTTGGTCAGCTCTTCCTTGAGCTCGAGCACGTATCGCTCTTGGGCGGCGACGATGGCGAGCAGGTTGGTCTCGGGCGTGGAGACCGGGTCGGGCGAGGGAAGGGAAGACGGGGCTGCGATCCATGACTGGGGCCTCGAGCGCGGTGAAAAGACGGGAGAGTTTGTGCCGTTGGATGGCTGGATGGGGAATTGTAGCGACAGTCTTTTGCCCTGACGCAGGGCATCGACATTGGATGAGGAGCGAGAGTGCATCGTGTCAGGAGTAGGGGAGAGTGGAGGGAGTGTGGTGGATGGGGACGAGGACGAGGACGAGGACGAGGACGAGCGGCCGGAAGCTCCAGCGTGTTTACTGTGAGGCCCGGCGAGAGGTGGTGGGCCCCCTGATGAGATCCGGTCTTTGTCCAGGGTCGTCAAATTGGACATGGGCTGCGACTGTGCGCGGGACATGACATCTGCACCTCGGACGTAGAAGATGTCGTTCACGGCGTTATCATCGTCCCTCTTGAGCATGCAGACCACGGCAGACAGACGCAGACGTCGTGAGAGGCGGTGGAGGATAAGCGAAGTGGTTCGAGGGGATGAGCCGTATACCTCCAGGTAGACAGCCAATAGGGCCGCGGGGACGCCGAGCAGACGCAGAAAAAAGCCGCTCTTCAACCACGAGACATAGGCTTTCAGCACAGCAGGGCTTGCTGAGGAACCCATTCCACGGTCATCTGAGGCTGCATTGCTTGAGGGCGAGGGCGGCGATGGGCAGGTTCAAGAGAGCCACGATAGGACGGTCCCTCCTGAGTTTTGTGTTTCAATCCGCCATCACGCGGTGTGGTCCGTCCACATAAACAAAGCTCCTCATTTCACATTCCCTGCATGCAGACGCTCCACTCCACGCTCCTCTCTCCACTCCGCACATGGGCACACCTGGGCACACCACCTGGGCGCCCCTGGGCTGGCGGGCGGCGTCTTCTTTTCTTACACAGTAGTCCGCTGGCAGCTTTTTCTTCTTTCTGCCTGTGCATGGATGATGACCACCCGCTGCGTGGTACAATATCTACACAGTGGTACAGTAGCCAGGCACAGCCGAGGTGGCGCTGTGTCGTGCTCGTCGTGCTCGTCGTGCTCGCCGGATGTGGTAATACACGAGAGAAGTACGATGATGGGCGAAATCCGGGCACTACCGTAATAATAATCGTCTCTCGATTTGCACCGCGGAGTTGGACATGGAACCCTCTTCTGGAACCTGTTCTGGAAGTCCTTCTGGATGGAGACTCGGCAGGGTGCCGCTTGTCTGGCACGCAACCAGCACACAGCATGAGCCCGTCTGTCGGCCGAGAGAACCGGTGGACTGTAGGGATCCTCCTCGTCCCCGGAGCATACCCGCGCTAGACGAAAGCGGCAGCGTGTTTACCGCCATCTCTACCCGCGTCCGGCGGATTGGCATGGCGACGTGAAGCTGAAGCAGCCGGTCCACAGTTAGCCGCTGATGCTCGATCTTGCGGATATCGGATATCTATCGGGTGATGGATAGATCAATGAGAATGGAGAACGCGGCGCGTGGGGTTATGCGGGTGCATCCACGGAATGGAGCTGCTGCAGGTTCCGTACCGCCGCCACGTTCAACACAAACTCTCGGCCCGTCAGGAAAAGAAAAAGACGTGAGCCTGTTGGGAGCTCTACGCATACCGCACCTTCACCCTTCACCCTTCACCCTTCACGCCGCGTTTTGACATCATCGAGGTGCACGAGTCGCTGGGATAGGGCACGTGCTTTCTGTTGATGGTGTCCGCCGTTACCATGGCAGCGCGAGGCCACTGCACCACCCATCTTGGTCCCAGCTCCCGGTATCATATCCACCGCGGCGTCGCCCCGGCACCGACAACAGCACACACTATTTCTATCCGCTATCCTCCAAGGCAACCCCGCCGCCCACCTTCGATCTGGCTGTCACGCTGCCGAGTCCCCCCCTTCAGCCGCGCAGACTGTTATTGTCAACATAGCACACAGCCAAACACGACGACGCAACCATGGCCGACAACTACACGGTCCTCGAAGAGCTGGGCAGCGGGAGCTTTGGAACCGTGTACAAAGCCATTGAGAAGACGACGGGCGAGACGGTCGCAA
Source organism: Corynespora olivacea (assembly GCA_019202945.1). Classification (NCBI taxonomy): domain Eukaryota; kingdom Fungi; phylum Ascomycota; class Dothideomycetes; order Pleosporales; family Corynesporascaceae; genus Corynespora; species Corynespora olivacea. Next base: position 204,080 of record JAGQEM010000008.1, read on the forward strand.
TCAAGTTGATCGACCTCGAGAGCAGCACCGACGAGCTCTCCGACATCCAGGCCGAGATCGGGCTGCTGAGCACCTGCAAGAGCCCATACGTCACCGAGTACAAGACGAGCTTTGTCAGAGGCGTCAAGCTGTGGATCGTCATGGAGTTCTTGGGCGGCGGCTCGGCCCTGGATTTGGTACCTTGCCCATGCCCGGAAAGAACGGCAAGGCGCTGACGACCTCAGATGAAACCCGGCCCTTTCAGCGAGGCCCACATCGCCGTCGTGTGCAAGCAATTGCTCCTCGGCCTCGAATATCTTCACTCGACCGGCAAGATCCATCGCGACATCAAGGCCGCCAATGTCCTCCTCACCGACTCGGGCAAGGTCAAGCTGGCCGACTTCGGTGTCGCCGCCCAGTTGCATGACTACAAGTCGCAGCGCCACACATTCGTCGGAACGCCCTACTGGATGGCGCCCGAGGTGATACAGGAAAACGGCTACGACTTCAAGGCGGACGTCTGGTCGCTGGGCATCACGGCCATGGAGCTTGTCAAAGGAGAGCCACCGAATGCACAGCTTCACGCCATGAAGGCGCTCTTCTTCATCCCGAAGAATCCCGCCCCACGATTGGAGGGTGACAACTACAGCCGCGACTTCAAAGACTTCATCGCCCAGTGCCTGATCAAGGACCCCGACCGACGAGCTAGTGCGAAGGAGCTGCTGGAACATCGCTTCATCAAGCGGGCGGGAAAGCCCGAGGCCATGCGGGAGCTTATCGAGCGAAAGCAGATGTTCGACGCGCAGCAGGAGAACACGACCCACATCAAGTACTATGAGGAGTCAATGTGAGCAGCGCATCTGATGGGGGATGAGGAATCGCACTGACATTTGGTTAGGGTCGATCTTAGCCCGAGGGCCGAAGAAGATGACTGGATCTTTGACACTATCAAGCAAGCTTCGATGGCTCCGGCACGCCAGACAACTACACGACGAAAGGTTCCGCGAATTTCTTCTTCGAGTGGTGGTGTAGCGTCTCTGATGCAGCGCATGGACATTGGCGCAGCACCGCTGGGCAATGTGTCTGACTCTCCACTGCAAGAGCGCCGACGGGCCTCATCTCGGAAATCTTCCTCGTCTACCATCATTCACGAGGATCCTAGCTCGACGCCGACTGCACGCCGTGTTAGCAATGTGGCGAAGCAGCCTCTTGGTCTTGACCTCACGTTTGGGAACTCGCCCTCCACCGTCCGACATTTCAAGCGGGTATCTTCTGCCGAGCGCCGCGGAGCTCTTTCGTCCAATCCGCCTATGAATGGGACTTCGTTCCACCCCAATCCGCACGCGAAGACCTTCCGGCCCTCGCCGCCTAGCTCGGCGCATCCACTGGACGAGTGCAACGACGAGAACTCGCCACCAGCCCCAGTGCATCAGCCGATTTCGGTTACCAAGGATGCTCTGTACGGACGTAGGGCGTATGGCAAGGTCCTGGATTCTGTTTTCCAGGAGGCATACGCAAACTCGGCTTCTCCTCACCAGCGTGAGGCTTTGGGTGGTGTGCATCAAGCTTGGGCTCATCTAGACCAGGTTGATCCCCAAGGCGAGTTTTTGCTGATGAAGATGATGATCGATCGCCTGCAGAGCGATTCAAAATTGGCCTCTGCGCTTGGCATCTCCATCTCCGTCTCTCCTTCGCCTACTCCCAAGCACAACACCAAGGGTAGCGAGACAAGCTTGAGCGGTACAACCGTCCATGGCACTAGCACCACCCGGATACGCTCGAGCACGACCACAAAGAGCATGTACAGCAAGACCTCGGGCGAGTACGGTGCTGCGCCTCAGACACCGTTCCGAACTCCCGTCGGCACGCCCACCAGCACCACCTCAAGCTCTCCCCTGAAGGGCCCCAAGCTCATCCTCGCCCAGAACAACCCACATCTCAAGTCCCATCGCCGCCGTCAGAGCGCTATAGTGGGTGGCGAGAAGACCTATGGTATGGATGGATATGCCATCGACGAGAAGAAGCTGCCGGGGCATGTTGAGCCGGGTATGGAACAGCAAGGGCTGCTGTCCGACATCCTGTATGGGCAATGGATGCAGGGCTTGCGAAGTCGATGGCCGCTCGCCTAAGCCATCAACCTCATTGCTTCCAACACTCTATGGTCTTGTGTAAAGGATTTCGACCACCGGTCCTTTTGCATGGCATCTTGACTGTTGCATTTTTAGCGTCGTGTCCGCAAGATCTCTCCTAGGCGTGATCGCTTGCCTTCACACTTATTCCTGTCTTTCCCTTGGCACTTCACGGCATTCCACTATCACGAAATCTACGACTTCCTGCTTACGGCCGGCTCATTGGTATACTGAGTTCGCTACAAGGGCTGTCCTATAGACGATTATGACGGTGTTGTTGTTTGTTGCTACTCCCACTTTAGCGTTGTCGGCATTGTCCCCATAAAAGAATTGGCGTTTTGAGGCATTTTAGTGGCGTTCGTTTCTTTTATATGTTGAGGGAGAACCAGGACGATGTGGAGGACGGAGAATGTGGCTGTGTGAAGATAGTTGTAATTGTGAATATTTGGGTACTCGACTCTTACACTATTGTTGTTGGCGTTGTCACCATCCCTCGTACATCTTCAACCCAACGATTTCCCTGGTTTCTCGCACAAAACTACTCCAGCATCAAGCTCGACAGAATCCATACCTTCCAGCTCATACGCCCTAACCTCCATCGGTGGTGGTGCAATTCCAATCTCAACCCTCCTGTACTGATCGCTAAACATCTCACTCCGATTTGTGGCCTCCACTTCAGCAACTTTCGCCATCTCAAACCCTCTGTTGATACCAGACGGTGGCGGGCCGGCTATAGAGGGTAGGGTGTTGTCTTTCGATTGCAATTGCTGTAGCTTATGCGCTTGTCGTTTGTAGAGGAAGAAGAAGAGTAGGGACATGAAAGCGATGGGGAGAAGAACGGAGGGAAGGACTATGGCGACGAGCGGGGTGCCGGATTGGTTGGAGGTGGTGGATGGTGAGGCGGTGCCGGAGGCTGTTTGTGGAGGGTTTGTGATTGTCATTGTTGCTTGTTGGTTAACTTTGGAAGTCGTCAGTTCTGTCCTGTCGATAGATATATCCTTGAACCAGGATGTATGTTGCTGAAAAGAAAAAAGGGAGGGGGGGAAAGACACACATCTCGTCAACTCCGTACTCTTCGCACAGTAACTGTTGAACGCTTCAAGGGCGCTCTCGACGTCTGTCTGCGTCGGACTGGTCGCCGGAGACGTCGCTCGTATGAGTGTCGTCGTCGTCGTCCTCGTTGCTTCTTTGCTGCATGCATCACCCACGGCTGTCGAGATGATGGATGCATATTCCGTGCTCGAGTCGAGGCAGAAGCAGGCAAAAGACGTCAATTGGGTGTCATCGCCGCAACCGGAAGCTTGTGCACGAATGATGGCACTGACGCGGTCCTGCGCACATTGCTTGAGCGATGGGTAGATGGCGATTTGATCGATGTAGATGAGCGTTTTGCCTGCTGCGGAGGCGAGCCTGAGCAAGGCGAGTGACAGGAGAGCGAAGGACGTCTGCATTGGGAAAACTGCTTAGACGGTATCACGTTGGAGGGTTGTGCGAACATGCGGGCGCATTAGGAAATGTGTAATCGCGCGAAAGGAGAATGGCGAGTGAAGGAGTCGTTCCAAGGGAAATCGGAACGACGGGAACAGTGGTGCGTATTGTCTCCTATTGTATATATAGCATTAAGCCCCCACAACATATCTTCAGGCATTCTCCTATATACCACATCACCTGGCATATGCGACGATACCAATTTTGCAACACCACCCGGAGCCGTTTTCGCGCTTCTTGTACGAGGAACCACCCGCTTGGGCCCTTGTCCGACACATCGTTCTCCCCAGGGGGAAACTCTGAGACACCGACGGATGTACCACAGGGGGGCTGAATACATCGACAAGTTACTGACCACTGCATCCCCGTGCAAGCCTCGTGGTATTTAGGGGAGTGTGTTTCGTATTGATGGTAGGTTGGATCCCTATATAGGAATGCTGAGCGTACGCTATACCCAATTCCGTGTGCGTACCGAGAAGTTTCGAGTAGACCGGGGGAGGGAGGGGTTGCTCAAGGACGTCGCAAATGTTCTATTTGCTCAACCCATTGCGACCGCTCGAGGGTGGGTTCTCGATGAAGATGTACACGTATCCATCTTTAAACCAGTGTGCGGCTCGTCTGGCTGTCAGATTTTCATCGGTGTCCGATAAGACTCTCGTATTTTCTAAAGCAAGTAAGCCTTCTCGCATTGGACGACGCCTGAGCTGTACGTGATGAGTGGTGGGTTTCACTCTTTATCGAAAATGAGAGCCATGAGCTGAACAATCTCTCCCATGTCCAGACGGGCAATAACCATCTCATAAATCACAGATGGTCGAATTCTGTTCAAGATGCCAGTCGAGCTATAGAGATCATGCTACTCGTGCGAGGCCCTCATATAAACAATTCGTGAAGAGAAGGTATTTCCAACTCGCAATGCTCCTCAAGGTTGCGAAATGCAGCATGATCAGTCTTGATAGTCAGTCACGCTTGACCGGTTTGCTCATGCCGAAGGCACAGGTCACATAAAAGGCTTTCAGTATGCTTGGAAATTTACTGAATCTAGTCAGACCAGAGATGTGAAGCGATGAGTGGAAGCAATGATTTCGTCACAGCTATGCCAAGTCCGTTATCTCCTATTTCCGTCGGCGCGTCCCCCTCTTCAGACCTCAAGCTCATGTACGTCCTGCCTGTGTTTGCTCCATTTCCAAATGCCCGACGTTGCCAGCTTCCTCTTTATGACCACAATACCACTGAATCGTGATGCATCTTCCATCAACGCGTCACGTCAGTCGGAATGCATTCCTGAGAAGCCGAACCCACATCGTGAGAATGACGTCGAGACGAGCAGCTTCCTCCATCAATCCATCGAGCTTGTGTTAACATCAGAGTGTAAGTCTACGTTACTTTTGGAAGACTTTGATTGACAGGAGATAATCGAAAAACTCACACGCCCCGACACTTCATGAGATTGTTGTTCCCCCTCCTCCGCTCCGCTACGCTCCGGTTACGTCCCCGTTCGTCGCGCGAAAGCTATCTATCCGAACGCCAATAGAGAAACAATAGAGCGATTGGTAGGGAAAGACTTTTGGTTAAGACGGGGAAGAGATGGATGTAGTCTTGCGCCTAGCTCGAGTGGTGTGGCAGGCCGGTTCCAAAGGAGGCCTACAACAATCAATGACTTGGGCTAAGACGATCAAGATATATAGCCCAGGAGAAGTTGAGTTTACTAGGTGCATGCGTCTGAGTGTTTTGGCAATGTTATGGACACTTGAGCCAGAAAGCCGCTGGATAGGAAATGACGAACCAGTCACACTCTTCGGTTGCGTCGCAAACATAATCGAAACTGGCCGACCGCAACGACTGGGCAAAAGGGGGGCATATAAAAATAGAAGAGAACAAGAACAGCAAAAAGATGTTGCTTTCAAGCCGAACGTGGGGGTCTAGAACCATTGTTAGTACGGATCGAACCGACGTCTGAGATGGGATGACTTACCGAACCCACAACCTTGAGATTACTGATTCAATCGCTTCCTGAGAAGGTGAAACCTGTAAGAGTCTCACGCTCTACCGATTGAGCTAGCCCGGCTTATGGGGTTTATTGTTTGAATTGTGGGAATTTTTTGGTTTTGTTGCTTGATATACGGGAAACGAAGATTCAGTGTTCGCCGAGCTATTGCCGACGTCCTCCACCATTCCCGACTGCATACAAAAAATTTTCACCGGTCAGCTAAGACACAATTTCTCTCTTTCGACACCGACTAGAAGCAGTGTGTGGGGCGGCCTCGGTTCCGCCGTTTGATCCGCCCATGACTATCTGTCCAGTAGGTTCCCTCTTCGACCCTGCACCGTTTATGACGCTTCTTCTCACCATACACCTCGTTCTCTCCTCCTTTGGGTGACTATGCAACTTTGGCCACCTTTTCACTCCGTTCTATCCTTCATTTTATTTAGGCTCTGAAAACTGACATCTTCCGTCGCAAAGCTCTTGGGCAGCATAATCAGTCACTTTTCTTAATCGCATCCGTTGCATGGCCTTTGCAACTCCTGGTTCTCCATCAAAAGTCCGATGTTACCCTCCATCCTGAACCTGTTTTCTGACTTCACCGCAAGGGACGCTGCATTCTTTCGTCATAAGGTAGGCCGGTCAAGCTTGAGAGCTCAGCAATGAGGGCGTCCTGGTTGGCAGGGGGGCAGTCTTCGCTTTCCAGTTGAAAGTGAGTTTTCTCGGACTTTTGGCTCCATGCTGTACCGCTAGACTCGGTCTGCATATACACCATGGACACCCGCATTCTCCGAATTGCTAATCGATATCAACAATGCTATCAAGCTCGGCCTCTTGAGCATCGTTCGGCTGTCTTCTTTCTACTGCGGCTTTGGCATCGGCGTATCGTTTGGCGAACCAATCTTGTCGGAGTTGTCGGAGATGCGGTGGAATGTATGAGCAGCCTTCTCGATGCTCGGCCTGCTCGCTCCGCCAGTGGAGGTACTGACGTTGTTTGGGACGGTAGTGTTGTTGCATATCTAAGAGACGTTGTGTTGGTAGCTGTGATGGCACACGACGCCGTCAATCTTTGAAGGTCGACGTTTGGTATTGGGAAGGCAGCGTGTTCATTATTAGATCTCGTACGAGATACCAGTAGATATGACAAGGCTGAAGCAGCGTTTGAGTAGTACGGACAAAGAAAAACGCAACTACAGTGCGGACATAACCGAATCAGTAACCTTTCCCATGAATCAGCCGCACCACTACCCCAAAATATGGATCGCTTTGGGCATGGTCTACCACCCATCATACTCGGATAGCAAGCATGCATCCGTGGAACATCAAGTGAATCCTTCGGGGAAATAAAAGGTGAACAGTCATGCATCAATCTGTCATTGTCCGCTTTGGGGTATAACGCTTGGGCCATGTCTCGCATAATCACTCGATTTGGTGTTTGGTACACTGAACGCCAGTGGCTTCAGCTTTACAGAGGAGCTGCGGTGCTGAGCATGCTTTGACCGATGTAGGTCACGACTGCATTCACAGTTGCGATTTCCCTTTATGGATGGCAAACAACACCAGGGCTGTTACTTCTTACGCCTCCTCGCCGTCTCTTCTCGCGACCTTCAACACCCACTACGGCTGTAACAGCAGGTTCTACTCTGCTCTATGAAACTTCGACGCCAACATGTGCAAGGCCTTTGCCTTCTCCAAACACGGCTTCGTCAATAAGCTGGCTGTGCCGTGCCCCAAAAGAAGCAAGGGTTTTCTTGTGTCCTTCATAGATAGGAGGGTGGTTTCACTCTCGTGAAAAAGGATCTTTTGTACATAGTGCCGCGTTTGCAATAGTAAAAGAGGAATATGACGGGATCAGGAGCATTGTCGTTTTCCAGGAGAGCAGAAACACACGGGCTAGGTATGACTTAGAAGGGCAGGAGCGGAGTACACAGTCGGCGGGCGTATGTACGTAGGCCTGTGATTACGTCCGTCTTACAGGATGCCACGTGCACATACGTTCACCACTGAACCCCGGTTCGAGAAATGAAAAATTCCGTTCACTCATGTGCTGTATCCTATAAACGGAGATCTCTATGGCTCTCGTCAGTATTCCAAAAGAGCTACGCGGTTGAAGTTTGGCGGCATGTTTGTCATTCCGTCGCTTTCCTAGTAGGGCATTCTGCGTGCTCGCTAATTTGCGCCATGTCCGCATCGGAATGTCGCCGAATGATTGACAACGATTCGGCACGTCCGAAACGTTGCTATGAGGATCATTTGCTTGTTGTATTCAGTTGCGTGTTGGTTGGAATGAGAAGATTGTCATTTGGTCTTTTCGCACTCGAATTCGGCAAAAGTTGTTCAATGGACCAACTGCTTGGGAATATGACCAATACGCGCTGCTGAATCTCCGTCGTCAGAGTACGTACGCAGTATAGCCACCACCAATCTTACACGTTCCTCTCGTACTTTTCTCAGAAGAACTGGGTTCCGTAACCGCCAAAGTCTAATGTTCTTGCTTATAGTATCATGTACACGTCTCACTGTTTTCCCCAGATTTGTGCATGTGTAGAGCTGTTTTTGAACATGCCTTACGTGAAACCTCTGCTGTAACCAACATGCTTCTTAATCCTCCTGCACATCTCAAAATGAACCTGGGATCCGAGATTCGTGTAGCGGGGTTAAGATAAGGCGTCCAGGTTGCCCCACGAAGGAGATTTGGTTCTGACGTCGAAGTTACGAGGATTTCAATGGGATTGTGGGATGGAGATGTAGCATCGCAGGTGTGATTTTTAAATAAGAGGTGGTGACGTATTATGTTACGCTGTGGCGTGGCAATGAGATGCATAAGCGGGAGCGATGTAGAGAGGAGGCGAGGATGAATACGAACGCGAAGTGCGACATTGTGGGGTTTGCACAGTTATGTCAAAGGTTGAGATCCACTTCACAAAACTAAACAACACCAAGATCTAGCTACAGAATATAGGTGTGGTCAAGTTTACTCTCCAATGTATCAGAGAAGCTAGTTAACTACCTGTCGCGTGTTAATAAGAACTACAAGCAAGAGACTGACCATCACATAGGCGTCTATAAGCTAGTATGAAATTCAAAAAGGTCAGGCTAGAATTGTAGGCCATCGCACCTTCTCGCGCGCACGTCCAAGGTTATCCGGAATATTCCCAATACTTTCTAAGAAAAATAGGAGAAAGGGTTCTTACGCCCGTTACTTCCTCGCCCTCAACCCTTCTTCTTAACTCAGATTTTCATTTTGCTCACTTTCTCATTATCGTTCCGACTCCGAAAAGCTGCCGAAGATCTGACTTTAGAAAGATTTGTTAAAATGTAGATAGGCCACATGCAATGTATACGCGCATCAGGCTGAGTCGTGATGACGACATCCCACATGCACCTTTTTAGCTTCAGGCAACCGGCCTCTCTCTACAACCACCAACTCGGACCACACTGGCCGAACTTTTACCCCCTTAATAGGACATCTGTCTCATTATTATGCAAAATTCACGCGAACATCTCCATAGTGTGGGCGCTAGCACTCAAAAGGGAGAGAGATGTAGGCTATGCAACGACCTCGAGGAAAGAGACAGCGACGATGTTCGTCTGACCTTTGATTTCACTCCTGGAGAGGTAGCGAAGAGTGCATATGAATGGGATTGCGATTCATGCACGGTGACTCTGGAAGGCCACAAACAGTTGGGGAGCGATGAGTAAGATTTTTGGAAAGATGTGAGGAGGGTGTATGTAAGATGTCACAGTACAAGTAAGAACCTTGTAGAAACTCTTTTCGCAGATCTTTCCTTCGCGGATGATCGACCGAAGCTAGAGCTGGGGTTGTTTTAGCTTACATTCACATGATGAGCACGCTGATTGCCGTGCTATCGTCTGATAGAAGCTGTTAACGATACTGCCTGGGCAGCTCGGACGATCCTCCCACATCCTCGTACAAGCGGACATACCTTGACCAATGGAGCATTGGCATGGATGCTTCAACATCTCAACACTTGCAACAGTGTCACGTATAGCACGTACCGACAACCACGATAGATAGATTCGTTTGCTTGTCACCGTTTGTGTGGCTTTGTCGCCAGATTCTGGACCATATGTGTAGGGTATATACCCTGGCGGCCCCTCCTAGATAGCTCAGTAGCAGTTCTTCAGTTACATGTTAGTGACCCACACTCACGATTGTCGTAGGCTCTCATAAACAGTACCCACGAAACCTGCAAAGAGCTTGCACAAGGCCAACTCCCGAAGCGTTTACTGTCACTATACAGGATTGCGGACCTGATGGCTTGTAAATGCGGGGACCTTGGCCAATAGAGTAGTCCGAGCGCCATTTACCACAACACTATGCATGACAGTGAGATAGAAACCATGCGATATAAGACCGGATATAAGACCGGATATAAAGCGGGATATAGGGTGGAGAAGCAGAGCTTCCGTGACCGTTGGAGAACACTGAAGCTTCGGAATTATTATAAGATAGGTTGGATGAAAACACATCAGTGGGATATCTTTACATTGTGTGAGGTCATTCTTTATACTGCGGTGTGAGGCCTAAACATTCTCATGGAAGTGCGTCTGGGTTTTGCGGGGCGACCACAAAGTGATAGTAATAGGTTGATAGCAAATTCGACCAACACCCGAGATAGTCTAATGTATAGTTTCAATAGTAGAGCTAAGTGCTCTATTGTTTTCAGCTGGAAGAGAAGGTAAGAGATGAAGAACAGTGAAAATTCCGAGATATGTTGAGGGTCTATCCGATATCTTCTATCCAATCATATCCCTTCAGTAGCAAGCACCACATGTGATGCAATAATTTACAGCTTCGACTTTGTCTCTTCTTCCCTCCCTTTCAAATTCGGGTGAGGCGTCCTGACTGGCCTCGTTACAGCGTAAAACGCCAGTCCATTCGACTTGGTTGAAAACTGGACCTTCGATCCGACATGGAAGAAAGCAAAGTCCCCTGGGACGAGATGGTGCGCGATGCCAGTTGCCTCGTCGAGGATGTCGATCTGACCGTTGAGAATATATTTTGTTTCCTCGAAGGTGTAAAGCGCTGGGCGCGATGGGCCGGCCTCGATTTTGTAGAAGCCGGAAGTTAGGTAAGAGGGTGAATCTTTGGTTTGGGTTCTGATGCTATGGAAAGAGATCAGATGGTTGTTGGTTGAGGGATGATGCGAATGCAGAGGGCGACTTACGAGTGGAAATCCGCCACTGTTGCATTCTCACCTTGTGGAAGCGGGATAAATTCATGGCCCGCACCCTTGATGATGGTAAGAGGAACAAGCTTTTCAGACACTAGAAGGACTAGTTGTTAGCGGTGTGCTGCTCCTCTGATCAAAAGCGGGATCGGGATAAGGACGTCACTCACTAGTTGTTCTTGCTGCTTTAAAACTCGAGTTCGAAGTACAGCATTGGATCGTAAGAGGTAGAGGTTGTTATAATATTTAGCGGTCACCGGGTGCAATTCCGTTCCCCATTAATTCCCCACATCGTTGAGGGTGCATCGATTTCCTGAATTAGGCAAGTCTTCCCTGGATTCTCCAAATCCAGTACCAAGACGCTAGTACAATATGCACATTGTCGACTTTCAGTAGAGAATCTCAATCGTATCCTTATATTATCATGAATCGTCATACCCACGTTCCGGTTAGAGCATGCAAAATTGACATGTCCCAGTACACAGTGTCGGCATAGCTTTGCCTATTCGTGTGTCAAGAATTGCGCCACACAGTCAACTTGTGTTATGCCCCCAAGTGGAATTTGCGCTTCTATGAATACGGCAAAGGAACAGGTGGAAAGGTATCGCAGAGGATCTGTTTACCGGTTTTTGTTCCGAGACTCTTTCCATCGCTACGCGATTGATCGATTCATTAACAAGCTGTCTTCACAACGGGAGGCAAGCGATTGGCTAAAGATGATATTTTGCTGAACAGCAGTCTTAAGGAACAACGAGAATCCAGAGGCTAACTTATTGCGGCCGTTGGTCGGCCGGTTCCAAAGTCTCTCAGGATATTTACGCTACAGGCATAGGTACTCCGGCCTTTCTGCTTTGGATATAATCTTGGCATTAGTACGTACGAGGCACTCTACTACTGCTGTTAAGCATAGAGTTAACCCTATTGATTTCAGAGCTTCCTTTTACGTGCATAACGGTCAAAAGAACGCCCGCACAGAGTGATATATGTCACGGCTACGCTACGCTACTATATCTATACTATTCGGACTGGGTTTCTTGTGTTCACGTGTTCACATTTTGCCCGGTCCGGATCCGCGATAATATACGGCAGTACCGACACCATCAGCCTGTTGTCTTGGCTGTTTAACTGGACTGTCGAAGAGAACTGTAAATATATGAACTTCATGACTCTTTCACATACTACCTGATATCTTGTAGGAACATCAAAGTCCAATCACTACACCACGCATATTTTCCTCATCATGTTTTTTACCCTACTTCCTTTGACTTGTCTTGCGTTGACAGCTCGGGGTCTAAAGTCTCACATCCACAATGAATCGTTCATACCCGATGCCATTCTGCATGTCATAGTAAAAAACATCACTATCGGTGGGATTCAACGTTACACCACATTGGTGAATGGGTCAATTCCAGGACCAGTGCTCAGGTTACCAGAAGGAAAAAACGGTCTGAATCCGAGTCTTTAACGACATTACAGATCGTAATACTACCATGGTAAGTTAATAGACTTCATTCGAGAACTAATTCCTTGCTCACCATACTTTAGCACTGGCATGGTCTCGCACAGGCTGCTTCCCTATTTTCCGGTGGATCTCCTATGGCAAGCCAATGGCTAATTCCCCCGAAACAGTTCTTCGGTTACAGTTATCAATTTCGAAAGATACCACGGGCACCTATTTCTATCATTCGCATGTCGGAATGCAAAGCCTCAGTGTCTTAGCAGCTTTAATCGTCGAAGACCGCTGCAAGCCTCCCTACAAACACGATGACGAACGGACGATTATTCTGCAGGAATTGTACCATTGGATCGAAGTCCAACTCGAGAACAGGGTTCTGACTGACCCACTCCTTCCATTTGATGATAACCTTGGCTTCTTAGTCAACAGCAAGGCTATTGCAGATTACGGTGTCGTTGATTCCTCAAGTACAGGCAGCTCTTGATCTTATCGAAGTCCAAACTGAAAAAACGTACAGGGTTCGCTTTGTGGCAGCAACTGCATTAGCCTATGCATTCTTCTGCATTTGAGTCCCACGAAGCGGATGCACACTATACCAAGCCGCACTCCACAAATCTGATGCAGATGGGTTCCGGAGAGCGCGTCAGCTTCCTGCTCAAAACGGAAACGTACGATAAACTCCAGAAAAGCGGGAGGCTTCATTGATACTTCCAAATCGAGGCCCGGGAAAGACCGGGGGTTCCAACTACCTAGTTATGCACGCCTGCGCTACGGGAACACATGCAACTTATCCGAAAGCTCCCGCACTACGCTTATCGACCGATTCATCTTCTACGATTAATAGCTTCCTTGATTGTGAATCACGACCCCTGGTGCCCAGTCATTTCCCCAAGGTGTCTGGAGTCAACCGCTGAATCATCCTCAACGACCAAATCATCGAAGGTGGCTTCTTCATATGGCGCGACGCGGACGTCTCCTGGTCCGAATCTGTCATCGACTCTCGTCTGTTCACCATGCATGTAAACTGTATCTCGTCCCACTATACAAGAATCAAACTGCGTAGATACCTCCCGAACTTGGACGCCGCGCTTGCTAACGGGGGTACAAACCCGGGAACTCAAATCTTTCCCGCCAAGCTCGGAAAGGTGATAGATAATGTCCCCCACAACCTCGGAGGAACCGGTAAACACAAAATAACACCGGGTATGATTGATATTCATCCCTGGCATGCCCACGGCGGCCATTTCTACGACCTCGGTAGTGGCCAAGGCGCTTGGTCTTCTGAAATGATGAAAGCACAGTTGGAAGGAACGCAGCCAGTTCTGCGTGATACTACGATGTTGCATCGGTATAATAAGACCTCGCAGCCGGATATGAAGAACGGCTGGCGCGCGTGGCGGCTCCACGTGGAGGATCCAGGGTTGTGGATGGTGCACTGTCATGCAACCCAGCACGTGGGTTATGGGCATGTAGGCGATATTCTGAAGGTGCCCCGACCGCAGGTAGAAGGCCTTTTGAACGCTGGAGGAGATGTTTATTGGGGGAAAACTCATGCGCCGGAAATGATGCGTCTTAGAGACCAGGAAGGGCAAGATGGCAGAAGATTGCGAGATATTATACTTTCATTTTCTACGTACCTGTTTGATATGTGTGTATGTATTTTGTATCAGATGGGGTTTCATACTACCATTTTCCAGCTCTATCCTGGTAGCAGTGATGGAGACTGCTGCGCACGGCATGTCGAGTGCAATGAGGTTTTGCCTGCTGAATTTCTTCATTCTCCTGTCCACTGTTTACCGATGTGAGCATCTCCGCGGAACCAGCATGAGAACAACATCGTTATTGTTAATGGAAAGAAGCCTTCTAATTACGTCGGCACGGTTAAAACCAACCCCGCAGCGTGCCGCTTTCAAAGTCTTGCAGGCATGTATTGAAAGGGCACATCCACATGCCTTATAGCGTCTACTAACGTAGTAGTCAACACCGGATGGGATCCGCTCGAATAATGACCTGCTCGGTGACTCGCACAATTAGTCACCTCTATAATTAGTGTAAACTCGAAAAGGACCTTCAAATTTACTTCGAGGTAAAATCCCTGATCGATCTTTAGACTATGCGATCAATACTCCAATTCTAGCCATCTGACTGGTTGGTTATGCAAGCCTAATTATCCAGTCGGTGTCGCCGAGACGCTATACTATATACTATGTAATTGTCTTCAACAAGGTAAATGTATGTACAATGCGTACAACGCTAAGACAGGCCAAGAGTCCTTTTGCCCCCCAGCGCTGAGCTCAAGCTATCGTACAAGGCTCTATTCGTAACTTTGTAATAAATGATCGCGCTCAAGTGGGTCCTAATATCGGGTCAGGGAATAGAGTTGCAGAACGTGGCTATAACGTTGCAGGTATCGCAAGTCGCAAAGTTGGCTGCTTCTATACGGTCAACGTACAGTATATGTCATATGCCAGGAACAAGCAACCTTGAATGGTATGCTTGTAACTCGCTCTGCAGCAGATTACACGACTGTGAAGCCTTTACTTTGCGTTGAGGTACGGAAAGATTGCCTGTTTCCCAACTTCGCACATCTCTCGAGCCGTTAAAAATGTTCTCATGTACCGTTAAACACCAACTGCGCATTCCCTACGGCCCTCAAGACAACCGTAGTACTTACTACGCAAACTTCCGGCATCCCAGATATCACCGGCGCCCAACCCTTCGTCTTCTGCCATTTGGACCCCGCTCAGGCGTTCAACAGAGCCACTAACTATCCTGCGTGAAACCTCGAGATCATCTACCGTTGCCTTGCTGTTGATTGTGCCACCCTCAGGGATGATAGCTGTTTCAGTTCCCTCAAAGTTGCTGAGATGACTGGGCAACCAGCTGAGCGTCCTTCCCATCCCCAGCCTTGCGCGCGCTCTTATTGCTCAAAGTGTTCGGCAGACCAGC
This sequence comes from Corynespora olivacea, assembly GCA_019202945.1. Taxonomy (NCBI): domain Eukaryota; kingdom Fungi; phylum Ascomycota; class Dothideomycetes; order Pleosporales; family Corynesporascaceae; genus Corynespora; species Corynespora olivacea. The sequence goes on from JAGQEM010000008.1 coordinate 219,260, forward strand.
GCTACTCAAAAGTATTTGTCTTTAGCTCTCGCATTCAACGCGAGGTGGTTTCGCACGTGGTTTTGAATCCAGCCGTCATTATCGGGCCTTTTCTGCGCCCCACGCGTTCCCAACCTGTAAGTGACCCATGCATCGAATTGGCGAACCGAGCCGAGGGAACTGAAACAGAGATAAAGAACTCGCCTTCGGCATTCTTTTCCGGCCAATTGGACGCCTGCGGCCTAGTGACTCGGATTCGCTCCGAGAAGCGGAGCTACTGGCAAGGTTGGAAAATTAGCGGTGAGCGAACACAGCACCAGCATGGACACACCGTGCGCCTTGGGACCTGGGCGAAATGTGCTAGAGAGCATTCGGGGCGTGGTTGAAAGAATGAAGATCGATATTTGGGATATCGAGTTATCTAGTCGAAGTCTGAAAATGGGGTATCCAGAGGAGATGGTAATAGTGAAGCCACTCGTGGCAAGAGTTCTCGTCGCATCGATCCAAGCGCCTGTCGCAGGCTCTCCTGTACCTCTTCATTAGCCTACTCTACCCATCTTCCCAAAGCTGCAAACTGGATCAATCGCAACGATAAATCATTCCATCTTGGACCCCACATTTCCTCTTTTTGCTTTCTGAAAACTCATCTCCCCCCACTGTTTTATAATAGCATCCATCCGCGCATCTTCGACATCCGAAGTAGTCTTGTGCAAATCCGCAATGTACTGGCTACTCACCATTGTAGCTGCATTCTTCGTCCACTCCTCGCTCTGATAGTGGTCGAGGGCATCAATGATCTCGGGAGGTAAGGGAACATGTAGCTTCTGACAGGCTTGAGTCAGAAGTCGGAAGAGGACTTGTGCGTAAAATATATAGGAGCTGATTGTAGAGAAGGCTCGCAGGCAGGTTAAGAGGCCTTGGTAGGGTTCGTTGGTATCCTGGGCGATGCGGGAGTGATCTTGGAGCGCGACTTCTTCGAGAGTGCCAAAGCTGGCGACCACCAATGGTTCTAGAACCAGGGGGATTGTGTTTGCCCATCCGTGGCGTACGTCTTTGAGTGTGATCAGTCGGCGTAACTCGCGGATGGCGATTCTCGTATGAGAGCTTGCTTGGTCCCGATAACTTCGTATTCGGTTTGTGGTACTCTCGCTATTGAGAAACGGTTGGAACAATCGGACGAGCGCTACGTAATACATCATGCTGCAACAGGTCAGTTGATTGCCCAACCTTTCATGGGCGTGCAACCTACTCGGCAAGGATATTCTCGGGGGACGGGACGTTCTCCGGGAGCAGGCCTGGTGGTCGTGTGGTATACCAGGTTTTCAACCTGAGGTAGAGTACTTCGATTTGTTCAGGTTTCGGAGGTATATTAGAATTTGGATCATCCCGATCAATGAGTGTGTTCGAGCACTCTAGAATGATGATGTTGCGAGTACATTGGCTACGAAACAGTGCTATTTTGCGTCAGCATGGGGGCTGTAAGGGTAATATTTGAGCCTACCTTCTTCGTCAGGGGTATCTCCGTACGGAATTTCAACAGGTGGTTGAGACGAGATGATGGCAGGGAACGAATAGGTAAACGACATAGACCTACTAAAGTCAGTAACGAAGACACCAGGTCAGGCTGGGACCTACAATTGGAAGTTGAAGAGCCCCCACGCTGTGACGGCCCGAGCCTTCTCCCACTTTTCGATTGAGACTTGACCAGGGATCGTGGATGGCGGCGAAACACGGAAAAGACTCATTTCGTGAGCAATACGACATGCCTCTGACAGGAACATGTTGCCAACTTTATCCCGTCCATGCTTTCCGAGTACCATGAATAGACACAAAGCCCCTTGTAGTCGAGTAAGGCTGTCATGACCTTCTTCCTTCTCCCACAGTCTTCGGCTCTCACGATAAAATTGTGTCATGATATTGTCACAGAAGGGTTTTGACCTGTCGTTAACGAGAGGCAATTGGAACTATTTTACAATCAGAATACTTCTCGTGGTTGTGAACGCTCTTGTGCTGACATTCTACTTACACACGCAGTAGCCAAAAGTGCATTGACAAGAAGTTCAGAGCAGAAGGTGGTCTTGCCAGCCGACAGATCATCGAGAAAAATATCCCAATCACATATATGGTAGTAACTGTATTCCCACTTGTGCCACGATAGCATCAGGAGCGAGAGAAAGTGATTGTCATCGGTGACCGAGGTCCAGTTCCTCGTTGCTCCAAGGCGAGGGTCGGTCGGGTGATCCGACGACGACGAAATGGAAGGAAGAGACGTCGGCGGATTGAAGGAACTTTGGCTATCTGAACTGATGTTGGTCAAAACTGACCACTTGGGGGAAATGATTACTTCTCCCAACTTACCGAGCGGAGACATCCATATCGGAGAGGTGTCGACGTCTTTGACTTGGAGGACCCTCTGAGCCGAAGGAGAGGATACCAGGGAAATGAGCATTGTTCGGATCAGAGTTGGGAGAGTCCAAGGCCAAGCGGAGCGGCGGTAGCGTCAGGGAATTCGGCGCAAGCTCGGACTGACGTCTCGATGAAGAGCCCACCGCGACGAGAGGGAAGGGCGTACGGAATTCCCAATGCCTCACAAAGTCAGCAAGCTCTTGGATCTGTTGGGCCTGGCTCGTGTCTGGAGGGGTCGTGCGAATTCTCTTTAAGATGTCCTGAGCCTCATGTTCCGGCTGTAGACGAAGGAAGTCATAGAGCTGGCGCAGGTTCGCAAGCTCACCCTGCATCTCTTCGTTCTTCCTCTTCATCGCCTGAGAAGGCTTTTCATTTGGCCCCAGCTCGTAGACGCAGTCCGTGTCTTTCTGAGAACAGCATGTACAAACAGGGCGAAAGCCATCGCACTACGCTCGGTTAGAGAGGAGGAACGTATCACAAGGGAGGCTTGAGCGTACTTTTGATTTTCTCTTCCGGCCTACCCATACTCGATTAGCGAAATCCCTTTCATGAAGGTAGCTCCCTTTGCTCGTCCCCGACAAGGGCTTACATCAACGCCACACGGAAGAACAGACTTACAGGCGACACATGCTCCCAGCGTGACTGTCCGCTTCGGCTTTTGGATCAACAGCGGTCTGCCAGGTGGCTGCGGAGGAGGAGGCTGGTCTTCCATCGGTGCTGGCTGCAGCGGACGGAGATTGTTAGCCATGACAAAGTCAATAGCACGATTCGAAGATCGATGAGACCCAAGAGACCATATACCATCTCTGATAGTTGGGGGAGCTGTAGAAGAAAAACGAGTCACGGGTGAACTTTAGCTAAAAGGGCAAAGCAAACTCGATCCCTCTTCGACAGGGCCCGCCCATGCAGAAAAGAAGGATTTTCGGTGGGGAAAGGAAGGCTTGCCGGTAAAACATGTCGAGGGGACACGGACGTCGCCCACGAGCACAGGGAAAGCCGAGCCGCGTAGAACACGACCAACGCCCTACAGGCTAGCTGTCTGCTTAGGGCTATGCGCTACACGGTACATGCTATACGATGCAAGCGACAGCTATCGGCCGAGGCATTTTGGGCTAATGTATATCGGCAAGTGAGGTATCAAACCTGGGCGTCAGCTTTGTGGCTTTTTTCCCGCGTGTAAACTCAACAACGAGAGGTACGTCGTCGTTCGGAGGAACGTCCGGTGGCGGCTGATTGGCAACTCCGCGCGGTATCCGTCCCAGTCTGCGTCTAACGTCCGCTACCATGCGAAGATCCGTTCTGCTGGCTTCTAGGTATATGTCTGGGCGGGATGCCACCATGCTGATCAAGCCTTCGAGCACCGGCGGCCCAGCAGTTGGCAGCGCCACCAAGTGCTTGCTCGGATGCGTCCGAGTGGTCCGGACAGCTGTCAATTGCTCTCCGACGTTCTGGAGACGTCTTCGCGAGAGCGAGAGGAAGAAGTGCAGGGCGTGCGGTACGTGACGCACGCACGCACATGCTACGGGTCCTCTGTACTGTGCATGGCCGCGCAGAGACAGATCGCCAGCCATGTCGCAAGTGCCGGGAATGCGAGATTGCCACCGGCCCCGTAGAGCTTGTTGTTGCCATCGAGATTCATTCCGCAAACTATAACGCTCTGCCCTGCTTCCCGCCATCAACGTTCACGATCACCATCCCCATGTACATTTAGCTCCGCCAAGGCCCTCGCTAGCAACGGCGTTCCGCGCATGGTCCATGGAATCATCCGCCCGTCAGCAAAGACTGCCCCATGAGGAGTACCGATGGCAGGGGGCAACTACTATGTACTCTCTCGCAACATCTTTCCGTGGGCCCATCGCCAGGCCGCCCTGAACTGCACTCCGCATCGGATGCTCTTCGCTGCCTGCAAGCCCCCCGGCCGCCAAGCCATTCCCGTGCGGTGAGCCTTGTGTCGGTGTCAAGTACCTTTTCCAACCGTCGGAAAGGGGCCGCGGAGCATCGGCGATCAGAGAGAGGGGGCTACGAAACTGACAGGTCACAAGAAGCTAGCGCGACCTATCGACGGGTCGGGGGCGGCCTGGAGTCTCCAGGCATCGACATCTCGTTGGAAACATCGCAATGTGCATATGACAAACGGGCGATCAGGGCTTTCGCCTTGCCCTGCGATGCGACATCGAGACCAAACCTTCGCCCCCGCTGCAACGAAGTGATCGACAACGACAACGACGACGCGGCCGATCGAAAGCCCCGCGCCTCCAATGCCAACAACCGAGGAGCGTTTGAGAGGTCGAGACAGAGACAGACGAGGAGGAACCCCGATAATGGAGGGATCCATCTACTTTGGCGGTTTGTTTGCGAGGTGGAGGAATGACGTCAACAAGCGCTCTGTTGGTCGGTACCAGTTGTGACCGCGTCCGTTCAACATCACGGCACCGCCTGCATGTGGGGGAGAAGGGATGGAAAGCCCGTGAACGTGTACAATGGATTCGGATCCGGAGACACAGCACAGCACAGCAATGCACACTAATTCAATCATGCGCAGCAGATGGAAGTAAACACATCCTTCCGTTGTGAATGCCAGATGTACCCAGGCCCGGAGTTGCGTCAAGCCTAGGGAGTGCCCTCCGTATTGCTAAGCGATCAATCGTGTAGGGGAGCCTGGGCAGGGAGCAGCCGTTTGCGAGAAAGGCTATTTTGAGCTAGTGCGTTGGCAAATCATGTCCGAGGGAGCCTCATGGAGGCACCATGATTGGCGTGTGCCGCACAATAATGCAGCTCGCAAGCCCGGCCGTCAACTCCATGTACAATATGTACTATGTACGTCGATGCGAGGTCGATCAACAGCTCTACCTGGAGCGGGCACTAGTCACGGAACAGCGGCTAGGAGCTAGCAAACCCTCGGGATGGTGGAACCGCTCTGATTGGCTTATCCACCACCGGCAGCCTTCTTTTTGGCATTGACAGTGCTGCTGTTCAGCTTGCGTAAGAAGTTGTTCTTGACACCCTTACCCTTGATCTCCCTGTTCCTGTTTTTGCCATACTCGACGTACGCCATGTCCTGGCCACCCGACAACTCCGACAAGGTACCGGCTGTCCTCTTCGCTTTGTTTCTCAATTTCGTAGCCTTGATCATTCCAAAGGCATCGCCTTCTATCCTCTCCGCCTCCATCTCTGCGTCCTTGGCGAGGCAGATTTCCATGAGCAGCTCGCGGCGCTCTTGTGGCGAGGAAAAGGCCAGGTCGGTGCGCTTGTCTAACCCTTCCAGGCGGGTGATGACCTTGAAGGCATATCCCTGATCGACAAGAAATGCTTGCCGCCGTGACGCGTAGTAGATCTCGTCGGTATCCTTTGACACCAGCGTATAGAAGAACGCATTGAAACCTTCGTCGTTTCTCCTCTTTGCGCGGAGGATCCTGCCGAGGCGCTGAGCTTCCTGACGACGGGACCCGAAATGCGAGGATATCTGGATGAGGCATGTCGCTTCTGGCAGATCGAGGCTCGTGTCGCCAATTTTCGAGAGGAATATTGTGTTGACCTCAGGGTTGTGCTGGAAGTTCTCGAGAATGCGCATTCGCTCGTGCTGCGGTGTGCCACCGTAGATGTAGGCTTTGCAAAGAGTGCGGGCATACTTCTCCAGGGCAAATACGTTGTCTGAAAAGATGATGATTTTGTCGCCCCGTCGCTCATGATAGTCAATAAGGTACTGACAAGCCTGAAACTTCCGAGGGTTCAATGACTGAAGAACAATCTTCTTGTTGACCTGTCCGCTGGACTTGAGCCATTCGGTGTAGAACTCGGGCGTCATCTGGCACCACACTTCGGCGCATTGTACTTTGGCGATGTGTCCCTGTTCCGAGAGCTCTTGCCAATTGGCTTCGTACAGTTTGGGTCCGACAAGGAAATTCAAATCCCCGATTTTGTCGTCTTCTCGAAGCAGCGTAGCCGTCAAGCCGAGCTTGGAGTGCGATGCGACGGCATAGGTGACCTTCTTGAACATCTTGGCGGGCACGACGTGGACTTCATCAGCAATCAGCAGCCCCCACTCTCGTCCCTGGATGAAGTCCATGACCTTCTGGGAGTCGTGCGAGCGAGCACGGGCCTGGGTGATCATGGCGTAGGTGGTGATGAGAATACCCGCGTTGCCTCTGAAACTGGCCTTGTTTTCGGCGGTGAAGCAGGCAATATCATCGGGATTGATATTCGACCACTTGATGAACTCTGCCCGCCACTGTACGACCGACATGGCACTGGTACACAGGACAAGGACGGACTTTTTGACACCGCAAGCTGCGGTGATGCCTACCAGGGTCTTGCCAGCGCCACAAGGGAGCACTATGATGCCGGAACGAGCGCGTGAATTGGAGAACATCTTGCTGAGAGCCTTCTCTTGATAGTACCGGATCTGTGCGTGCGGCCTGAGATCAATGTCAAGATTTGCGTTGACCTCATCATTGTTGAAATCGTACTCTTCGGTCAAGGGAAGGCCGAGTTTCTGGCATTGCTTGATAACTTCCTCGCGCGCGTCGCTCCTGATCTGGAAGGAGTGGATTTGCGCGACGTCCTCTTCGTCTTCTTCTCGTAGCGCGGCGAGCATGTCAACCTCAGCCTGCGGCTCAGCTTGGGGGGCCTGGGCTATCTGTGTAGCACCCGCCGCCATTTTTGTGCCGGGAATGGCCATGACACCGATCTTGGGAGCGGCCTCTTGTATCAAACCTTGGGTGTTGTCTGCACGACACGACGCGACGACAGGATCCTGGAGCAATCGCTGGAGAATTCCAGGATCCTCGCTCTCGATGTAAGAAAGTGTCTTCTTCAGCACAATCTTGGCCTTTCCGAACGAACCGGTGGACTTCCTGACAAAGGCAACGACATCCGGGCTCAGGGCGGATTTTGAGTATCGCTCCAGTCTGCCGATGATCTCCTTGGTCGAGTGTCCGACAGAGACAGCGGCAAACAGGCTGTGGGCGGTCAGCGCATACTCGTGCATGCGCGAGACTCGCGACACCGGCTCGGCGATGTTGATCAAAAAGTCCTGCGCTTCTTCGAACAGAGGGCTGAAGGACTCCATGATGATGCGACCGTCGTTGTTGACCCAGAGAGGCCGGGTGTCGGCGTCATGCTTCAGCAGCTGGTCAAGATTGTCGTACTTGAAGAGGAAAGACGCCCCGTCTCGCTTGCTGGCCTTGTTCGACGTCTTGTGCATGTTGAAGGTGCCCTTCAGGTCCTCGAACTCGCTCAGCGACTCATTGTCGTCCCAGTCCAAGTCGTCGCCCTCGGCCTGTGCCTGCGCCTGTGCCTTGCGCTTCGGCGGCATGCTGCCTGCCTTTCCGCGCTGCGCGTCTACGGTTGCTATATACGCGGTTCGAGGTTGCGGCGGACAGTCGAGCCAGGGGTGGACGTCGATGGTGAGGTGCAGACAGAGGGGGTACGGTGGCGGGAGGTCAAATAGGCCGCGACCCAATGATCATTAGTCACACAGTCACGTGCGCAGGGGAAGTCGTCGGCGAGGAGGACGGGCGATGTGGTGAAGGAGCGGATCCGCAAGCAACTCGAGCAGAGGTTGTCGCGCGCAGGGGTCGCGTGAGCATGTGAGACTGTTCTACCGTGAGACTGCGTGTTTGTGCTGTTTGCACCGCCGTCACGGCCGACTTCTGCTCCCCCAACACGCCTCACCACCGCCGCAGCGTGGTGTGATGCATTTCGATGGGCGCATCCGACTCCAAACTCAGCTTCAAGCAGGGCATCTTCCGCCTGTCGGAGCCCAAGCAGATCCCCGCCGACGATAGCTACTGGACAGGTGTACGGCTCTCATTGTCCTCCCCTACCCCCCACCCATCTCTGACACCACGCATAGTTCTGGGAGCTGCCCGAGTCGGCCGAGGATGTCTTCTCGCTCTTCTCGCCCGCCGACATCCGCCGCACGCGCGAGAACAGTCTGGAGAACCTCGAGACGCTGATCCTCGCCGTGACATCCCGCCTATGTATCCTCCGCAGCCACCCCTCCTTCCCCGACCCTGACATTGCCCCCGAGCGAGATGCGCTGAACTGCATACGCGTCCTGACCCGCATCCTGCCCTTTGTATACGAGGCCGACCACCTGGCGGCATGGGAAGACAGGTTCTTCTGGGGCGCCCGGCGCAAGCGCAGCCGGCGTGGCCAGCTCAACCGCACAGAGGTGCTCTTTGACGAGGCCGACCCGGAGCAGACGCCCACCGAACGCGAGCCCGAGTTCGAAAAGGCAAAGCCCTTGGCCGAGGAGATCATCGATACGCTGATCGACCTGCTCTTCTTCTCCGAGTTCACGCTGCCAAAGGTGCCGGCCGGGAAGGACAAGGTGACGTATGCGATCTGGCAGAGCGGCGTGGGCTGCAACACGCCCATGGCCTCGACCAAGGAGTACGAGAACAACCGGACCGAGATTCTGCGCCTGCTGCTCACCTTTGCGAGCAAGTCCATGTACCTGTCAGCCAATGTGCTGCCCGTGACAGGTGTCAAGTCCATCACGTACATGGCAAGCATCCCCGACAAGCAGGTGGTGCTGTCCGTGCTATGCTCGTTGCTCAACACAACCCTCAAATACAACCCGGCGTCGTGGCGCGTGCCGTACGACCATGTCGTGTTCAAAGACCAGAAGCAGATACTGGTCACATACTGCTTGCAGCTTCTTCTCGTCCTCGTCCTGTACCCCATTCCTGAGCCCGGCACAGGCACACCGCCGCGTAACTCTTTCCGCTATTTCCTCGGACGCCTGCACCGTCCACAGGACTTTCAATTCCTGGTCGATGGCATGACGAGAGTTTTGAACCAGCCACTCCAAGCAACAAGCACATATCTGCCGGGAAGCTCCAAATCATTGACATGGGCTCCCGAGATGATCATGCTGTTCTGGGAAACCCTCCAGTGCAACAAGCGCTTCCGTTCTTTTATCATCGATACCGACCGCGCACACGACTTCGTGGTGCTTGTACTGTACTATGCTATTGACCAACGCAACGACCCCACAAAGCAAGGTTTGGTGCGCATGTGCATCTTTGTGATGCAGACGCTCAGCGTCGAGCCACAATTTGGAAAGAGTCTAAACAAAACTTTTGAAGGGCAAGAATCATTGCCTGCAAGCATCCGCATTCCCAACTTCCACGGCACCTATGCGGACTATCTGATCACCGTGAGTAGTACGTGATCCCTTCAAAATCACGCTGACTTTGATTAGTCCGTCTACACACTTCTCACTTCCAGCAAAGGCAAGCTCGATGCCATTTACCCAGCGCTACTCGCCATCATCAACAACATCGCTGCTCATGTGCAAGACCTCGGTCGCGCACCAAGCTCAAAGCTTCTCCAGCTCTTTGCGTCCATGTCGTCGCCCAGCTTCCTGTTTGCGAACGAGAAGAATCATACATTGCTCCAGTCGTTGCTCGAGGCACTGACTGCGATGATCGAGCATCAGTACCGAAGTGGGACTCTCTCTGATACCGATATGGACTCAGGCTGACTGCCGCAGAAAACCCCAATCTCGTCTATGCCATCGTAAGATCTCGAAAGCGATTCCAAGCCCTGCGGAATTTTACTTTCGAAACTGGCCAGGAAGAGATTGAACGTCAGAAGCAGCAGCGCAAAGAAAACGGCGAGGAAGTCCAAAGGACAAATTCCATTGACAGCTTGCGCAGTCCTGCTCTTTCGCGTACTCCAACATTAAGCAACGTGCCGGAAGAGAACAGCGCCTTCGCAATTGGAGACGATGACGACGACGACGACGACGACGATGAGGAGGAGGAGGACTTGGATGCAGAAGATGATCAAGCCCCACCGCCACCAAGATCACCACTGCAATCGCCCTCGGGGGCATCCAGAAGTGCGTCGATTGCCTCGTCCGTAGACGAATCTGTGCCTCTACAATTACGAGGCATGTCGGAGAAAGCGCGTGGAAAGATGCCCATAGGGCAGCCCGCCTTTTCACGGCAGAATAGCACAACGAGCCTCAGCAGCCTCGCGACCCCAACATTGGGAACAAGCGAGTTTTTTACGCCTTCTACTGCATGGGTAAACACCACCCCCCCCTCATCTGAGTGATGATGCTGATCCACCCCCAGATTGAGAGCTGGCTCCCGGAGTTGCCGCTCCACGCTGTCCTCATGCTGATCTCAGACCTGGGACCCAAGATCCCCACCAGCGGTTCATCATCCAGCGAAGACACAACCATAGCCCTAGATACGATCCGCTCCACAGAAGTCCGCGGGATCGAACCCTCACCTGTCCGTATCCACTCATTCGAATGGTCGCCGCTATCCCTTGGCTGGTACGAGTCCCTACTCTGGAGCTTCATCTTTGCCGGGGAGATGCTGGTCAGTAAAGGAACAGCAGGCGTCTGGAACAACACCAACATCCGCCTGTTCAAGGTGCAGGAAGCTGCTGCTGCGGCGCCCAGTCTGCTTGCACCACGAGGCGCGGTGGACGCCGTGGGGAGCAACCTGGTCCAGCGGATTGGGAGCTTGAATTTGAGGGGGAACGCGCCGGCCAGTCAAGGCACCGGGACGCAGAGGGGAGGTACAGGTGGCAATTTTGGAGCGCCTCCGGGCACTGTCAGAGACGTCTAAGCGATGCGTACTTTCCTGACAGTTGTCAAGATGGAATGGGTACAGGGGGAGTGGAGCAGTCGTGCTTGGGCGTCTCCAGACCAGAAATCCTGGAAGCGATGTAGTGTTCCATTCTGTGGCCAAATTTCGATTTATTTCTCCCGTGCTGATTGGAATAATCCATAAGATAAACGGTCCTGATTGGATGACCGTGAGAGATACTGAAACTGAACATCCCTGTGCCGATGTTCTCGTGTAACGCATTTGGTAGATGTGGTTTGCAGATCACTAAGAAGTGGCTGAGCTGCGCCACGGTGTGGCGAACACACCAGGTCCGAATGCCACCCTGCGTACGACTCGGACTGCAAATGAACCCTTTTGACCAACGAACGCTTGCGGACTCGACAAAAACGTCCCGTGGTATCTTGTGGCTCGAGACCTAGACCTTAAAGACTGCATGTAAAACGCGCAAGCGCTTCGATTTTCCGGATAGTGGTCGACCTGTTACGTTGTGCCCGGGCAGTTGTGACTTAGCATGGCCCAATGACTTATACCGCATTAGTGATATGAGGTGTGTTTCCAAATAGTAGATGTGATCCCGCGCAACCCGTTACTTTGTACCTCACCTGTACGGATCGCGGTGAGAGTTTGTCCATTCTGTCATTTCGATTCCAGTTCCCATCCGATTTCCGTCGTGCATCTGCGATTTGGAAGCAGGAGTTGATATGGAACTGACGGCCAATGATGAAGATGGGACGGAGCGTGTTACGCCGTATTCAATGCATGTACGTTCCTACTCACCGTCGGCGCTTGAATCCCGGTTCTGGATGTGAAGGGAACGGGTGCTGATGTCGTTGCCGCTGTTGCTGCTGCTGCAGGTCTCGTCCAAATACCTCGACCTGACGCGGAAGAAACTGGAATTCACACGCTTGCCGCGAGAGCTCGGGTTGGGCGAGCAAAGGAGATGGGAGCTTGGGACTCCAAAGGCGGTGCTCGAGCCGTTGCTGGACTTTTGGTAGGTCCGAGGTCTCGTAGATTCGTATCAGCGGGGATGGAGAAAGATCCGGGCAGACCGTCGGGAGGTCGGGGTTTGATGCACGCGAGTGCGGTCTAGCGGGTGTGATGGCAAACGACACGGCGCATACGGTCCTTGCGGTATCGTCTCGCAGCCCACGCCTTCATCTGGCATCGCGTCCGACTCTCAAAGAGCTCCGAGTGCAGTATGGAAAAAGAGATGGATCCTTGGCGTTGATTGCGAGTCCAGATCGGCGTTGAGGGAGGGCGTGGTCGATACAACGGGCAGGCAGCGCACAGCAAGCACCGGACGCAAAGAGGCAATGTCGTCGAGCCTCACATGTCCTGCTGGGCGAAGGACAAGTTGTGGGATTGTCGTAGCCAGTAGCAGTATCCAAGTCTACCCCTCTGCAAGCGACGAACGTGGGTGAGGCCGCAGGCGCATCTACATCAAATCCACCATCCCTATAATACACATGTTAAGAAGCCGACTAACGCACCCGCAGGCTCGAGACCTATGACTGGCGAACACAGGAGGCCCAATTCAACAATACCCTTCCGCAATACCGTACTACCGTCACCTTTCCATCATCATCGCCGTCGGAGACTCCAGAGAATCCTGACACTGGACAGTCGCAGCCGCTGCGCATTCATTTTGTTCATAGACGTTCCAAGCATGCCGACGCTTTGCCCTTCCTCTTCTGCCATACCTGGCCGTCGTCCTTCATCGAGGTCGAGAAGATCATAGATGCACTCGTGGATCCCCAGAGTCTACCCAGCTTTGGAGCCGGTGCTCAGCAGGCCTTCCATGTTGTAGCTCCCAGCATCCCAGGCTTTGGGTTTAGCGATGCGAGCCAGGTAGAGGGCTTCGGACTGAAGGAGACGGCGGAGGCTTTTGACGGGGTGATGCGTAGGTTGGGTTATGAGCATTACGTTGCTCATGGAACCGGATGGTAGGCGGCTCGATCTTTTACACATCAACACCAAGGAGCGCTAACAACAGCAGGGGCTTCAGCATCTGTCGAGCATTGGCGTTGAACCACCCGCAGTACTGCGCTGCTGTCCACACGGTTAATCCATCATTCGCGGAACCATCGTTGAAGCAGAGCCCGGTGGCTTTTTTCAAGTACCGGCTCGCAAGGTTTACACGAGCCAGGATCCCGTTCCTCAGCTTTGGCTACATGCCCTCGGAGCTCGATGCATCTGTAGAACGTGGACTGGAAGATGGGACGGCTACGCACAACGTACCTTGCTCTCAAGGTCCGCTAGGCACTGCCCTGTCGCGGCTCTATTCCCATCGCCCGCAGACTCTTGCGTATTCACTGTGCGACTCCCCGATCGGTCTGCTCGCTGGTGTACTGGATGTTATCCACACGCGAGCACCTTCACAGTTGTCGCCTGTAACGTCGCGCTCCCGGTCGCCGTTTCTCTCGCCGATTGAACTGGAAATGCAGAACGAGCGTGCGTCGCGGAGCACCGGTGGTCTCTCTGCGATCCCCGAGGTACCTGAGCAACAGCCGAGTCTGCGCGAGAGGGAAGACAACGTAAAAGACTACTTGTGGTCGCCGATCGAGGTGCTCAATTTCACGATGATGCAATGGTTGCCGGGGCCGGAGGCTTCACTCCGCTGGCTGCGACGCGCACATATCGACAGCGCACCAGACTCGCCTCTTAGCACATCCTACAGCAGCATACCACTTGGGATAAGCTCCTTCCGAGGGCGCAACAGCCACAGCAGTGCATCGCCAGTCATGTGGGGAAGCGCATCGTGGCCGGTCTTCTGGGTGAAGCGGCACCAGCGACCAGCGTCGCTCGCAGCATGGGAGGCACCGGATCAACTCGTCTTGGACATGCGTGAGTTTTTTGGTACCGTCCTGTCGCACCCCTCGGCCGTCGTCAACCTTCCCACTCCGGCAACTTCGCCCCATCCACGGCGGCTCCGACGATAACATCTGTGGATGGCAGCTATAGCTATATTGCTGCACTGTTATGCGCATATAGCTTGGGTCGGGCCATTGGAAGGATGGACGGGGCAAAAGAGAGGCTGTAGGTGCAGCGCGGTGCAGGCCCGGAGCCGCAGTGCTTGCTGTGTTGGGAGCGGAGGATGCAGGTGTCGCAGCGCAGAGCGGCAATTGAGAAGACTCGACGCATAACGGAGCAATATATGGTTGGGTACATGTATAGTGGAGTGGTGGTATATCGGTGTCCTGGAGCGGTTTCATCACATGTATATTGGGCAACAACGCGCGGAAGGGCACCATCTAGCAGCGAGAGCAACGCGATGCGTCCTACAATGCACCTGCGATTTCCTCTGACCTGGCCGGCGGTGTGAGCAGGGTGAGGATGCACGCACACCCGGCGGAGGTGGTAGTGCGAACAGCGGGGAGTACCTGAGCTAAATAGGCCGGGCGGCGCTGGCTTGGGCACCACATGCAGCCACTCAACCTTGACGTAGCCGGGAAAATAACGCAAAATTCTACGGAGTATTCAGTCCTCAACACCTCCACACCGCAACATCCACCAGCACGCACTTGTACACTGTGCACTGCACCGCACGTCTGCGCACCCTTCGCCGAGTAAGTACGGGTACACGTATTGCTGCCATGTCCCCGCCACGACGTGTTCTCCGTCCTGCCCTCGAGCCCAGACCATTAATTGCGCACGCAGTCCCTCTCCCCAAAACAGCAACCCAGCTTCAACACTCCCGCAATTCCAATTGCCATCGGCAAGCTGGCGCAGTCAGTCGCCACTCGCTACAATACTGCATAGGCTGTAGCAGCCTGCAGCCCGCTTCTGTTGTCGACTCCACCATCTTCTATGCGTCAAGAGGACCTCGTGCGCTTTCTTTCCAAGCCTGCGAAGTGAGTGCTACCCGCCTGGCCACCGCTCTCTCGTCGTCCCGTGATCTGCTAGCATTCTATGTGGAAGTCACCCGCAGAGCAAACATCAGCTGACCCGCGTAGGCCCAGATAACACCCGCTATTCCTATCACCCCCTCCACCACCACCACCATCACCATACAGATTTCACAACAAGCAGATCCTCGTCTGCTGGACCCGATACTTCCCCAGGGTATCGGAATCTAGTTGCCCGAGGACCACAGCTTCTGGCACCATTTCTCGGCGAAAAGCTTCGTTCATCCCCCTCTCCGCCAGACCTCCCTAACGCCCACCCGGACGTTATCCCCCCCCCCCATCCAACATTGTAGCTGGCAGCCGCCAGCCCGCACAAGCTCTCCCCTCCCGTGGGCCTTCTCTTCTCAGGCGAGCACCGCATTGCTTGTCTGAGCGGCAGATTGTGCTTCACCGCCAACAGCCAATCCCCAACCGCCTGGTAGCCGGCCGATTCGAACAAGTCTCCTGCCGAAGTCGAGCAATCCGTGTAGTCGCACGTCAGCAGTCAAGAGATGGTCAATACTGAGATTCCTCCGCACTACACTGCGTCTCCGTCGTCGCATATCGGAACGCCGCATCTGACGATCAACAAGGAGGCCACTATCGACCTTGACTCCAGCAATGCTTTCGAAGGCAAGTGGTCGTGCATCAGTAACGGGCTGGGAAACTGACAGTCCTAGGTCCTGAGAAGCTCCTAGAAGTATGGTTCAGCTCATCTGCTACCGACCTGCCCGGTCGCGCCGGCCCGCTCGGCCTCAAAGCTGTATCCGCCGAGACGTGGAAGGAGATGCTCGATTTGGTCAACTGCAAGGTCCTCTCCGTCATTGAATCCGACCATGTGGACGCCTACCTCCTCTCCGAATCCAGCATGTTCGTCTTCCCACACAAAGTAGTTCTCAAGACCTGTGGCACCACCACCCTGCTCTGGGGCCTCCCCCGCCTGTTGGAAATTGCCGCCCTTGACGCAGGCTTTCCTCACGTAGCTGCCCAGCCTGCTCGCAGTGTCCCGGCCGCCGCTACCCCGTACCGTGTTTTCTACAGCAGGAAGAACTACCTATATCCCGACCAGCAGCGCGGACCCCACCGCAGCTGGCGCGACGAGGTCCGCTACTTGGATCAGCGCTTCCAAGGCGGCAGTGCTTACATGATTGGGAAGATGAACGGCGAGCATTGGTACCTATACATTACCGGCCCAGACACCAGCTTGACCCCACCTCCCAGCCCGGACCGAGAAATTCCCGAGACGGAGACGAAGTATGTGAGCCACCCTCAGCGCCTGCTCCCAGAGCAGAAGACGGACGAAGAAGGTGATGAGACCTTGGAGATGCTCATGACTGACCTCGATGAGAAGAACGCCCGTCAGTTCTATCTCGAGGACGCGAGTGCGGTCGCGGAAGGTCGCTTTTCCCAAAAGGCTCGTGATGCTCGCAAGAATGCTATTTTATCCCTGGGCTCTATCCCGGAGGAGAAGAATGACAGCCTCGGTGGCTCCACTGTGCTTAACCCTACCCATTCGGAGGACAGCTTCGATGTGTTCGAACAGACGTCATCTGACCACTCTGGCTTGAACCCGGACGATGAGCCGCTTACCTTCCCAGAGGAGCTGACCACCGAGGGTCACACTTTGGGCACGGTCGTCTCCGAGACTTGTGGTCTGTCGGACGTCTACCCCACCTCAAAGTATCCGGATGCCCGCATCGACTCTTATCTGTTCACTCCCTGCGGCTTCTCGGCCAATGGCGTCATCCCAGCTCCAGGTGGCGCTGCCGTTGGTTCGAAGAAGGGCTCCGATGCTACCCACTACTTTACTGTTCACGTCACTCCCGAGCCGCAGTGCTCTTACGCCTCCTTCGAGACCAACGTTCCTGCTCGTCAGTCTGGTCGTGAGACTGCCGATGTTGTCGAGCACGTTGCTGGCATCTTCAAGCCCGGTAGATTCAGTGTCACCCTCTTTGAGGGTAAGCCAAGCGAGGATGCGGTGAGCAAGACTGCCAGCAAGAGCAAGCGTATGGAGACCATCCCTGGCTATAGGCGCGTGGACCGTATTGTGCACAACTTGGATGGGTATGATTTGGTCTTCAGGTACTTTGAGAGGGATGACTGGAAGGGTGGCAAGCCGAGGTTGGGTGAATTTAACATCTGAGTGAGTTGGGGAGGTTCATCCGTGTCCAGGCCTCGGAAGGGCTGCTGTGGATGTTCATGTTCCCTTTGTTCACTTCTCGGATGGCTCAATACGTCCAAATGCCGGTTCCTCTCTTTTCCAATGCCGCGTCCAGACCTCACTCGTGAGGACTGAGCGAGGAAACAGATGTGGCCAGCACAGTGCCTACAGTCCCTCCTTTCTTGTACCTGTGTCTTAGCAGCTATTGCTGAAATAAAACACCATTGGGGAAACCGGTGCCTCACGATCACGATCACGATCACGATGACTTGGAAGGTGCGGCATGTGCTGTGATGCATTGATGTTGCAAAGGAGGTAGTGGATGCCAGCGCGCTTAGAATTGCCCCTTTCGCACACATGGCACCCCGCCGCCGCGTTCGCCCTCACTAGCCGCCACTTTTTGGCCTCGATTGCTAATAAGCTGCCCTCCGTCTCTGCAACATGATGCCGTCCCGTCGCGCCCAATCCGCTCGCCCGCCGCCGCTCCACCACCACCACTGCACGAAAACGGCCGCGCCGGGTTGACGACATGGCGCTCGAAAACATCAGAAACATCGTCCTCGTCCTCTCCGGCAAAGGCGGGGTAGGCAAATCGAGCATCACCACCCAACTCGCCCTCACGCTCTCGCTGCAAGGCCACGCCGTCGGCGTGCTCGATGTCGATCTCACGGGGCCCTCGATACCGCGATTCTTCGGCATAGAAGAGCGGAAGGTGCGGCAAGCGCCGGGGGGGTGGATACCGGTCCCTGTTCACGATAGGCAAACCCTCCCACGCCCATCACACAGCACCACGGACAGCGAAGGAAATGGCTCCCAGGTAGAGAACGAAAGCGCAATCGGGCCGCTGGCATGCATGTCCCTCGGCTTCATCCTCGGCAACCGCAGCGACGCGGTGATATGGCGCGGTCCGAAGAAAACGGCCATGGTGCGCCAGTTCCTCACCGACGTGCTCTGGCCACCGCTCGACTTCCTCCTCATCGACACGCCACCCGGCACCTCCGACGAGCACATTTCTCTCCTCGAGACGCTCCTCAAAACCACGTCTTCACCTGCATCGCCGCCAAACCAGCTTGCCGGCGCCGTCGTCGTCACCACCCCGCAAGCCATATCCGTATCGGACGTCAAGAAGGAACTCAATTTCTGCAAGAAGACCGGGATACGGGTGCTGGGTGTGGTGGAGAACATGGCAGGGTTCGTGTGTCCGAATTGCAGCGAGTGTACGTATGTGTTCAGCAAGGGTGGGGGGAAGGTCATGGCCGAGGAGTTTGGCGTGCCGTTTTTGGGGAGCGTACCCATCGATCCGGCGTTCGTGATATTGGTAGAGGAGGGTGTGAAGCCGGTGTATCCGAAAGGCACAGTTGTTGGGGGGAGGTCGTTAGGCGAGAGGGATGTCGATGGAGAGGGGGAGACAGCAGGAGGGAAAGAGGGATTGCTGGTGGATAAGTACAGGTACTGTAGTTTGTCGCCGTTGTTTGATGGTGTTGTGAGGAGGCTGGTAGAGGATATACGGAGTAGGAATCGATGATGCAACATCGCGGCCAACGAAAGTCTCTCTCACCTGGCTGTCGCTTTTCAAATACTTACGATCAAGTAAGTCCTCGTGACCGTCCGAGTTCTTGAACTATAGTGTCGACCTACGCAGACTTCACGCAGAATTAGTTGAGCCAGTCCCTGCTATTCGACTGCCCCACCATCTCGGCTCAGCAATCGTAAGTGAGAGAGGTTTGCAAGATAGTCAAGGACTATCCATGTCGGTAATTGCTGGAGACATCTTGTTGCCTACCTACCTGCCTATATAAAGCGTCACCTCCTCCCCTCCGATTTTATACCCCGACTACTTCCTCCTACTTACACCCCAGCAAAAACGGCATTTCCATCGACGAGTTTGAATCACACAATCCAATCACAAGCACGCCGTTCAAACAAACGACTAGGCGGTCACTCGATCACAAGAACAATACATACAAGAAAGAGATGGCTTCGGAGCAGCAGCAGAAGACGGAAAGTGAGGTTGTGAAGGCCGAGGTAGGAGCAGGGTCTGAGGAGATCGAGTACGACAACGGTCCTCGGCAACACGGCATGTCCGAGATGCAGCCCCGGGACACAATCGGAGATGATGTGAAGGTAGAACCTGGTGCTGATAAGCGGATGGCAATCGACTGTCAGGCTTCTCCAGAGCACAGCAGCGCACAACCTGGGAAGCAGGCCCTTCATCCGCAGATTAAGAGCGAGCCGAACCTCGATGAGCCTCTCTCCCCACAGTACATTCCGGAGAACGTTTCGAATCGGCACCAAGACACCATCATGAATGATGATGCCAGTGCACAGCAGCCTGCACCCGTCGATGCTATGAGTCTCTACTCGCAGATGCATATGGAAAATTCGGACTCCCAGGACCATCCCACCGTGAAACCAGAGTCTCAGCCGCCTTCAACTCTCAACGAAAACACCGGCGGTGGTCGGGAGGTGGAGCGGGTGGAAGCTACGAGGGCTATTGAACCGAACTCTTCGGATCTTCAGATCGGCCGAGAGGCCCAAATGGGGCGGAGCCCGCAGCAGACCACTGAGCTTACTCCGATCACAGGGAGTTTTGAGAAAGACTCGATACTTCCCGGATTCAATGAAACAGCGAGTCCCCACAGGATTTCGGATCTTGTGCAGCAGCCCAGTTCCAAATATAATGACCAGGTGAGCCGGCAGCACGAATTTCAGAATGGTATCAGCGGCCTCAACCATATGTACCGTCCTGAATCTTTTGGTCACCAGAGCCGTGCGGAAGAAAAACGTCCCGTCCAACAACATTACTTTGGTCCCTTGTCTGATCATCGACAAGCGCCTCCGTCCGATCATTACGACTACGGAGAGTACGGATACCCGCCGCTATTCCGTCCGATTCAAGGAAATCTGAGGGATCAAGGTCAGAACATGGCATATGGCCACCACTTTGGAACTTGGAATAGAGACTGCTTCCACGACCCTATGCGGATGCAGATGCAGATGCCGGGCCCGTATCAGCCAGGACACTTCAACGAGCCACCTACTCTCCCTCAGCACGGCTACCACATGCCCGGGCAGGAGCCGAAGAATCCAAATTTGACTGACCCAAGCAGCTCTGGGAAACGCAAAGCCGTCGAAGCCCTTGAAGACGTGAGGGATGAAGGTCTAGAGATCCTGAGTACAGATGACGAAGAAAGGTCTGACGACGATGACGATGAGCCCCTCGTGAACCGCATAAACCGCCCGCAGAATTCGGATCCGGCTTTTGGTCATGGATCACGGCAGGAGCAGCCCAGCGAAGAGGTGCAACCAATCAGCAGACAGCCTCGACCGACTCAGCATATACAATCTCTTCCAGATAGAGCCTCTTCAGTGTCACCTCCACGTCCCCTGCGCGATTCTTTGACTCCGCATTTGGAATGCGATGACCCTGCAGCAATCAGCTGGAAACTTCCCACCTACGCCATCGATGATGCTCCAGTTAATCGCGAGACAGGAAATCAAGTCATCAAAGTCTCTCTCCCGGGCTGTGTTCGCGAGGCTCTACTCGTCTCCCTCGACCGGCCAGACCAAGAGATTCATCTATTCCGTGAAGTCTTCCTTCCAGCCCAGCAGTCGCTAGCACAGCCCGACCCAGAGCCTCGAACAGCGATCGTCAACTTTCACAGCATATGCACCATGGTGCTTGAGTCGTACCACGCCCACCAAGTTGGCGATCTCGAGATTTCACCTCGGCGTCCCACCGTCTACCCGCCGGATGCCGACGATGCGGTTAAAATCGATGCCCGCAACATCGATGAGAATGAGATTTACTTCTCCACCGTAGATCGCTGGCGTGCTGGCCTGGAACATCCCATCAAGAAAGCGTATGCCCTGATCCGTGGCCCGCAAGAATTCACAGAGATCGCACTTGACATCATTTACTACATCAAGGAACATGGCATGGTGGCCCCGAAGCCGAAACCGAAGGCTGAGAAGACGGAAGAGAAGGCCAAGAGGGGACCAGGTCGGCCAAAGGGGAGCGGAAAGGCGAGTGCTGGGGTGAAGAAGTCGACTGGTCATGCGAAGGCGTCGAGCAGTAAGGGAGTGGAAACGAGAGCGCAACCGAATACTCTGCAGACGAGGAAGAAGGCGAGAAAGGAGAAGGCACCTACGGTTTCCGTCTCACAGCAGAAAAAGAGGAGGTGAAATTTGTAGTCCTCCGGAGTAGATTTCGGGTTCGCGTATGGAATGTGACCTGTGGGCTGGCGTCGGAGTGTCTCTGATAGAGATTCTTTCTGTGGAAAATGGAGGCGTTGGGCCAGGTCGAAAGGATTGTGGGTGGTCGAAGGGGTCTAGGGTATGGTTTGGTTTGGTGTGGGGCTCTTGCACGTTCAGGAGTTCGGGGTCATTCATTCATTCTATAGGATAGAGAGATCTGACTAGGATCATGAGGCTGAAGTAATGTTCTACTACTCTAAAATTCTTAACATTTTTTTTGATTTTTCTGGTGAAATCCGCGCATCACGCACATGGACACGGTAAGTATAAGTTGAGCCTAGTTGATCATGACTGTGGCTCGTTTCCACCGATGCAGAGCGCCAAACTAGTATACGAGTATTCGGATTGCTTAGCAATGCTGGTGCTGCAGTACCTGCTTTCTAAGCTTTCATCGTTCGCTCGTTTTCTATGTACTCCGCGGAAGCAGTATAATCCATTTGGATTTATAACGGAGCGGAGGGGATCGCATCAGCTACCGCACCGGCACAAGCTATCAAGAAGGGTATTATAAATGAGGACTTTAATTTCAAAGCAGATGGAATATTTCAGTATTATAAATTATGTACATGTATGCCCTCGAGGCATCTCCTTTAGCAAAATCAGGTCCGAGGAAAATCACTTCTATTTACCTAAATTTACTACACTGCATCTCCGATAGCCTTACCTACTACGCTAGACCCGACAAGAAAACCGTCCTTTCGATTCTCTTCCTACCTTTCCAGCCAACAGGAACTAGCCGTGTGATCCTTTGCTTCGATAGCTTTCTTGGATAATTTACTAAATATGTCGGTCGACACACTCTCGCTTGCAGGAAAGACTGCTATAGTTACAGGTTCCGGCAGAGAGACTGGCATAGGTGCCGCTATTGCCAGAGCTTTTGCCCGGAACGGCGCATCTGTAGCAATCCATTATGTGTCGGAAAACTCCAAGGCGCGAGCTGAGAAGGTAGCGTTTGACCTCAATAAAGAATTTGGCACCAAAACCACCGTTGTACAAGGAGGGGTGGAAAATCACGATACCGCGAGGAACATGGTTGAGCAAACTCTGAAAGCGTTTGGCGTCGATCACATCGATATTCTCGGTATGTCATGGGTGACGTGACGCTCTTTCCGGGTAGTCGGACAAAACTGATCGGCCATTTGTTCCAGTCAACAACGGAGCAACTGCACACAAAACACCTCTCTTGAAGGTCAAAGAAGAGCAAATCGAAGAAGAATTCCGCGTCAACGTCTTCGGCGTGATTTACATGATACAAGCTGTTGTTGGCGTAGGTCGAATGCCGAACGGCGGCCGCATCATCAACATCGGCTCCGTCGCCTCGAAAGTGTTGGTCCCACCAATTTTATATAGTGCGACAAAAGCTGCAATGGATGCCCTGACCACGCTATGGGCTGGCGAGGTAAGCTTTCCTTGGTGTTCTTCCACTCTCTCTACGCTCGACAACCATCTGACGATATGCCGGACAGCTTGGCAAGAGCCATGGAATTACCGTCAATACACTCGCACCCGGTCCGATTATAACAGATTTGGCAAGAGACTATCTGTTGAACCCTGACGGGTCTCCAAGTACGTATCAGATTGCCCTGTATGAGCAGACGCGAGCTGCGAATCGCCTCGGGACAGTGGAGGATATGGCGGATGCTACGCTTCTGCTGGTATCGGAAAAGAGCCGGTGGATCACTGCACAGTTTATCTCGGTAAGCGGCGGAATCACCGGGACTGTGTAATCTGGAATTGTCTTTCAAGCTGGCTGTAATTAACTGCTCCCGAACATTGTGCCGTGGTACAGAGTGCAGCACTTCAGTCAATCATTCAACATGATTGACGCTTCAGGCTGGGTATAAATTGAGGTCTCATCTATAGGAGAATAAGACAGACGTTGACTTCACTCTTTTTTTTCTTTCATCACTTATGAGAATACTATATAATTTGGCACAAGTAAGATACCGCACTCTCTCAATACCTATCTTATCTACTCAATCGCATGCCTTTAGCTGGACTGGAGTTAATTGAACAATTGTGGTTCAATAGCTATCAGCCTTCCTATAACATTACTACCGCCACTTTGGATTGCCACTTCCATGCTGAAGGAAATACTGGTCATGGACCTCAATAAGCGTCCATATCTTTTGTGTCAGGGGCCGGTTTTCTCTAGATTTCATTAGAACCAATGACTATAAAACACTTAATTAGGTAACAACCCTCAACCTCTCTTTGGTGCTCGAATATTTCATCTGCATGTTCGTCTTCTGCGGAAGGCATATCTGGTTTAATTAGTAAAGACTTTACTGAGTTCTTATGCACGGTCGTTCCTTATTATGTTTCTACCCAGCCTAGATCTGAGTTATTATTTCCAGAGCTTGCTTCAAGGTTGTCTGGCTGTGGCCCAGATCTAGTTATAAGTTACTTCAAGCAGTAAGAGGTGCCTATGATGCACTGATCATCTCTGGGCATGGTAATCGAGATTGGATTCCGGGTCTTGAGTGGCGTCACAAGCTGAAATGAATGATAGGCTAGAGTTGGAGTAGAACATAGGTTCACTATGAACTATAACTTATTTTTAGTCTTCTTCCTGTAGACTACTCTTGTTTACTGGGTACCCTTATGTCAGGGGGCAGTCTGATCCTGTCTTTAGATGCGTTCACTGGTAACTTAAATCCTTGACTAAAAAATATTATCCTTACGCTTTGGAGTTTCCACCGACCATAATTCGTTATTTGCTTTCATCGCTCCAAACATTTCTGTCCTTTCTAGATAGAGATAGGAAGTCCCGCACTTCAGGTAAAGTTTACATCTAAGAACCTGAAAGAAGAAAGTAGTCCCTAAGCGTAAGGGCCTTCAGTGTTAAGCTGTGGGATTTGAGAAAGTATAAAAGCTTTTGTGCGGTGCTATCGAAGCCATATAATTAACAGTACTGTATCAAGCTCTCAAATTCCTCAAAGTGAGCTTTGTTGAATATTCGTAATCCACCTTGAAATCAGGTTAAACCCCAACGTTGCATTTGCTGGAGACGCCGGGTGCTTCTTGTGACAAGGCCATCAAACACTACCGGATGTAGCATTGATCTACATAGACAAATCTGAGGCTACATTGTCGCCCAGTAGCCTGGTGCGGCACGGATGCCTTCCTCAGCTTGGCAGCAGCTTCCTACGCCTGCCGAGGGCGAATAAAAAGCCTCTTTGCCGCAACTCAGCGGCTATCTATTGACCGACCGCAAAAAGAAAGAAGGAGGCTGAAGTCATTTGAAACAAAATACAAAGCGGCTGTTACTTGGAGACATTGCCACTAGCCTGAGGAAACAAATAATGGCGGGTATGCTTGTATACGGCGTAGTCTCTTCTTTCTGCCAAAGAGATCGATAGAATTGGAAACACTACCAGTGGAAATGTTTTGGCACAATCTGACCAGAACTGTCAGCGGCAACGGGGGAAGCGCAAAGGCCAGAGCGGATGTTGGAGTAGATAATCGATTTGGAGGTTGGTTGAGGTGACGAATGGAGTGAATGCGCTATTAATAATGTCAGGCTAGATTAGCTAGCGTGTACTTAGTGGCTTGGCATACATCGCCACACCTGTAGAATCGAAACATTGACAACACCATCACAACCATCATCATTGCCTTTTCACATGGCGTCCCAACGTGGATACGGCCATCTCGCGCCGGCAATCATAGCTATGAGTATGAGGAATACCACAGTCCAATCCATTTCGCCTTCTCTACGGTAGCTGCTTACTTGAGAACTGTGCACGCGATAGGGTTCTTCTGGTGCAAGATTGCGGCGAAGCCCTAAATATATACGCAACGATGGCTGAACGCTTACACCGGCGCCAACAACACCTGTTGGACAGGTGACCAGCGCTTATATCCAAACTCTGTAAGGCACGACACTTCAGCATGGACAGATCTGATGACCGTGCCACGGCATGGATAGTAGTATTCGCTCTTAGGCCACTTCTCTTGGCATGCTTCACCAGGCCCTGGTTTTGATAGTCGCGCTTAAAGTCTGCTCTAAGTGGAGAATGTGATCGGTCAGTTATTTTTCCAGAAGGCAGCGGGCACTGCCCCGGTAGCTAAACTGTTTGGTGTTTCACCCGCTTCCAACTGTAGGCTACGCCGTGCGCGCTGGCATACACTCACTCCCGAAGATGTAAAGAAGGTTGTTTCCTCCCCCCTAGCCAGGCTCACCACGCTAATCGGTATATTCATCAACCTTCATCTCTTCTACTACGCACTGGCTAGTCCAGGTACTCAATTTACAACTTCATTCTCGCTCAAGATGGCAGGACCGTCAGACCCGGACTTTCTTTGGCCCCAATATCCTGAGATACCCATCTATCTTGACACTCGTAATGAACGTCGGACGTTCAAGACCTATAGCAGTGTTAGCCCCACCATACCGCACCCAGATATCCGACCACAGGAGCGCCCGATCCAATTCCTAGCAGCTGCTTCTACGCAATTCACGAACTTATCACCTGTATCACCAGCTACTCAGTTTACCAATCTATCGCCAATATGGCCGATACCTGAACCACCAGTTGAGCTTTCCGAGGAGCCAGCTCGTCGACCTGCCCTTCGATTTTTCCCCACCGGAAAGCCGCGTGTGCAGCTTGCTCAAGGCCCTTTCGAACGAGCAAAACAAAAAGACCCAAAGGACTCTCAACATGGCCTCGGCATCACAAGAAACTCGACAAAATCGAACCCGATCCCCTCCGTACAAGTATCCCCTGTGGATGGACTGCCTATCGACGAAAAAGTCGGCCTTCCTTCGGGCGAAAAGATGAACTCTTCACACAATATCGCTCAGCGAATCGAGCAAAAGCTGTGGCGTTACAGTACTTCTGGGAACATCTTGAAGCGATGGATGCTTGAAATCATTAGCTGGGCTGTCAGTGCACTTTGCATGGGGGGCATCATTGGTGTCCTCATTTACCTCAAGGACGGCCCTCTTCCCAAATGGCCCTTCGGAATCACACTAAACGCTTACATCGCCGTCCTTTCTCGAATCGCTTCGGCAGCCCTGATTCTTCCAACAGCAGAAGCTCTTGGCCAGTTGAAGTGGAGTTGGTTCCAAGGAGATTACTCCAAGAAGATGTGGGATTTTGAGATCTTCGATAATGCTTCAAGAGGGCCCTGGGGCTCTTTATTGTTACTTATCCGTACGAAAGGCAAAGCTCTAGCTGCACTTGGAGCGCTCATCGTTATATTTTCACTGGCTCTTGATCCTTTCTTTCAACAGGTGGTGGCCTTCCCAGAGCGATCCTTCTTGCAAGGCAATAGCTCCGTTCCACGAGTTATTTCATATAACCCAAGGTTTGGAAAAGAATATCAAGAAGGAATGGCAACGTCGCAAAAAGACCAGGATGTCAACGCTATATCCCAGAAATTCTTTTTCGACAACGGTACTCAGCCAGTCATGTTCGGAAATGGAACCCGCCCAGACATACCACTTTCCTGCCCAACCAACAACTGTACATGGCCTATTTATGAGACCTTTGCCGTATGCAGCCAATGTGCAGACGTGTCGTCACTCTTGACCCAAACATGTCTTACAACCACAGTGGACTGGACTTCTAACCTAACGGGTGCTGGAACTGAGAGGACCTACCCAAACGCGACTGTTTGTGGATATTTTCTCAACGCTACAAGCACAAAGCCAATCCTCATGTCAGGGTACCTTGCCAATACGGATGGAAAGCCTGCAGGTGAAGCTCTGTTAATGCGCACTCTGCCACTGGTTTCGAACCCCTTTCGGAAGCCATATTTTGGCGGCTCGATCAACTTCAAGCATATTCGAAATCCGATCCTGGACGCTCTAATTGTCAGTGCCCCTAGCGGACCCGAGAGTGTGTACCAGAACATGGCCCCAATTGCCTATGAATGCGTACTGTCCTGGTGTGTCCAATCGATCAAGTCCTCCTACCAATCGTCAAACTACGAAGAAGAGATCATCAAAATCTACAGGAATGAAACATCGGGGGAATACCCCTGGAAGACAGAGAAAGTTTCAACTGCTAAAAGTATCGGAACGCTGAATTATTACTTCGAAGACCCCATCATTGACGCACCGTCGCCCGGTCTCAATCGCTCTTACTATGGTACTAACAACGATACCCACGTCAACACCGTTGTAATCATGGACGATGTCTTTCCTTCCTACCAAACAGTCGCGAATGCATCCGCAAATCCGATTATGCGTATTAAAACATACAACCCAACTCATATCTTTTTGCGGAGCCTGGAGAAGAACCCATGGGTTCCGCCTAGCAATATCTCGCAGCACATGGACAGGTTTGCTAAAATGGTCACAAACACGTTGCGGTCTGGTACGAGCAAGGAGATGATTGCTGGTGAAGCATATGCAGTAGAGAACTTCGTCTCTGTTCGCTGGGAATGGCTTACTTTGCCTCTGGCTTTGCTTATACTTAGTTTCATCTTTCTTGCATCGACTATACTAAAGACAGCCAGAGAGCAAGGCGAGGTTGGTGTGTACAAAACATCTGCAATCGCAACGCTTCTTTATGGGTTGCCAGATGAGTTACAAAAGAAGATCACGATTGCGTCGGCTGGGACGCCACGCTCGAAAGCGAAGGAGCTGAAAGTGAAATTGCTTCCGGCGAAAGGTTGGCGTATTTCTGGGAATCTTTTCTCTCCTCTCACGCCAAAGAGCTCCAGTCAGCCGCCACCCGGATGGCTTTGACTTTCTTCCAGGCATTTGCGTAAAAAGTGGGTTAGTTGGATCAGCATATACAACTTATCATTCTCTAATTCCCTTTGAAGAATAATACACGAACACGAAAATGGAAACCTCTTCTTCGAACATCCTGAACGTGATCCATCGACAACACGACGCTACAGGGACCAAAGAGATAGTAGAAAAAGGGATTATTAAGAGATGTGGGAATGGAAACTCTGCCTCGAAACATTCAACGGCCACGACGTCGAGATCACTGCGTTTCCTCATCCATGGGGAGCTGCCCCTTCATCTTCTGCAGACACGAAAAGCTGGCGTTTCTCGTTGTCAGAACTTTCATTAGGCGTATAAATCCGGCGCTTCTTGTCGCCAGTTCGTTCTTCAGAAACCAAGGGCTGTCGTTCTTGAGGTGCATTGTGCAGGCTTTGAGCATCCTTATTGATCTGTCAGCTTATACAATGATGAGAGGGCTCTCCTGACATACCACACTGGACCTTGAAGTAATCTGGCCCTCGCGAAACGTGGGTACCGAGATGGGGGCCGACAGAATAGATGTCGCAAGAGAGGCGACGAGGAAGAGAAAATGTCCGTGCATTTTGATATTTATTGATATAAGGGTATCTTGAAGAAGAGATATTGATTGGGAGAAAGTAATGGTTGAAAGAAGAAGGAATGTATATCAGGCAGAGCCTTGATAGAGGAGGATTGTTGGAGTGTGTTGACTCTCACCGGGAATGAGCAATACTGTTATGGAAGAGGTGGATACAGAGCTGCCTTTATCGATGCGACTTGAACCCCAGTGTCGGTCTTGTGCGATGCTTCGAAACACCGTCTTGTATCCACTATCACACTCTTAGGCGCGTACTTTCCCACCATCGCATGAAAAGCCTCGAACGACGACATGCAGTCACACCGGAACTAGCGTAATATCGAATTCGGACAACTATTGGAAGGATGGGCTCAGGGCATGAAGCTTCGCGCATGGATTCGGTTGGATGAAACCCGCAGGCAGAATGCTGGAACGCAGAGCGTCAGGCCGAACTTTTGGGTGGGCTGAATCGAAGCAACAATGATCCAAATTTCCCTGTAACTTGAGCGCTACGACATCCTGCGTCTTTCTTCACAAACTCAATAGATTTTCAATAACAATTCTGCACCTGTAATCACTCTCTATGACTTCAACGTCGTTAGCAACTGTCACCCAATCGTAGCATTGCAGCGCATTAGATGTGTCTTGGCGGCGGCTTGAACCTGCATACGGGAACAATGCGATTGGCTAAGAATGAAAGCCCTGTCGTGACTTGGCCGTTCGAGCGACCTATAGTACCTTATCACACTTCAACCGCCTACGTGGTTGACAAAATGGCGCTACGAGTGCCCTCATATTCTCATTCCATCAGATTTGTATGGTTAAAAGAGACGAAATCTGTGAACGTGGGCTTTCTTGATGTATAAACCCTGGTTTCTTTTCACATACTCAGCGCTAGGCTAACATTCATTGATGTCTGGCATTTCCTCAAATGTCACTGTAGCTGAGTATGCGATCAATGTAGCTACACCCCTACATCATATATGTAGACTGCTTGCTATACTGCCGTTCTGTTCATCTCTCTAATAGTATTTGGCATTCGGGATGCTTTTAATCTCCCACTGTTTTTATTGCGCTCGATATGCCAATGTTCAATGACCAGAGGTATATCAAGATTCGAAGAAAATGAAAGAGACCTTTGAAACGGTCCGATGACTTGCAGGTGTCAGGTCTCGACCCGAACATGGGTTCGCAGCTTCCTGCAGCCTCGTCCCCCCTTTCTGCAGCACCAGCCAGACTTACACAGCCTCGCCGTATGCACGTACCTTCATCACCGACCCCAAGCTATCTAGAAGAGGTATTTGATGTTTTCATTGGCTTATTTCAGCTACCCTTACTTCTTCAAGTCTGGTTGCTGAACATTCACACCGACATTTTTCAATTGGTGATAGCTAAGCGCGCAATGCTGGTCAGTTATTCAATATAGATGGAATATTGTACGGTACAGAGGTGAATCTGGGGGTCTATCTGCACATCCAAGCTACATATGCGTCACAATGTCTTCCCTGATGCAGCCATTTCTGTGTTATCTTGTCAATCATATGTGCAGGCTGCAGAAGCAGCGCGGGAGACTGGGATGTCACGGCTGTGCCCTTAGATATCCTTGACAAAGTATGGGCCGGTACGAATATTGACTCGACGACATACGCACAAAAGGCTTTTCTCTCAATACGTCAGAATACCGAGCTAGGAAAAAGGTTGAATTTGGAATGTAGATATGTACTACATGCATGTGAAGGGTTTGAAAATAGAACAAGGTTTTGGAACTTGTGTTCTGTTTCTGATATCAATGGAAAACCCGTTTGAAGGCCCATACAGTAGTTCACCCTGCGAGGCTACGTTCCCTATAGTAGAGAAAATAAAGGGCGGAAAGCTCCGAGTGTAGCCAGCTCTTGACCGTAAATTGGAACATGACGTGAAAAGTTCGCATACAATTACATAGGATATGGTACCTCATAGAGGGTGATAGCAGTCTCCCACCAGCTTTCATCACTTTTCTCAATTCTTCAATTACGAGAATCAACTTATTCGAATTGACTTCTACGAAATAACACGAAATCCCGTCCCTGGGGTCTATGGTAATAATCTTTTGAAAACTCCTCTATGTGTCCGTACGAGGTAACATTTGATGTCTGTACGGTCATGTGACGGCTACTCTCACATGACCAAGAGCACCGTGCGCAACCGTTTCAGGTTGCGTATATCCTTTCATCCCACCCGTGCGTAGATAGATCCTCTTTACACGGAATTGATCAATCATCTTTGTCACCCCTGAGCGCGCGCATACCGTGATAATCAACTGTGATTACCACAAAGCCCATTCAACACTATGGATATATTTTACGGTGCATTTAGGTTACTGTATATACCACCTATAGAGATATTATAAGAGAGAAGAAAAACTTGAAGGCAAAATGAAGTAATCTCAGAGGTCCTTACACTTGTATATATATGGAGGAGGTAGTGCGACTTGCAATTAGACGATAAAATTACAATAAAAAATCGTAAGTGTTCACTGTTCAGGGCGGCCTAGTGATATATATAACATTGAAAACTAGATGGCAGTGGGCTGATGACAATCTTAACGCCAGACTCGAGACCCGACACTCCTTCGTATGAAATTTCGTGACTTACAGCAATCACCTAACCTGAGCCTCACTACAGTTGTTTAGAATCCTGGGGCGGTGCTAGATTTGAGGTGTTTCATCTCTATGCATGAAGTATGCAATAGACGGCAAACGGAGACAGAAGCAAAGTGTTGTACAAAAATGAGTGTATATATTAAAGCTGAGGATCTAAGAGAGAGAGAGCACCGCTACTGAGTATGAGGGCGAGTCTGCCTGCCAAGGCGCCATCCCAAAACAGGATAGGATGATCATGTGATAAAACCATGTGATCAGTATCTACAGCAGAGTGAATCTTATCCGTTGATGTATTGCTTGTTTCTTGACTAGCAACATAGGAAGAGCTATCATGACAGCGTGTTAAAAATACATTCATCAAGCGGAAAGATATTTCGAGGAAGGCCCTTGAGAAGAGCATCGTGATGATCGGGGAATCAGCACGCAACATCAATGGATCAACCAACTTCATCAAGCTGCTTAAATCTCTTTGACAGCACTTATATATTCTCCTTTGCGATTGTGTTCTACTATCCTTTTCTCACGCGTCACATCCTGAACGACTGAGTGAGTGACCCAGTGAGCCCTTATCCGAATACTTCACAGTAAATATCTGGTCTTTGGATAGATAGTTACTGTATCATGCACCTTCCCTCTTCCTACTTCTCATATCTTTTGCCGAATTGGAGTCAAATCGAGTCCGTGTAACGATCAATGGCTCAGCAGGCGCTGAGTTGCTTTAGGCGCTGCGGCGCAACTAAGCGCCAGATGCATGAGCAGCCCCTAGGTTTCAGTCTTAACACTTGCACTAAATGCGCTGCTGTGGCCCTATTATTTCATAAGTTTATTACATGCCCCTACATAGTAAGTCGACGGGCGGCAAACTGAACTGTATAGACCAATGACAGTCAGAATCGCTACACCTACTTTTTAGGTTGTCGTTTCACCTTTCCCCTATCCATACAATACCGAAATGAGGTATTTGGATCAATGCTCATAGCAGGACTTAACATGTCGACATTGAACAATAACTTACAATGTTCAGTTTGGCGGTGATCCCCCGACGAAAAACGGCCATGAGAGTTGCAACAAAGCCCACTCACAGTAATTGTAGAGAAAGAAAGCAGAGTTTGGTCCTTTTTTAACTAAATTTGATGGAAGTTCGCTGCATTTATATGGGTGTATGGGGGAAAACTCCGGCAGTGGTACATGGAACACTCACTTTGCTGTAGATACTGATCACATGATTCACTATCCTCTTCTGGGATGGCGCCTTGGCAGCAGCCTCGTACTTAGCCCAGAGCTCTACTCCATCTCTCTTAGATCCTCAGCCTTAATTCTACCTTTGTGTTACTACACTTGTTTTTGGTTTCTCTGCTTTCGTCTTCTTGGCCTGCCGGCTATTGCACACTCAGTGGATCGCGTCACTCTCGATGTTTAGACTTCTATCGTATCATCACCCCAGTAGTCGTCAGGTTCTTATCCTCCGTCCTGTAATCACTCCAGCAGTCATCCTCGTCGTTTGAAAACCTTACTTGTAGGGGAAATTTTGATATAGCTTGTATGCGAAATCTCTAGGCTGGTATTGGTACTTTCCATGGTCGAGTGCGGAAACTTTAAAAGGAGGTAGAGATGGAGTGCTGTTCCTAATCGTCAAAATAAGGGTTTTATCGGAACCGACTTCTGCTTTGCAATATTCCCCTCCTCCAATGATCACCAGAGATGTGCGACTTCTCAGCCGCAACAGTTCCGATTCAACTTTTGGAATCAGCAGTAAATTTCGCGACCTCTTCAGGTCACCGATCGCAAGCCGCGGATCAGGGAAATACACCGATAAAACGAAAACGCAGCACGGTGAAGTAGAAAGCGTTAAAGAAAAATATGCTTTCAAGTAAGAATACGACTGTATCGCCTGCACATGCCCAAACTAAAGAAAAAGAACTTGTTCAGTAATTTACCACCCGCTCATTCGTCAAAATCCTCATGCGCACTGCGGCCGCACCATTACCTCGCTACAGAGCGAATCCTCGCAGAGCGTGTTGCAGCTCGCGCTCGTCAGGCCGTACACGTACGGCTGTCCCGGAACCTTGAACTGCTTGGAGAAGTTCTTGGGGTTGATGCCGTCGTATCTGTAACCAGCGCGGCAGACGCAGTAGTAGTGAGGTCCGCCTGTCGTCACACATCCGGTTGTAGAAGAGTCGCAGAAGTTCTCGGCCGGGTTGAAGGGGTTGCAGGTTGTTGGACAAAGTTTCTCCAGCGAGTCACCAGTCCATGAGTTCTCTCCATTACCATTCTGAGAGCCGGGGGCAGGGCTCCCGGCATCAGTTGGCTGGACTATCTCGGTGGTGGTTGAGGTTGTGGTGACAAGAGTTGTAAAAATGCCCGGAGGGAAGTCAGGTTCGGACGCGCTGGTAGGAGGAGACCAATAGGATGAGCTACTTGGCAAGAATGAGGGTGTCGGAGTCGGCGTGGATTCGTAGCACCTCCTGGGGCATTTTCCTTTACCCTTTTTGACCTTCTTCCCTTTCTTACCGTGACCATTGCGTAGGTCCTTGACCCATTGAGGAAGGTCATCCGCATCTTTGTCGGCGTAATCGACGTTTTGGTCATAGGGAGAGTCGTATGGGTGAGGTGTTGCCTCCTCAGGAGAGAACTCGTTGCCGAACAGTTGGTAGTTGTCAGTGCCCTTACCTTGGCCCATGCCACCGCCTTTGCCAGTCCCACCTGACTTAGATGGCCACTTGAACCCGCTAAATCCCTGAGATGACGGCACATCCTGAGCGAACCTTCGAAGCCTGCTAGCTTTCCACAAACGATCATCGTCAGACCCATACCCAGGCTTACACCACTCGGGGCATTCTTCTTCAGAGTTAGACTCGTATTCAGGCTTGGTACTCTTTTTCTTCTTACCTCCGTGCTCATGCTCAGAATCGGAATTCCAGCCGCTTTGATCTTCGCCAACGTACCAACCATAGTCTTCGCCTTCCCATCCTGGGGGTCCGATCGGGCGTTTGCCGTAGGAAATACCCGGTGGGTTGCTCGATTCGGTGGGCTGTACTCGCGAGGGAATGGTTAGCAACAAGTACAGTTTGTGGTGAGAGGAGATGCAACAATTTCGGAGGACAAGCTTGGTAAGGTGCTCCCAGAAATTTGAACCATGGATTTACTCTACGTACCTCTGGTTCTTCCTCAGCAGGAGGATCTTCTTCAGGAGGAGGATCTTCTTCAGCAGGAGGGTCTTCTTCAGCAGGAGGATCTTCTTCAGGAGGAGGATCTTCTTCAGCAGGAGGATCTTCTTCAGCAGGAGGGTCTTCTTCAGCAGGAGGGTCATCCTCAACTGGAGGGTCTTCCTCGACTGGAGGGCCTTCCTCGACTGGAGGGTCTTCCTCGACTGGAGGGTCTTCCTCGACTGGAGGTTCATCAGCGTTCACCTCGGGCGCACTGTCGACGGGCGACGCCTGTGGCGGATCATCTTCGTCGGCGGCGGCGTCGAATGGAGAGCCTCCAATCCCACTTCCAGCAGATTGACCAGGGACAGGCGGGCCGGGCTCAATGACAGGAGCAAGCTCAGGATCCTCTTGATCGTCCGGGGCGGGGCCGTCATCGAAGGTGGGAGTAGGTGAGTTCAGAGGCTCCTCGTCCTCGTCGTTTGTGGCTGAAGGATCGATTTCCGGCGTGGGTGTTGGTGTAGCGTAGGAGGTGGCTGTGGAGACGAGAAGAGGGTCGACAAGAATCACAGGTGTCGGCGTAGCTGCGAAAGAATCATCCGACGAAGTAACAGACTCGACGACAGCGGTTCCGGCAGTTACGGTTGCAGGGTCATCTACCTGGGCGTTCAGGGCGCGCAAAAACAGCGCCCCGATAAGGAGGGTCGACTTCATTGTGGCTGACCTCCAGAGCAGAAACAGAAACGAAAAACGGACGCTGTGTAGATACACCCAATAAAATGAATGGCTGGGGAAAGGAGTGACGGAAAGAAGAACAGCCTAGACAATGTATGAGACACGAAAGTTCTTATTTATAGCCCTTCGTAGTGAATTCTTTGGCACAAGATCAAAACAAAACCTTCGAAGGAAAAGCACGTGGACTATACTGATCGAGCCCTTGTTGTTGTTGGAATGCAATCCAATTTGTGCGCCGCGATGTTGGAATGTGGATCACAATAACCGCGACGATGTCGCTTGCGAAGTGAGGATCAAGTATTAGATGCGATCCTCTGAAAATCAACGTTGGTTTCTTAATATTGGGAAGTATCAGTTGATCGATGAACTACTCGTCATCGTTCAAGAAAATGTTGTTGACATCGGATGGTCGGTAACGCGTTTCATCGCATTCTTTGATATTGTCTGCGGCACTCGGAAGGAATGCGATTCTTGGGTGTATTTGCCGTTGAAAGACCTCCAGGACAGCTTCGCATATGATGAATATATTGTTCTGTGAAGTATCAGTGCACGTTTGTGATCCTATAGCAACTTATCAATGCTATGATATTGCCCACAGTCTCCCTATAATTTTACGTAGATTGTGTAGTGTCTCGTGCTCCAAATGTGATTACCCTTCTTCTCCCCAATCTACTCGGCAGAATGCGCATAACGTATGATATAGGGAGGTGACCTCTCGTAGCGCTTCTTAATCCCCAATCGGGAGTGGTACAAGGAATGACTGACTGCGCAATCGTTCATATGTAGAAGCAGTGCGTATGGCATATGGCGACAACTCCGGAGTTGGTAGGCAATTGACGAACTCTCAATGCTAACGATCAATGTAGAGCCGTGAAGCGTGGCAGACGGTAGAGTGGGAAAAGTAGACCGTAATCGTAAGGAAATCGCCGTTTGGAAGCCCCTGCAAGATCCTGATGCGATACGGAAGGCGCTGGAAGGTGCGAATCAACTTGATTGGCAGGGGATGGGGACAGCACCAATTGGAAGTGATAAAATCCTCTCACAACAACTACCTCCACTTGTTATCCCACCCAGCCTACTCGACAGCAAATGCGATAGCGAGTTCGGAAAACCTCGCCATGTTATCAATCGAAAGTACTCCAAATCCATCATCCACGTCCATGCTATCTCTTTCCGTGCGGACGTACGGATCAAACTCACCAGCCAACGGGTTGCCCTCGGCAGCGAAAGTTGCAGGATATCCAGGCCCAGTATAAGACTGCAAGGTGGGAGTATATAGTCAGTGTACGTCTCGAATGCGTTTCGTAAGGTGGAATTACCATGTAGTCCGGCCCAGCTCCGGGCATCAGTTCGTAAACGTCCGTAGGTATGGAAATGTACTCTCGACTCAGGTCCACAGCCCACTTGGTCAACGGAGCGTCTGCGTCGGAGATGATGAAACCGATAGACTCATTGGTGTCTTTGGCTATGAATGCAGTCATGTCAAACTCCATCATGGCACCGATATTAGCTCCTTCTTGCTTCTTGCACGCCGCAATTACCTGGCTTCCCAGCAGTCCTGCTTCTTCCGCAGCGTACCGGTGAAACTCGACAGGCCCGTCCTCTGGAACAAACCCACTCAAAGCTAGTACGCGAAATGCTTCCAAAATACTGACAGTGCCAGAACAATCATCATCAGCGCCTGGAGCGGGCAGTAGTGGGAAGACATAGTTCGCCGAGTCCTGGCGCGCGCCGATGATAGTGAACGGCTTTGAGAAATTACGAACCTTGTGCTCAAAACGGGCGATGATGGAAGACATCAAGCATCTAAGTTTGGTTGACCTTGGGGAAAAAAGGCGTGGTTAAAGGAAGAAAACTAAGGCAAACGCCCCTCCAGCAAACGCCCTCCCACTCCACGCCCTCCACTCCACTCCCTCCAAACCCTCTCCTACCACCAACCTAATCGTACTACATATATTCAATTAAGAGTACCACTATCATATCAGCTCAAAGAGTAATGGTCCGGTGGAATAGCGCAACACTGGTGGTAGATTCCTTACGATGACTTGAGTTCGATCCGCGCCCACAAATCAAAAATCAACCTGAGAAAAAATCTCCGGGTTGTTCTGGGGGCTGGGAGAAAACTTCTCTGAACAGACCAGTTTTTTTTGCCCAATATTTTTGCTTGGTAAGTTTTGGGGAGAAGGGGGGGTCTCTGGTGAAGCGACGCGACTCTTACGCGTGACTTGGACACCGAGTCTTTGTTCTCGAAAAGAGCGGTATTCTTCTCCGCGACGATTCGGCCGTTCGCTAGCACGGACAGCAGAGGGAACTGCGTATAGGTCCGTAAGTAAGCGAAAGCGACGGTCACAGGCCTTGACAACGTATCGAGCATCCTCTGGATCATGTAATATCAGCGGAGTCACACTATGCGGGCGTCGACCAATTCGTCGATGGATGTTGGAGGATCAACCTCTGCCGTTATTATGCATGCAGAAACTGTGTCATTGAGTGTACATAACCATGATCCCTAGGATTCTCAATGCTCTACAGTACAGACGGGCCGCTCCAAGATGGAAGGAACATAAACTGCCATCGCACGTGAACATTGCCCAAAGGTCCACCGTCTTTTTATGGGGAGATCCGTGTTTCAATCATCGCATTCCAACTCCCACACGATGAGCCACTCGAACCTCACCATGACCTAGAACAGACGTACAGAACGTCGACTAGGCGGCGTTCCAACCGGCCCATCCCAAGCGTCCTCCACAGTCTGATCACCCACACTGCCATTGCTGGCGCAGGCCTGGACCGTCAACGTCCGATTCCGCGCCTCGAAGATATCGGTACCATTCGGCTCCTTGCGCAGATACTGATACTCAAGCTGTAAGGAAGCTGGCAACTCGGCGAGAAAGTTCCACAGCGGTCGCTCGGATGTATAGTACGATGCACCTCCGGCTAGAGCATCATTGGGGTTGAAGTTACCGAGGTCGGAGATGTTGCCGATCACGTAGATGTTCTCGCCGTAGAACGTGGTGGCATTGAGATTGAAAGTGACCAGTACCGTGCAAGAAGTGGCGTTGTCAGGAGCACCGGCGTTAACAGCAGGCTTGTATGTGCCCACCACGGAGCCGGATTGGCACGTTCCGGGTATGGTGTTGTTTGCCGGTGCACCCCAGGATGGAACTGAAGGGCCGCCCGAAGCAGCAACGCGAGCATTTCGCATCGTCACGTAGGCAGCGTAGGACCATGTGAGATCACGCGCAGATAATGCGGTACCGTTCTCCCGACTATACTGCTCCGCTAGTGCCCCATTCGCTGGCGTATATTCCAAGGTCTTGTTGACGAAGCCATCTGCCGCGTTCGAAATCGAGGCGATCAAGTTGGTCGTCTCCTCCTCGCCATTCTGGTAGGTTCCTACTTGGGCGGAGGGATATATCGACTTCCAGAAGGGAAGAGTGCGTTCGTCGATGACGATATCGTTCCGACTCCACTGTGCTTTGGCGTCATAGAGCTGCTCGGCTACGGCGAGGGTGGTGAGATACCATGGGTTGCCGTCGAAATAGACGTCTTCCGCATATCGACCTACGGCGACGGCGGTGCCGTTGGTACCGCGGTTGATGGTGTAGATGGATCGGAAAGAGTCAATGTATGCTTTGAGGTTAGCAAGAGCCCGCGCGGAACAAGGCTGAAACGTGGTATCGTCGCAAGTCGCCACTGGATCGTATGCTATATGATGTGAGCGACTTGAAGATGTGTCAGGATTTTCCAGACTCACTAGCAATTACACCAAGCACGGTGTTGGCATCGATACCAGACCGGCTGAAGCCAGACTCAGTGTTGATGTTTGCCGTAACATACTGTCCATTCCAAAAAGTTTGGAGAAAACACAGCAGATTTGGGGCTTGGGAATCATACGCTGACACGTCTTTGCCAAGTTGTTTCCCAAGAGCTGCGCCCTCGACCAAAGCACGATGCTGGACTCCTGTGGCAAAGAACGAGCTTCCACTGACCTCCTCCCATAAGTCGAACCCCGTCTGATTCCAATACTGAGCGACATAGTTGAGATCATTCTGGACGATGTCCCAGATGTCGTTGGCTTCGGTAAGATCGGCGCTATCGTTTGTGTCGAGGAGCCAGCGGGAGTACGTGATCAATGCTGTTGCGCGCAAGGCTGGACCATCACGCTGAGGTCGTCCCCACGGACCGTTGAAGCGAGTCAAGTTTGAGTAGTACTTGGGCTCACCTAGGCCACGACCGGAGCCCAAAGCACCAGACGGGTTGCTGACGGTTTGGAGGATCGCTTGAGTCTTTGCATAGAGTTGGATCTGGCTTCGAAACGAGGTCCTGCCGTTGATAAATTCATCAACGATCATCTTCATTGTGAGTGCCGCATCACGTGTCCATGTGTAGAAGTCTACCCTCGGTGAGCACTCGTATTTCATATTGTGAGCCCACCCGGATTCGAGCACTTACAGTTTGGCTCCTCTGTCGAGGGCGAAGCGATGATGACGCCGTTGTCTGCTCCGGGTGCTTCAGTTCCAGAACCGCCGATGTTGTTGAGGACACCTTGAATGGAGATGGCGTACTGAGTCTCGATATACTGCGGTTGGGGTTCGGAGTACTGTCGAGGTTGAAAGGGCCCTGCCACGGCTCCACGAAGAAGTGTAACCGCCAAAGCGGCTGTGAGAAACCGCAGTAGCATGCTGGGAGAAGTTGGGGGTGCGACGATTCGAGGTTGAGGTGATGGGAGTAGGGGTGTGTTTGGCACCCAAGGGTTTATATACTTGGTTGATGCGTCATACATATCCATGTGCCCCTAGTTCCTCCGCGCCGAACCCACATTGACGATGTAGCACAAACGCCCCCCCAAGGTCACGGGGCGAGACAAACAAGCTCCGATTGCTAGCCGATAGGGCTCGGGGAAAGCGCGTGATGGCGGAGAACCGGGATCGGCATGTGCTATTGAACGTGGATAGGAAGGTGTGTATTGAACGGTTTGGCATCAACGTGGGCGCGACGCAGGTAGGCTCCTCGGTACTATGCAGAAGTGCCGTGTAGCGTGAGACTGGTCAACGGTATGGTTGGATGCATGCCATGTGATCGTCGTACACTGGCACATGAATAGGTAGCCAGGATTGGGCTGTCTAGACGTCGATATGGCAGCTGCAGGTCAACGTACTACGATAATGGTATAGTGGTCGTGCGCAAATTGGAGTTGGTTCCGATCCCTCGAGATTCTTGCATACCTATAGGTAGGTCATTGACGGAGAGCCGAAACTCTACACAGATTGCTTCAGAGATACACCCCTAGCTGAAGAGCGAGGCATATGGGATGAAGGATGGGATCAAAAGCGGCCGTTCGCATGTGAAGACAACATCGGAAATGGAAAGAGGCTAGCCCGGAATTACCCCGCGACATTCACCTTTCCCGCACCCGAACGCGGCGCCACGTGTCTCTTGGTGCTCTTGTATGGACGCCACATTCTGCAGGTACGTCCAATGACTTCTCGCGCGTGCAGACTGCTCTCTCTACGATTCTACACTCGCCTGAGCAGCCCCGCGGAGCACTCCAAACCCATCCGAGAATTCTGCCGAAGCGGAGGCAGCGACTCGTTCGGGAATTGCGTTGAACAAGTCTTGTGCGCCCTCGCCGCGTTCAATGGACGGCGGAAGGGTAAAGAAGGTCGGCTTACTTGGTCACCTGGAATGTTTGCATTGGAAGTTGGATTGTTTGAAATTCCACAGCTAATTGGATACATGAAGCCAACAAAGATTCGCCCTCGAATCACCCCTCCCCGTTGAACCGAGTGTCGCGCGCATGGGCGATACGTCTATCGGGTGGTGTAGCCGCCGTCGATGAGGAGATCGGAACCCTATTTCAAAGTCAAAACATCACTGGACAGAAGGCCGGGGAGATACTCACGGTGGTGTACGAGGAGGCATCCGAGGCGAAGTAGAGGAAAGCACCCTTGAGCTCCTTGGGGTGGGCGCCACGGCCCATGGGAATCATAGAGTGCCACAGGTTCTGGATGTCCTGAGGGACGAAGTCAGACAGGCCGGTGTCGATGTATCCAGGCGAGATGGAGTTGACACGGGCGAAGTCCCTCCACTCGTTGGCGAGCGAGCGGGCCATGTGGATGCAGCCAGCCTTTGCGACGTTGTACGAGGTCTGCTCCTGGGGGTAGTTGGCGATGTGGCCGGACATGGAAGCGGTGATGACGAGGGAACCGGTCTTGCGCTCGCGGAAGTGCAGACCCACGGCGCGGGCGCAGTTGAAGGTTCCGGTCAAGTCGGTCTCGATGACCTCGTTCCACTGCTCAACCGTGGCATCGAGGATGCCGTTGTCGGCCGTCTTTCCGGCGTTGGCAATGAAGACATCGATTTTGCCAAAGTCGTCGATGACGTCCTTGACGAGCTTTTCCACGTTGGAATAGTCGCCGACGACGCACTTGTAGGCCTTGACTTTGACGCCGTACTTGTCGCCGAGCTCTTTGGCGTTCTTCTCCGCTCCGGCTGCGCGAGAGTTGTAGGTGATGGCGAGGTCGGCACCGAACTCGGCCAGACCGCGAGCAGCTTCGATTCCAATGCCGGTAGGACCGGAAGCTCCCGTAACAACAACGACCTTGCCCTTGAGGGAGAAGAGGTCCTTGAGCTCCTCAGCCTGGGGGATCTGGGTAGGCATGGTGGTGTGCGTGAGAAGGGGTGTAGCTGGACCGAGAAGGTTGATTTGGGGTGGAAAGAAGCAGATGGCAGCAGACAAGACGGGAAGGGAAGACAGGTGGGAGGAAGGGGGGTACAAGTACCGCCCACCAGCAGGGGGACGGTTGGGGGGCTGTAACGGGGGTGCCTTTGCTGATGCGATTCAACGTCATGACGGAGAATGTGATTCGCCAATTGGAAGCCGTTGTGGACTCGATGCGTGGATACTGACCAGACCTAGGCTCCAACGGGAGGCGCAAATGGGTAGTGTACTATGTAGTCATGTTGTATCAGCGGCCAGAATTACCCCGCGGCCGGGGCCAGAGAGCTTTATCGATAAGGCGGACGACTCTCACCTCTCACCGGATCAATGCACAGTCAGCCATGGAACGCATTACAAAAGTATCGTACTCGCTATATAAGCGGGAGTCGTACCGCTGGCCCTGCATGGAGTGTCGAATGCGGTAATCAGCTCTTTGGCGTGAAATGGATCGATCCTGCTTTGCCCCTCGTTTCGATCACGCAACTCGACGTTCCGCTGGATACATAAGCAATTATTCACCACGCCGTGGCGCGAGTGGATAAGCGTCGAAGGAAATGGGTCCGACTGAGCCATATAGATGCATGCGAAGGCGAGCAGAGAGGGCAACATCTCCGAGAGTACGTAAACGAGTTGCATGCGGGATAAATGCTGAGTCGGCTACTTTTCCCGGACCCCGTGCCCCACGTCGGCCGGTACATCAAAAGGCGAGAGGAAGGGAGGGTCGTCCTGCACGTGACGTCTGGGGAAAATCGCACATGTATCAACTCCCATGATCGGTTCCGGGACGGCACAGCTGGGAGAGGACGTCCAATGTCGATGCCGCAGCCAGGAACGTGAGGCTCTTTCGAACGCTAGACCCGAAGTGCAAGCGGCGGGCGGTTAAGGTTCCCCCCCACGGGTCAGCTCTTGAAATTCACGTCGTCTCCGCGTTCACTCCCTCTACCTCATCCATCACCCATCCTGTGCATCCCAAGGGATCTCCGTGCCCTCCGTCCCATCTACCAAAATCCAGCACCCGGCCCGCTGGTCGCCGAGAGAACGACCGCCATGGTCAATGCACTGCTCCCAAAGCCCCTCTCCGCGAACGATGTCGTAGTGGGCCAGCTTCTCTCGCATCCCCTTCACCCCGAGCGCAACTGCTTCTACTCCGACCTCGCCCACGATGAAATCGACGGCCTCAACGACACGCACATCCAGACGCGGTACAAGGACCTGTTCTCCGTGGATTCCGAAGGCCGTTTCATGCGGAATTACGGTGCCAAGTTCGACCTCGGCAAAGTGTACAGACAGCCAAACCTGCTGCGAGTGAAGGCAGAGCAGATCATCCAGCGCATCAGCCAGCACCCCGTGCAGGCCTTCCAGGCCGTGTGCAACGACCCCGAAGCCCAAAAATGGATGCACGGCCTGGCCAAGGAGAACAAGCCCTTCTACATGGTGGTCGGCATCACCGAGCTGCACAAGGCCGTTTTCACGCGAGCGAAGCTGCAGGACGCGGGTGCATCGACACGCCTGGCCGAGACGCCCATTGAGAGGAACGCACGCGTTCCCCGCGCCGTCGCCCGACGAAACTCGGTCCTGGGCGGCATCGGCAGCGAGCCGCACGTCTCTGGCGTGTTCGGCATGGATGTGCGACGGTGCATTGCGCGCGTCACAACGCCCCAGGAGCCTCATAGCCTCGAGGATATAGACTATCGCTGGTATTACTACGATGTCCCTGGGTCCACGACCAAGGAGCAGCTGATGGTGGGCATGGGCGAGCCGGTCAAGGCAGACCAGCTGCGTCCCATGCTCGACCTGACCGAGGAGGATGTTCAGACAAACTTGGATGCCATTTCCCAGCTGAGCTTGGATGCGTTGAGCGCCGCCGCGAGCCCCATGCTGCGACCGAGCTCGCCCGCTCTGCGAGGACGCTCTCCGTCGCCCCACCCGATGCTGAAGGCTCATTCATAGGTGAGTGGACCGCCGACACCGCTGGAACATTCGACCTTCACACGGCCGCCACGATCGGATAGCGTGAGCGTGCTCCCGACCATTTGGCTGAACGATGCGACTTTGCAGTTGTAGCCTGGCGCAGGGAGACGGGCACAAGATCGAGAGCATATACGACATTGGATACGATGGCATGATAGACTGGGAGCTTCCCTGTTTGATACGAGCGAGCGACTGTCCCCTAACGGCCTTCTGTTTCCTTATTCGAGACCACGTAATGACTCTTCTATTCCCTTGTTGACCTTGCGCAAATCTATACGCCTGCCTGCAATCACGCACTGGACCAAGGTCCCTAGCGTAGCTTCCATAGCATGTCCACATCTCCCCTCATTATTGTGCGCTTGGCCCTGTCTGCGTCTGCGTCTCTCCCTCCAGCGGCTTCCTCCCATACACCCACACCCTATCACCAATTAGCTCCTATTCCATCGGATCCCAGAGGCACTCACGTCGTGACATAAAGATGGACCTTTTTCGCTCCCAAAAGCGGCACAACTTCATCAATCAATTTCTTCACCCTCTCAACATCCCACCCAAGCACATTGACGAAGAGCTTCAGACAAATCGGTGGCACAGCCTGTTTCAGATCCTCCAACCCATAAACACCCAGTCTCTTCATCTTCTCTCCCTTCGCCCACGTTCCACACGGCCAAGGCATCATCCTTTCCTCAACATCCACAAACCCAGTCTCCACCATCCATCTCCGATAATGCTGCACGTTGTCCCACGGTCTACCGGACCTTTGCGACGCGAGCAACGCATTGTCGAGGAACACGCGGATAGGATGGTCGGGCGGCGGCTGTGGGTCTAGAAATGAGAAGGGGAAAAGACCGTCTTGCAGTTCGAGATAGCCGCCTGGTGCGAGAGAGGAGTAGGCCTTCTCGATGATCGAGCGTGGAGAAGTGAAGCAGGAGAGGAGGGCTCGGCCGTGGATATAATCGAAAGGTCGGGAGTACGTCCATTCATCTTCCGCATCGGCGATTTCAAACGTCAGATTCTTGGGAACGTAGTCTGGTTGGCTATACAAGATGGAGAGACAATGTCAGCGGAACGTCTGCTGTCGAGCTCGTGTCGTGAGGCTTACATGGGGGAGAGGTCGGTGCCGATGACGGTGGAGGTGGGGTGTTGTTCGGCAAAGTCCATGGCCCATATTCCAGTTCCCGTGGCAATGTCGAGG
The DNA here is from genome assembly GCA_019202945.1 of Corynespora olivacea. Lineage (NCBI taxonomy): Eukaryota > Fungi > Ascomycota > Dothideomycetes > Pleosporales > Corynesporascaceae > Corynespora > Corynespora olivacea. The sequence continues at coordinate 264,237 of JAGQEM010000008.1, forward strand.
ACGCGTCTGGGAGACTCGATGGGAGCTAGGTACAAGCCGCCATCTACGAGGAGCAGCCATATCATATGTTGCAGGTCGAGGCGGTCGCGCTCCTGCTGATCATTTGGGAGAATGTATTCTAGAAGCGAATCAGATAAGTTTCCTTTTTCTTCTTTTTTTTTCTTTCTCGCCGTTGGGCTGGATGGTGCGATGGCTCACTCCCTGCTTTGTAGCCGTGGTATGTTCTTCCGAACTCTTCGATCGCTGTATATATCTCCGATCGTGCGCTCGTCGTAGATGACCTGGGTAACGTAACACAAGTCAGCTCGACATCGGCCCACGAGGGATTTTCACATACGCATAGCTCAACCCACCAATACCCGAGTCAGCCTCGCTGCTCGACTGCAATCCACCAGTCAGTCAGTCACGATCAGAGCTTCGGTTCCCATCCCCATCCCCGCCTCCCCTCTTTCTCTCTTCGCCCTCGGCCGCCCCGTCACGTGCTGGGCAGACCACTTACATCGCTATCCGCGATCAACTGGCCGATGTACTCTGGTTGTGGGAGCGCTGACATGACTGCATAAGTAGAGTGGATCAATGATGAGATGAAGTCATGTAACGACAAGGCTGAGGGTAGCCGGTGTTTGTCATTTGCGGATGATCAACGCAGGCGAGAGTCGCCCTTGTACGAACAAGGAATATGTGCTGAATAATAGAGTTATCTACCGCTGTGATGGATATCTAATCACTGCCGTGGTAAATACGGGAACTCGAAGAGGATCGGGTCACGGGGACGCGTCTTGATACGATGGAACCGTAAATGAGGACGATGGGAGGTCGGTTCGTTCCATCATTGGTGTTGGATTACGCCAGATATCGCCACCCGTGCCTTTTAGGTACTAGCTCGATGCGGCATTCGGGCACGGGGGACCTGTTGCTGCTGCTGCTGCGTGGAGATGGAAGAATATTGTTCCTCTTCAAGTCGCCGATCGCTGGGCGCGAACCTCGGAACGTTTTGAGCTGAGAACAAATTTCCACCTCGGTACCACATCCAACCACCAGGCAGCACATGCACATACTACACTTTATTCAAATTTACCCTCAATCACTCGGCGGATCTTTTCGTCCGATACGCCAGTGGTGATCAGCCTGCTTACTGGCTTTTGGCTCGAGGATGGAGGGGAGGTGAAGATGTGCGATATGCCCATCTGGCGCGTAGCCTCGTTTGCCCACCAACATTCCAAGGATTGTGGCAGCGCTTAGTCGAACCGATCGACTTCGCCAGTCTTAAAATAAGATACCAACAGATCTACTCCGGTTAGCGTGGACTACAAACCGTCCTCTTGGCCCGCATCATTAGCGAAACTTGAATCTTGTACAATAGTCCGGAGCCGTTCCCTCTCCCCTGACCTTATACCGCCCGACATTTCGACGGCTTCGAGAGTGAACCTTCCATCGGCGACGTGAGCGAGCAAAAGAAGCCATGGCAGAGGAGTTGGACTCCGCATATTAGACTCCGGTGATCCTTGCAAGCCCTGTAGGGCGAACCTTGCAACAACATGACCCCCAGTTCATACCGTCTCCCAGCCGCAGCACGGTCACAGCTTTATTTGGTACGTGCGGCAGCTCAAGTTAAGGCGACTATCCGCAACGCCTCTCGCGCGAGATCCGTAGGCATTCCCCTCTCTCCTCCATTCAATCGCGCACTGCCAGATTTCTTTCTCTCCCTTAGCAGGCTTCAAGTCGAAGCCTCTCGTACTTTCACGGGTTCTACACCGATAACCCTTGTCGCCTCTTTTACACGCTCTTTACACGCTCTGCGATATATTCTTCAGTCGACGATGAAAGCCTCTACGGCATTTTTCCTTCTCCTGGGGAGTCTCAACGGCTTGGTTGACGCGAAATGCTATCTTCCGGACGGGACCGCGGCGACGAACCCACAGTGGGGTGTCTGCTCTGAAGACGCATCGAATCCACTCAGTACCATCTGTTGCGCGTTGAATCGAACGAATCCAGCCGGCGGCAAGTCATCGAACGGATTGACGGCCGATGTTTGCCTACCGAACGGGCTATGCCAGAATGAATATGAAGACGACAGTGGGAATCACAAGTTTGCATATCAACGAGCGTACTGCACAACCGCCGACTGGAATAGTGGGAAGTGTTTAACAACGTGTGGGGCGACGGTATGTGTGCCTTTTGGGATGAGGGACGAACGCTTCGCTAATGTCGAGTAGGGCACTGGATTCAAGCAAATGACACCATGCGACGGTACCAGTACTTCGGATCGATGGTGCTGTGGTAATAACAAAAATTGTTGCAACCCGGATAACAAGGTCGACGTCGTAACACTCGCCGCAAAATTCGGCCAGGCAGTGTCGTCGTCGTCGTCGTCGTCGTCCAAGGCGTCTACATCTGCATCCTCAGCTGCGACCTCGAGTAGTGCCGCAAACACAGCTCCCAATGCCTCGAATACCCCAACTCCCTCCGCATCCGGATCGGCGTCATCGCCGACCGCATCAGCCGGGGCCTCTCAAACCACCTCCAGCGCAGCCGGTGGTCTTACGACAGGTGCCAAAGCAGGCATTGGCATCGGTGCTGCCGTCGGTTGCGCTGCTCTCATCGGCATAGGGGCTTGGACAGCGTTCGCGTCGTCGAGAAGGAAGAACGCCACAGCCGCAGGTGGCGAGACAGCTGAACTGGATGGCCAAGCTTCCCTTGTTATGAGCGCAGAATCAAAGCTGCAATACGTGGCGAGTGAGAGGTCGATACATGAGGCGTGGTCGCAGAGAGACCCCGACGAGTTGGACGAACAGACATACCGCATGCAGCCCGTGGAGTTGCCAGGAGAGACGAGGATAAGCGAGCTTGGGAGTGGAACGACGATGCCAGAGAAGGGAAAGCACTTCTAATGGATAGGAAGGGATAGAAAGGAGTGGTTGATGGCGCTCAACGTTCTTGGGGGGAATGATAGACTATACTTTGTAATTGATAGGGCATGCACCCGCCAACGATACGAATTCTATCTTCATCGCTCAACCGCAAAGGCCTCAAAGACCAGCCATACAATTTTGCCGTCCGAACACATCCACCGAGTTGAAGCAGCGCAAGCAAAGCATCAAGGCGCGCGCCAGATGTTACCCCATCCCAGGATCTCCCTGATTGGTCCCCCGGAAAACGCTGACTCGCCCATCATCAGCTTACCATGTACATATTGTACGAGCCGCGGCAATTCGGATCTCAGATCTCCACCACAACCATGTCTCCAGTTCCGCCCTCCTCGAACCCCCAACGCATCCCTCCCAAAAGCACATCGTCGTACCCACCATAATGCCAACCCCGCAGAGAGAAACCTTCGGCAACCTATCGCCCTGGGCCGAACCCTCATGGTACTCCTCACTCGCCTCGCCATACTACAACGCCTCGCACAAACACCTCCGTAATGCGCTTCGCGCCTACATCGACACCGATATAAAACCCCACATGCTGGAATGGGAAGAAGCAGGCGACGCTCCCGAAGCAGCGCGATTGGCGCAAGCGCGGTCTGGCTACGTGTTCACCGATGTACCCGAGCCCTATCGACCGAAAGATGTTCCCGGTCCTGCCGGCATACCGGTCGCGGAGCTGGATATCTTCCATCTGATGATCTCGACGGATGAGTTTTGTCGCATCGAGGGGGGTGTGGGGACCGCGTTGGGGGGAGGAAGCATCATCGGTGTCCCGCCGATTGTGCACCATGGGACCGAGGAACAGAAGAGGAAGTGGTTGCCCGGGCTGTTCAATTGGGAGACGAGTTTCTGCCTGGGCATCACGGAGCCCAGCGGCGGTGTGAGTCCTTGGAACCATTTGGTGGTGCGAGGTCACGGTTGAACTGACGGCATATGCAGTCCGACGTCGCGAACATCCAGACCACGGCCGTACCATCCCCCGACGGGAAACACTACATCGTGAATGGGTACAAGAAATGGATCACCGGTATGCCCTGGGCCACGCACATGACGACCGCCGTGCGCACCGGCGGGCCGGGCAGCGGCGGCATATCCGTCGTCGTGATCCCTACGGATGCCAAAGGGTTCACCCACCGACGCATCGCCAACAGCGGCCAAAAGGCCGGAGGCGCCTCGTTTGTCGAACTCGACGACGTCCACGTCCCCATCTCCAACCTCATTGGGAAGGAAAACGGAGGGTTCCGCATCATAATGACAAACTTCAACAAAGAGCGCTTCATAATGTCCATTGGCTGTAACCGCAAAGCGCGAACCTGTCTCTCCTTGTCCTTTGAATATGCGAACAAGCGACACACGTTCGGAAAACCGCTCATATCGAATCAGATCATCAGCCACAAGTTGGCGACGATTGGGAGATATGTGGAGAGTCACTGGGCGTGGTTGGAACAGATTGCATATCATATTCAGCAGAGCGAGAAGGGGTGGCAGGATCCCGATATCGCGGGCCAGATTGCGTTGAGTAAGGTGCACGGAGGACGGATACTGGAGATGGCGAATCGAGAGGCGCAGCAGATTTTTGGGGGAGCGGGGTATCAGAAGGGAGGGCCAGGGGCGGTGGTGGAGCAGATAAGTAGAGATTTGAGGATGATGGTAAGTTGTTCTTCTTCCGCTCTGGCGTTGGAATTGGTGAAGGTGGCTGACGAGAAATTCCAGGTTGTTGGTGGTGGTAGTGAGGAGATTATTGCAGATCTTGCTGTTAAGCAGGAGACGGCTCTTGCGAAGAAGCGGGGTTGGAAACTGTGAACATTGCAAAGTGCATTCGGATGGGACACGACGATGTCTTGAGTTGCATGAGACTTCTTGAATCGACCATCCGTTGGCCGATATCCCAAGCCTCGTATATCTGGGGTAAAGCAATCTGCCCAGATCTTGACCTTCCTGTTGGGGGGGATCAGACGTGATTCCAATCTATTCTGTCTGGGCAGGCCCACATCTTGTCACCACGACGGTCACCTATTTTCATACCTGTTCGGCAGCTGATGTCAAGATGTTCGGCTGTAATATCGGCTTTAGCTTTTAACGCTACAGACATGCCTATACCATTGACATGACGATCAACTACCCCTCACGTGCTAGGGTTGCACTGCATCTGCATGCTCAAAGTTTGGGACTGTGGGGAATAAACAACGATCGCCCAGGTCCCACGACCAAATAAAGCGACATCATGCCCCTAAACAACGCAAGTACCCTCGAGCCCTCGACGTGTTGCATTGTGCAGACATTGCCCGCGTCCTATTCAAGATGGGTCATTGCGCTTTAGCTATCAGGCTCGCTTCGCTTTTCCTCGCCTCGGCTTCCGTCTCCACCACCACCGCAGCAGCGCTCATTACCTCTCCCGGCCACACGACGGCGATTCCCTCCTGGAAAGTCCAATCTTCAGCCCAGGCAGGAAACGATGCCGAGAAGCTCTCCTCGGCAGGCCTCGACACATCAACATGGTACACCATCGGCTCAAAAGCAACGCTAATGGGCACGCTCCTGGAAAACAAGGTGTATAACGACGCATCCCTCTTTTTCTCCGACAATCTCGACAAGATAGACCGTGCACCGTTTCAAGTTCCCTGGTTCTACCGCGCGGAAATCCGTCTCGATGGGAAATCAAACTCCACCGACAACGCAAGGTTCTTCCAGCTCAAAACCCACGGCATCTCTTCTCGCGCAGATGTCTATCTCAACGGCGCACTCGTCGCGGACAAGGATACGCAGGCTGGTGCATATGGTGGCCTGACATACGATATCACGCCGCACGTGAAGAATGGGGAGAACGTATTGCTTGTCCGAGCGTATCCTACAGATTACAACCGGGATTTCGCGCTCGGCTTCGTCGATTGGAACCCTTACCCGGCGGACAATGGGACGGGCGTTTGGAGGGATGTCGAGGTTGGGATGACGGGGGCAGCGAGTCTAGATGGGGTGAGAGTCAACGCCAAGTTGGACGGGAGCGTCGGTATCAAAGTGGATGTGAAGAGCTGGGACGACGGGGGTGTGGATGGTGAGGTTGTCTGCACGGTGTACGACGCCCAGGAGAAGGAAGTCGCGAGACCGAAGACCGCTGTCAGGATCGCGGGCAAGGCGCAGGAGAAGGTGAGCTTGGATGTCAAGATCCCCGATGCGCAGATCTGGTGGCCGAGACAATGGGGTGCACAGCCCTTGTATGCGACTTCCTGCACCGTTTCCACGCTTTCTGGCGTCTCCGATACTACGCCCGTGTCGCGTTTTGGCATCCGTACGGTTTCCTCCTCGCTAAACGCTCACAACGACGTCACCTTCACCATAAACAACACGCCGTTTCAAGTCCTCGGCGCAGGCTACACATCCGACGTCTTCCTCCGCTTCTCTCACTCTACACTCCGCGCCCAATTCCAATTGGTCCTCGACATGGGGCTCAACACGGTCAGGCTGGAGGGGAAACAGGAGCATCCGTTTCTGTACGAGCTGGCAGATGAGATGGGAATCATGGTCATGGCCGGATGGGAGTGTTGCGATAAATGGGAGGGATGGAGTTACAACGACGAGGGTTCCGGCGTCACGTTTGCAGATCCCGACTACGCGATTGTGAACAAGAGCATGAGGCATGAGGCGGAAATGATGCAACATCATCCCTCGCTTCTCGCGTTCCTCGTGGGAAGCGATTTCTGGCCCGATGACCGCGCCACGGAGATCTACATGGACGCCCTGAAGGCTTTTGACTGGGACGTTCCGATCATCGCGTCGGCGAGCCAACGCGGATATCCGCAACCACTTGGCAACGGCGGCATGAAGATGGAAGGGCCGTACGATTGGGTCCCGCCGAATTACTGGTACGACGACCGACTGGGTGCAGCGTTCGGGTTTGGATCTGAACTCGGCGCCGGCGTAGGGACCCCGGAACTCGGATCCTTGAAACGGTTCCTCTCGTCCTCGGATCTCGAGGACCTATGGAAGAATCCGAACAAGGGCTTATATCATATGAGCACAAGCGTGTCCTCCTTTTACACCCGAGAGATCTACAACACAGCGCTGTTCGCTCGCTACGGCGCACCGACGTCCCTGGACGACTATCTGCTGAAGGCGCAGATGAACGACTACGAGGCCACGAGGGCGGAATTCGAGGCCTATGCCGCGCGCTGGACGGGCGTCGAGCGCCCGGCTACAGGCCTCGTATACTGGATGCTCAACAACGCGTGGCCGAGTCTCCATTGGAATCTGTTCGACTACTATCTCCACACGGCGGGCTCCTTCTTCGGCACGAAGACCGCTTCGCGTGTCGAGCACGTCGTGTACGACTATGCCTCGCACGCCATCCACCTCATCGATCGCTCTCTCGCGGCGCCATCCTCTCGAACCGTGGACATCGATCTCATCTCGTCCACCGGCGACGTCCTCGCCAGGTCCAGCATCGCAGCGTCCACGACCCCGAATTCGAGCAAGAAGATCGCCGATGCGGTGCCGGGTGTCGACAAGATCGAGGACCTGGCGTTCCTCCGTCTGGTCCTCGGATCGGCATCCTCGGGCGAGACACTGAGTCGCAACGTCTACTGGCTCTCCGCCGCCCCCGACGTCCTGGACTGGGACTCGTCGACCTGGTATCATACGCCCGTGACTTCGTACTCGAACTTCACGGCGCTGAACAGTATGGAGAAGGCGAAGCTCGATGTCGAGGCCCGTGGAGGAGGAAACGTCGCCTTGGAGAATCGGGGCAGGGTACCGGCGGTGTTTGTACGCTTGAATCTGGTGGACGGTGAGGGGAGAGATGTAGTGCCGGCATTTTGGTCGGACAATTATGTCACCCTGTGGCCGGGTGAGAAGATGGATGTTGAGGTTCGGTTTGACGGGGGTGAGGGATATGGTGGAGGAGCGAAGGTGGAGGTTAGTGGGAAGAACGTCGATGCACAGATAGTGGGTTTAGGACGATGATGAGCGGGGTATGGTAGAGGGGAGGATCAAGAAGATAAAATCAAGGAAATGTTCCGTGTGTTTTCCGTACTTCTTGCGAGGTATGAATGCCATACCCAAAAAGGGGGGGTTCACGGGATTTGTAAGTGGTGAGCCAGTCCCACGCCATGCTATGCATCCCAATGCAAGTAAACATCAAGTATGCAACCCAAACGCCTCGCTAATATACAAGAATCACACCTATTCCAACCACGCCTCGGAACCTTTTCCCATTTCCTTCTTGCTCACCGGGATCTCTATCCAGGATATGCAAAAAGAACTATCCATCAGAGTCCACCATCATGCTCTCCCCAAGTAAGCTGATATCCTGCGCCTCTCTCCGCCCTCCTCTTCTCCTTCCCCGTCCCGCGACACGGTTCTGCTGTATTTCTCTCAAACTCCCTATCCGGCGATCCAATTCCTCCATCTCGTCATCGCTCTCGCCGCCCATCTGGCCCTTCATCCCCAACCTCATGTCGTCGGAGCCGCCCAACAACACGCCCATACTATCCGCCTCTTCGTTGGCTTCCAGAGCGCGGTTGAGAAGATCGGTTGCCATGGGGTCTTGAGGTGCGACCGCCAGTGCTTCGTGGAGTGCGATGACGGCATCCCATGAACGATCCATTTCGAGGAGGACCAGACCTTTTGCGGAGAAGATGCCGGCGTCTTTTACTCCGTGGCGTAGGACTTTTTCGAAAGTGAGGAGGGCTTCGTCCAGGTGGCCGTGGCGGCGGAGGGCGTGGCCCAGGTTCGTGCGTGTCGGGAGCCAGGCCTCTGGGTCTGCTTCATTCTCCTCGCTGATCTTGAGCGCGCGCCGGAACATGGTTATGGCGTTTTCCATATGGTTTTCGTGGTAGTATACGACGCCCATTTCGTTCAAGAGCAGGGGATCCGTGTTGCAGAGATCGTAGGCCGCAGTCAGGTATTCATGGGCAAGAGAGTAATTGTGCAGGAGCAGGTTCTGCATGCCGAGGAAAAGCTGAGGGAGATGGGTGCCCTGGAACAAACGTGCTGCGGTGGAATATGCGGAGATGGCTTGGTCGTGCTCGCCTTCGGCGGCGAAGGTGTGTGCAAAACCCACCCAAGCAGGACCAAAGTGCGGATCCATGACCGAGGCCTTGGAAAAGTAACGACGCGCTTCGGCGATGCGGTTTATGGCCAAGTAATAAATCCCCACGGCGAGCCAGGTGCAGGGTTCTGACGGGTGCGTGTCTGTGAGATCGTGGGAGAGTAGGAATAGAGCGTTCTTTTGGCCGAGTTCGTGGAGAGACGCGAGGTGCACGGGGAGGACGGAGAAGTTGTATTTGTCGGCGGAGAGGACGGAGGAGGTCAGCTCGAGGGCTTTGGAGAAGCGGCAGTGGGTGAACATGAGGTCGGCTTTGGCGAGGATGATGTCGGGGTTGTCGGCGAGTTTGTAGTGGGTTGTGAGCTGCTCCACGGCATCTTCGAATCGGTCCGGTCGCGAGTACTTGGAGAGGCGGGTGGTGTAGAGCGTCTTTGTGAATTCGGCGGCTTCCTGCGACAGAGAAGGGTTTCCCGCGACGGTGATGTCGTCGAAGTTGAGCGACTCGAGAAACTTCCACTCCTCGACAGGCGACATGAGCGAGTTTGCCATCAGGGCGTCGAAGGCTTCGAAGCATTGCACGTCGATCTGGCAGGCCGTCTTGTAGCATTCCTTTGCGCGGTCGAAGGCGTTTTGTTTGGCAAAGCACACGCCGCGCAGATAGCACATGCCCGCCTCCGACTTGAGGCTCTCCACGCCCTCTCGGTCGCGCTCCTCGCTCGTCGGCTGGCGCTCGGTGCGCGACACGTGCCGGTGATGGCGGGCGCCGGCCCGGGTGTGCACGTCGACATGGCGGAGTTTCTGGCGCATGCTCCCCGGCGCCGAGATCAGGTGGACGGGGTTCTTGTCGCCGAGGATGCCCAGCGCTTCGTCCACCTTGCCCGTCTTGATGGAGCAGTGCGCGGCCAGGTAGCGACATTGCGCGTTGCGCTCGATGAGGTTCCCGCGGGCGAGAAAGGACTGGGCGCGGCTGTAGTTGCCGGTGCTGAAGTGCGCCTGCGCGAGCCAGAATGCATCTTGGTCGTTGCCTACGTGCCGTCCATCAGTATCGGGATCAGGATCAGGATCGGTATCAGCATCGGTATCAGTATCAGCATCGGTGTAATGGCGTTGGTTCCGATGGCGATGCGGATGGAAGAACACGCACCGGTCAGCGCGAGCAGTTTGTCGGCTACAAATATGGCCGTGTCGTACTGGTGTCTGTTGACGGCCTCCTGCCGCCATTCGCGAAGATATTTCTCCATGCTCGCCTGCGCCCTGTGCCAGAGGGACGTCGTCTAGGAGGCGGGCGGTTGTGGATATGGTTGCGCCTGCCGCTACCGTTGCTGCCGTGGCTGCCGTGGTCGATGGGTCGCACCTGCCGCCGCTGCGACGATGGGAGGGTCGCGCCTGCCGCCGCTGCGACGTGCGCGCGTGGGCACGGGAACGCGGGGTTCTGCCGCCGGCCACCGCCTGCCGCCTGCCGCCTGCCTTCTCGTCTCCTCCCTCGACGTTTCCCCGGGAATATCTACAATCCAGCCCGCCACCACTCGCTCGACGTTTTCAACACACCCGAGCCCGCCATGTCGGAACGCAAGGTCCTCTCCAAGTACTACCCGCCCGACTTCGACCCGTCAAAGATCACGCGTACCCGCGGCCCCAAGCAAGCCGGCCCCAAAGTGCAGACCGTCCGCCTGATGGCCCCGTTCTCGATGAAATGCACCCACTGCGGCGAGTTCATCTACAAGGGCAGAAAGTTCAATGCGCGCAAAGAGACGACCGACGAGAAGTACTACAACATCACCATCTTCCGCTTCTACATACGATGTACGCGATGTTCGGGCGAAATAACGTTCAAGACCGATCCGAAGAACATGGACTACGAGTGCGAGCGTGGCGCCAAGCGCAACTTTGAGCCTTGGCGAGAGGCCAAGCTGGCCGAAGAGACCGAGGAGGAGAGGCTGGATCGTCTGGAGCGCGAGGAGGCGGAGCGCGATGCGATGAAGGAGCTGGAGAGCAAGGTCCACGATGCGAAGCAGGAGATGGCCATCTCGGATGCCTTGGACGAGATTCGCTCTCGGAATGCGCGCATAGAAAACGCCGAGAAGGAGGGCAAGCGGACAGACATACCGGCCGAAAAGGTCGATGATGCACGGCAAAGGCAGGAAGAGGAAGACGCCGAGGCAGCCCGGAGAGCCTTCGAGGCTCGGACCATGCCTGACATCGGCGAGGAAGTCATCGAAGAAGAGATGGTAGACGCGCCCCTCGAGACGCCCATCACCGTCACATTCAAGAAGCCCAAGGAGAAGAGGGATTTCGGCGCTGCCTTGGGTATCAAGAAGAAGGCACCGGCACCCACTCCCGCTCCCAAGCCGGCGGTGAAAGCACCACCGCCTGCGATGCCACCAGCATTACTGGCAGGTTACGATAGCGACGACGACGATTGATTCAGCATGGCAGTGGGCATTTTCGGGATACCAGAGCATTCACCATATGCAGACACCGAGCCAAGACTGCCATCACCCGAGTATATTTCCGGCTTCAATATCCGTGTTCAACATGTGACCCTTTTAGCCCGGATTTCAGCCCAGAAATATATTGCAATAAGAGAATATCATCGTTTACAATATTCCGTCTGCAGGAGAGGCTGGCGAAGGTTTTGGTATCCAGGTTCGGCTTTTGTATAAAGTTCGCCGCCGCACCCCGCGAGGGAGGTACATTGAACATTTCGGTACTTGCCTTCTCGCTTTGAGTTCCTGTATACTGCTCGAGGAGTATTTGACCTTCGAAATGCGACTTTCCATCTCCCTCATCGCAGGCCTGCTCTCGATCGCCACCTCAGCGCCAACCCACACCTTCGATTTATCCTCCTACACTCTTGCATCGCGCGCTGATCCATCTCTCACGGGTACGCTAACCTGAGGCACAACACTTGCATTCCGTAGAATCATGGGCATCCCGGTTGAATCAGGCTGACTGGTCCGATGCCCTGCAGGCTATCTCGGCGTCTTCTTCCTCGGCGACAAGCCCTCCGTCTACTTCTACCTCAGCAACGGCAACAACGCCATCTCAATGAAAGCCCTCAACAAAGGCCAGCCGGTCATCAACCCCACAAAAGGTACGCAAGGCGTTCGCGATCCATCCATAATCGCAGGTGGCGGCGCCGAAGCAGGAAAGAAATGGTACATCATCGGCACCGATCTCAACATAGGGAAGACAAGCTGGGATGCCGCCTAACGGACCGGCAGTCGCGGCATCTTCGTCTGGGAGTCCACGGACCTCGTCAACTGGACAAGCGAACGCCTGGTCAGCGTCGAGGATACCACCGCGGGCATGGTCTGGGCACCTGCTGCTATATGGGACGAACAGAAGGGGCAGTATCTAGTACACTGGGCATCGAAGTTCTACTCGCAAAGCGATACGAAGCATACCGGCTCGCCGTCCGCAACTCGTATCCGCTACGCCTACACCACCGACTTCAAAACATTTACTACACCAGCTGATTACATCAACAAATCACCCACCAACATCATTGACCTCGATATCCTCTCCCTCGGCTCAAACGCCTACGCGCGTTTCATGAAAGACGAAACCGCGAAGACCGTCTTCACTGAAATCAGCACGAACGGCTTGTTTGGGACGTGGATACGGCCAGGAAGTGCGTCAACGACGATTGCGAGTGGAGTCGAGGGTCCCGCGGTTTATTGGGATAATGAGGCGGCTGGGAAGGCGCATTTGCTGTTGGACTTTTATGGTAGTGACGGGTATCGACCATACGAGAGTACGGATGTGAAGGGTGGGAAGTGGACAGTGAGCAGTGCAAGTGGGTGGCCGAAGAATTTGAGACATGGGAGTGTGTTGCCGGTGACAGCGCAGCAGGTGAGTGCCGTTAGTGGCAAGTGGCCTTCGTAAAAGAGCGCAAGTACGAGAAAGAGCGCAGGCACGAGATAAGCTGGGGATGAAGGCCGAGTGCGAGGTATGAGAAAGAGCGCGGGTACGAGATAAGCTGGGGATGAAGGCCGAGTGCGAGGTACGAGAAAGAGCGCGGGTACGAGATAAGCTGGGGATGAAGGCCGAGTGCGAGGTACGAGAAAGAGCGCGGGTACGAGATAAGCTGGGGATGAAGGCCGAGTGCGAGGTACGAGAAAGAGCGCGGGTACGAGATAAGCTGGGGATGAAGGCCGAGTGCGAGGTACGAGAAAGAGCGCGGGTACGAGATAAGCTGGGGATGAAGGCCGAGTGCGAGAAGATCCGAGAACAAATTCACTATCCTTAAAAGGTTCACCCTGCCAACACCTTTTCCCAGTGTTCCACTAACGTCTTTCGCATTGACCACTAAGATAATCTTGAGACACCATGCCTGGGTGTAATTGTATCGAATTTCCTCGCTAAGACCATGACAAGGATAACTTACATACCCGCAAGAAACTCACGATAGATGAAAGGCTTCCCAGCAACAGATCAACGCCCCCCAAGGGACAATACCGATCCACATTTACCCGCTCCATGTGTGGAGACGGCAGTCCCGTTGCGCAACTCATGGGCGCACAGGCATGCGGGGTGCACATGGCATTCACATCATGAAACAGGTATGAGACAGTTTTTCATGCAGCTCGAACACTTCTGCTTGTTCGTGAACACAGACATCGAACAGTGGAGACTGGCTTTAGAGAAAACTTATCTGGGGGAGTGCCAGTTGTCGATGCTTTACTACTACGTACGTTCTATGTATGTAGTAGGCAAGTGTTTCTGCCCCGCTGTTTCATGCGATACGGCGAGTAGGGGAAAGGCGATTGCTGTCTTAAGAAGCGGTGGCTCTGTGTTATGTCGATCGATCTGTGATACGTAGATCGATCGATCAACAGGACGGGCCCGACCATATTGCTATCCTAGAAAGAAGAAGAGTTGGAATTCAGTGCAAGAGAAGAGGCTTGTTTGCTAGCTGGTCTAGCAGCAACGAAAACTGTGGGAGTTACTTTGTCCTTCTTTCCATCACTGTCGTTGCCGATCCGATTCTACTCCATTCTTCTCCTCATTCACGTCGTCACGTTTCTCCACTTTGATCATCGCCTATCATGGGGACCATAGGTTTCGTCTCTGATGCCGCGCCAACGACGGGCCCTATCGACACGACGGGCGGCGGGTTTGGTCAGCCTGACTATGATTCCACGGCCCCTCAAGCCAACTGGACAATTCATCGACCGAAATTCAACCCGAATCGCTTCCGCAATGGCATGGACAATACGACGCAAGCGCCGATACTCTTGGGGCTGGGAGGAGCACTGGTCTTTTTGTCGATTCTCCTGGTGACAGCAAGATTGTGGTCACGTATGCGACCCGCGTGGCGAGTGAAGTTGGACGACTGGGCGATTTTGGGTGGACTTGTACGTTCCCGTCGTTCCTTCCTAAATGATTCACAGAAAATGACCCAAAGACATGAACTTGTCACTAACACCTCGCAAAGATCCTGGCCGTAGTCCAATACTGTGTCCTCTCCGTCTCCGTCCTCTACGGCCTTGGCCGTCACGCCCGCTCCGTAAGCTTCGCCCGCCGCTGCGTATCCCTCCAGCTCCTCTTCATCTCCCAACTCTTTTGGTACTGGTCCCTCACACTCATCAAGCTATCCGTCGCTCTCCTCTTGCTTCGCTTCAAGCACACTACGCGATGGCGCTTCTTCCTCTTCTTCACCATGTTCCTCACCATCACCGCCGCTGTCGTCCAAACCGCATTTCAATTTCTGCAGTGTCGGCCGTTCAACGTCTATTGGGATCCAAGTGTATTCAGAACGCATGATGTGAAGTGCTTCAAAAGGAGTATTATCAATGGAAACATTGTGGCGTTTAGCTCGATCCAGGTCGGTCTAGACTTCATCTTCAGTTTCGTCCCCATGCTCTTCATCCGCAAATTGAACCTGCCTCGCCGAGAAAAGATCCTCATGTGTGTCCTCATGGGCCTGGGACTCTTCGCATCCTGCGCAGCGGTTATTCGCACTTTGACGCTCCGAGGCTTCTACAACTCCGGAGACGTATTCCACGCCAATGTCACTGTCGCTTTATGGGCATTGGTTGAGCAGCATTTTGCGATTATTGCAGCGACGGTACCGACGCTAAGAGTATTTGTGGAGAAAATCATTGTGAAATTGGGGTTGTTTTTTTGTCATGGGAGCAGCGAAGAGGGAATGAGGGGAAAACTGGTTGAGTTTGGCTTGTTGGATGATGGGAATGATGTTTTGGAGAGGGATGAGCATTTTCATCTGGGGCAGAAGCCTGATGGTGCGGCGTCGACGATTGCGGGTGTGGGTAGTCCAAATACAGTACCAAAGAATGCAAAAGGCGGTGGAGAGAAGGAGCGGATAAGCTGGGGGATAGTATTGGTGGTGTGAAGAATGAAAAGGAAATGAGTTTCGAGTGAATGCTGGCAAGTGATGCGGGTGCAAAGGCGAAAGAGTTCGTATGAGTGTTGGAGTGTCGTTGAGAGGGATAGAATGGATTCAAATTGAATTCCATAGTGTCGCGACGAAAATCCCGTCACGCTTACCGTGGAGATGCTGTTAAATTTACAAACGGCCACAGAAGTATAGAGAACAGTATATGATAAAAATGACATCATGTCACCGTTTGTACGTACCGGTAGTGTACTGGTTCCGATTACTGTTTTCACAGCACTCAGCACACATGAACCCTTAAATACACCTCTACAATCTTACCAAAGTATTCTGTTTCTTAACCGCCACCATGGATTACGATACACTTATGCGCTCTCCCTCCCCAGCACCAATGTCATCACCTATGAACCCCACCAGGCCAAACGGTGCCCATCACCTCAAGCTCTACCCGCAGGAACAACAGGAGGCAACTCAAATGATGGAATACGGATTTCCAACAAGTTCGTCCTCCCCAATGCCAGTATCCTCCCCCACGAATCGCGCCCAAGTGGGCGAAACCCACCCTCCAGACCAACGATATCGAACAGCAACACCCAGAATCCACAACAACTCCATGAGTTCATCTTCCCCAGTGACATTATCGTCACCTACAAACCGCGCTAGCACACGAGCCTCCAACCCGAAATTCCAACGAGCCACAAGAACCGTTAGAGACAACGGCACATCCATGCGTCCTTCCTCCCCAGTATCATCGCCCGCAAAACCATTGCAAGAACCCAAAACCTACACCACATCCCAGTTAAACGACCTCCGATACGTGCTCTTCCAAGCGTGTCAACCGGACCTCTACCTCCATCAATTCATCATGGCTTCAAATGCCATCAAAACGATCCGCGAAACAGGAGGTATCTTCCATGCCTACGACATCCACGGCGTGCTCCAAAGCGCCAGCATCCCCCCACCATCCAAACACTTCTCCTCAGAAGGTCACTCCATCGAAGTAAAACCCACACTTTACTACCGCACCATGCGCGAAACCGCCGGCATCGAAGACTCAAGCTACAACGAAAAGGTCGACAACACGCACGCGCAAGGTAGACACTGCCTGTTCTGGGTCACAGGGACAGCGAAAGAAGTCGACGGGCCAAACGTATGTTGCAGCGTACCACGCGCAGCCAAACAAGTTCGAACGCGGACGGGGAAGCACCAAACGGTATTGACGAAATCGAAGTTCAAGAGGGCGTTGGCGAACAGATTGCATGCGCACAAGACGCTCTTGTACTCGGTCACGAAGGTGCTTTGCGTGAATCTGGGAGACTTTACCAAGTTGGCTGCTTGCTACGCCAGCCTGAACCATCTCATCGCACTGGCCATCTTCAACGAGATTTCCGCCATTCAGATGAGTCGTAGGAAGACGCCTGCGGAGCAGGCGCTCAACGTGCCTGTGGCGCGCATGAGGCTCCTCGCCCAGGATTCCGAGTATTGCGCTGCGACTCGCAAGATGTTGGAGGGCTGGGGGTTTGAAGTCCTCGAGCCACCTGCGGGATACGAGGCGGTTGATGGTGATACCTTCGTGGTTAGCTTCAACTCGACTAGTCTGGAGCCCGTGGGGCAGATTGTTACGGGGTTGGCGGCTCGCTTTGGTGGCCCGGCGGGTATGCTTTGCAACACCATCGGCTTGGATGATGAAGCGTCGTTGGAGAGGGAGTACGCGGAGACTTGCAAGGTTATGAGGATGGGGAAGATGTATGTGGATAGGGAACCGGAATGGGGAGGGGTCGAGCAGGGAAGCGTCGAGATTATGGGTAATGTGCGTTTGTATCTTCGAGCTGGCGATGAGGGAGTAGATGAGATTAGGCGGGAAGAGTTGAGGGAATGGGGGAGAGAGGAGTCGATTGTACCTACATCAGGAGGTATCTTGGACGTGGGTACTTGCAGAGCGCAGAAAAGCGTTTCGTTCGCCGGGTCAGGGGCTTGTGGCGGTTCGATGGAGGATCCGTTCTAAGGACCCTGATATCAATCATGGTGACCTTGGTGGATCGACATGGCACAAGTAAATGACACGTAGATGTGATAATATAGTATTAGCATAGTGATACTTCTCATATACGACCTCTACGCAGCCTTTACATGCAATAATAATAAGACTGACAACCTTATTCTCTCCATCCATTCAACTCCCTCAATACGTATACCTGAACCCTCCATCTTCCTGAATGACCAACCCATCCTCATCAGCCTTCTTGTTCCTCCTCTTGAAATGCATGAGCATCACAGCACAAAGGATGATGAGTAAGAATTGCGTCGCAACTGCACACCACACCCCCGTTCCATACCGGGGATACTCCTTCTGCATGAACGTCGTGCTCGCATAAATACCCCCGATGGCTGCAAAAAGCAGCTGGACGCCATTCGCCACCACTCTCCGACTATTGCTCCTCACGTTGTTACTCTGGAACGCAATGATCGTGGGTAGATTAGCGTTGCACCCACTCACACCCAAAAAGACGCCGAAATAGCGAGCACCCGAGTTGGTGCTGTAGGCGGTGGCGAGTAGACCGGTCAGAGTTATGGCGGCGTTGAAAACCATGTATGGCATTCGGAGTCGCGTGCGGTCGGCGATCCAGGCACATCCCACAGTCCAGAGGATGCTGAAGAGGTACGGGGGTGCGCAGAGGAGGAAGATGGTGGCGGTGCTGGTAACGATCGTGCCGAGGATGATTTGGATGAAGTAGGCGAAAGCATAGATTGGGGCGGAGCAGGTTAGAAACATGAAGCCGTAGATCCACAGTTCGCAGTTGGTTATATGTTTGAGGAATTTCGCGTAGGTGAGTTTGTCGGCATGAGAGTCTGTGGGTGAGGATGAGTTAAAGAATGGTTGAGAGGGGAATGATGAGAAGGGATGAGGAAGACTTACCCCCTCGATCGCGGTCGATGCGATCTAAGATTAACTGTAGCTCGTCTTGCGTGAACCCTTGGAGGTTGTTGGTCGAGAGCATCGTGTCTGGGAAGCCAAGGACGAGAAAATAGCCTATGACGGCTATGCCAATAGTTGTTGCTCCTTCAACACTGTACACTCATTAGCATGCACCTACCGCACAAGCCCTTCCATCTACAGCTAGACTTACATGAAGATCCATCTCCATCCCTCGATTCCATATTTCCCATCCAGCTTCACGATAGCAAAAGCCAAGATGTTCCCAAATGCCGAAATAAACAAATTAATAAGATACCACCAACTCATCCTTGTCTGCACCTCAAACCGCTGATACCACGTCGCAAGCAGAAACATACAACAGGGTAAATACCCGGCCTCGAAAACTCCGATCAGCATCCTGCACACGACAATGACTCGCCAGTCGTTGACAAATCCCATGCCCAACATGACTGCTCCCCACGCAACCGCTAAGCCATTGAGCAAGTATTTGGGGCCGACAGGCCGGAGAATGAGTGTAGTGGGGAGTTCGAAGAGAAAGTAGGTTACGAAGAAAACAAGGAGGGCGATGGAGTATCGATCTCCAATATCGAAGTGGAGATCTTTGTTCATGCCTGCTACGCGTGCATTGGATAGATTGACGCGGTCGAGACCGGCGACGGAGTAGAGAAGACCAAGGATAGGTATGAGGCGGTAGTCGAGTTTGCGGAGGATCCTGGCTTCGCGTTTTCGTTGGGCTTCGGAAAGTTCATTCTCGGGAATGGGGTGGCGAGAACTGCGATCGTATTTATCGGACCCGAGTTCCTCATCGATAAATTCGGCTTCTGTAATGTCGGGTTTCTCTAATGTGGGGAGAGGGTTCTCTGGTGAAGACCTGGCCTGCGGCATCTTGAGATTTAAATGCGGAGAAAGCTGGGGAAAAGCCGGGGGCACTGCGAGCGAGATATGGGGCTCTTATACAGGTTTTATCTTACGTATCTACCTGCATGTTAAGTTGTATGCATGATGGATCACATTTTGGTCATCCGATGGTTTTTCCGAAGCCTACCCTCACCCACTCTCGCTCTAAAAGAGCGCTATGCTCTATCTTAGCGGTGGAGCTTGCAATGATTTTTTGTCGTTCGAAGAAGCCTACGCTCATACATAGTCTGAATGATGTTCCTAATGTCTTTGCCTGTGAGGTTTCGGTAAACTGAATGTGAGAAAGGATATCAATATCCGAGATGTGAGTCGTTTACGCTAACTGTATCTAGTCATGATCGACGTATACTGTACAGTCCAGCGTGATCAAACGCTTACCATTCCTTCTTTATGCCAATCTCAGAGGTTTTTTATATTTTAAAAACGGCCAGGTATGAATATGAATTTACACTGGATTTTTGTTGGAGATCTATCACATCCTGTAATATGTCAGCTTCGTCTATCTTGTAATCCTACACAGAGGCATACTTTCCACTCACCTCAGTAATTTGCATCTACGCGGAAGGCACCTCGTCGACCCATGGGATTGATGATTGTGCTCCAGCCTTCTGCACGGTCATACTCGCTGCACGGTTCGCATGCTCAATTGCAGCGCCCAAGTCGAACACTGTTCCTCGAGACATCGCCTTCCATCGAGCTACAGCAACGGTATATGCGCCGACAAAGGTGTCACCAGCAGCCGTAGTATCCACCACTTTCACCTTCCGCGCTGGTATCAATTGTCCCGGCTGTGACTGCTCCTGTCGTTTCTCTGTTTGGTAGTAAACACCCTTATGGATGGTCAGCAATTACACAAGTATGGTGCAAAGGAAGTGATATTTACCTCGCCGCCTAGCGTGATGATCACATTCTTCACGCCTCGCGCGATGAATACTGCTGCTACCTTGTCCCATGAAGTCGGGTTCTCGACGCCTGATAAGATCGCGGCTTCTGTCTCATTTACTATCAAGTGACCTAAGCCTGCATATGCTTCTTCCGGGAGCGGTATTGCTGGTGCGGGATTGATGATCGTTTCCACGCCTTTGTCACGTGCAGCTTTCATGTTGTGCAAGACCTGAGGAAATTAGCAACTGAAGGTATGATCGAAGACTGAATAGAGACGTGGCAATGCTCACCACTTCCATCGGTAGCTCCAACTGGAAAAGCACCACCCCCGCATCCTCATCCACTAAATCCTTAACCTCAACATCGTAATTCGCTCCAGGACAGAACATGATTCTGTTCTCTCCTGTACCAGTCTCAACCACAATGACCGCAACGCCCGTCTTCTTTCCCTTCAAGATGTTCACTCCATCTGTCTTGAGCCCATCTTTCTGTAGACTTTGCAGAAAGCCACCCGCGAACGCATCATCACCAACCGCACCAACCATTCGCACTTCAACATCGGACGATTCGCTTTCAGATGCTTGCCTTTGGGTTCTTGAAAGTCGTGCGCATGCTACCGCTTGATTGGCTCCTTTGCCTCCGAAGCCGATGTCGAAGGATTCGGTGGTGAGGGTTTCGCCAGCGACAGGCACGCGAGGTGTGCGGGTCACAAGGTCGACGTTCAAAGAACCGATGACAGATATCACTGCGGGAGTAGACGGCATGGTGATCTTGCTTGTTGTTGTTGTGAAGTTAGATACTTGATGTCAATATCATTTGTACGACTGCGTGGGTTGTTTGAGGCCTGATCGGCTGCGCTAGGCCCGCTAGACTCCGCTGAGCTAGTGCTCGCGAGAGATCGGAAGGGCGTATTGTATTGTACAATACAGTGCTTAGCGAAACCGCTTCCCCTCGAACGCCCCACCTGACAGATCCAGCATACAATAAGCGTAGTTTTGCTGGTATAGCGCGTTTCCACTTACATAAAGGAAACAGGGCGTAGCTAAGAGTCGTCGAGTGGAGTGCGAGATAGGATCCGTCCTTGGAAGTAAGCTCATGGAGTAATGTCAACATCAAGCTATTAATAGCCAATAGACTTTTGTCAGTCCTCACCACTTCTATCGATAAGACACTACGTAGCCCCACGTAAACATCACCCACAACCACGGACACGTCAGTCACTTACAACCTTCCCCTGCAAGCTAAAGAGCTCCGAGCACCTCTAAAAACCATCTTAGCTCGAATATGGATAGCGCTGAGACTAGCGATGATTCCATTTGGTCAGCTTTTGCTGATTTCCTGGGAACATCGCGGGTTTTGTGCCTCGTGGGTGCTGGACTCAGCGCACCGTCTGACCTGGCCACCTGGCGTGGGACGAACGGATTATGGAACGACATCAATGTGAAAGAGCTTTCCTCACCCAAAAAGTTTGAAGAAGACCCAGTCACGATGTGGATCTTTTATGGCGAACGTTTACTCGAGTCGTTGGCAGCTCAACCGAATCCAGCACATCATGCGTTGGCGGCTCTTGCCAGGCGGCATGAAGGATGGTTGACTATCAATCAGAATATCGATGGTACGGATATAGGAATCATACAGGCGGTGCGCTAATGTCGTATCAGGGCTTCTCGAACAGACCGATCATCCGATGTCAAGGCTACTAGGCATCCACGGCACATTAAGGATTGTTCGATGTACCTCATGCAACTACTCCATCAACGTTCACAAGCCCGATGATATTCCGTTCTTGCTGTCACTGGCCAATGCTAAAAACCAAGTACGCTCGGTAGCATTATCCGACCTTCCGCATTGCCCTGAATGTACAAATTTATTGCGCCCAGGAGTCGTCTGGTTTGGTGAGAGACTCGCTGCTGGCGCACCAGACACAATTGATGAGTGGATATCGGAAGAACCTATCGACCTGGTGATCACTGCTGGCACCAGCGCGAGGATTTTTCCAGCTGCAGAATGGGTGCATACAGTGCGAGAGTGGGGGGCATCTTTGGCTATCATTGATCCTGACGGAGACCACGAGCTGGTGAATGAATTAGACCACAATGACTGGTTCTTCAAAGGAGATATTGCGGTTATTCTACCAAGAATACTGAATCTTCTCAAACAGTAATGGCACTCCAGAGATTAGCGTTATTATCAGCATTCTGTCTTTTATATATCCTTTGCTCCCTTTGTGTTTGACGAAGGACCTCAAGATCCGTTTTTCCATAATGCAACAAGATCACGTGAGATAAACATCCTGATACCGTGTCTGTGCGCGTGATGCCCCCCGTCGCGTGATGCCCCCCGTCGCGTGATGCCCCCCGTCGCGTGATGCCCCCCGTCGCGTGATGCCCCCCGTCGCGTGATGCCCCCCGTCGCGTGATGCCCCCCGTCGCGTGATGCCCCCCGTCGCGTGATGCCC
>JAGQEM010000009.1:0-185987 GCA_019202945.1 Corynespora olivacea
AACAACAACAACAACAACAACAACAACAACAACAACAACAACAACAACAACAACAACAACAACAACAACAACAACAACAACAACAATGGCCTCACAACCACAACCACAACCCCTCCGCATCGCCATCGGCTCCGACGAAGCAGGCGTATCCTACAAAGCCGCCCTCCTCTCCGACCTCGCCGCCTCCCCGCTCGTCTCCACCGTAACCGACGTCGGCGTCCCCTCCACCGCAGACAAAACCGCCTACCCGCACGTCGCCGTCGCAGCCGCCAAGCTTGTAGCCTCGGGCCAGGCCGACCGCGCCCTCCTCATCTGCGGCACCGGCCTCGGCGTCGCCATCAGCGCGAACAAGGTGCCCGGCATCCGCGCCGTGACCGAGCAAGACCGCTTCTCCGTCGAGCGCGCGGTGCTGAGCAACGACGCGCAGGTGCTGTGCATGGGGGAGCGCGTGATCGGGCTGGAGCTTTGCCGGAGGCTGGCGAGGGAGTGGCTGGGGTATCGGTTTGATGCGGCGAGTGCGAGTGCGGCCAAGGTGAGGGCGATTACGGAGCATGAGAGGGAGAATTACAGGGAGCTTTTGGGGGAGGCCGAGGGGGGCAAGGCTTGCTAGATGGTGGTTTTTCCTTCCATGGCGTGGATGGACGTTTTCGTCGGCATGTGGTTGGTTGGTTGGTTTGCGGCCGTTTTGGGCGGATTGTCATGTTTTGGAAAGAGTCGAGAAAAGTCCCTTCCTCTACAGCTCATGCGCATTCATAACACCATATACACCCTATATACATATATATCCACCTATATATCCATATATATATATATATCCACCTATATATCCATATATATATATATATATATATATCCACCTATAAATCCACTCATCACTGCGAGATACCCAGCTCCCTGTAAAAAGCCTCGGTACTCGGTTTCCGACCCAAAAACTCCTCCAAGATGTCCATCTCCTCGACGGATCCGCCACGCTCCAACACGGTATGCCTATACCTGCGGCCCTCCTTGCCGTTCATCGGGTTGCCCTTGAAGACGGAGTAGAACATGTCCGTGGAGTAGACTTGGGAGGAGAGGTAGCCGTAGTATCTGCAAAGCCCGTCAGCCACCTTTTCTTCCTTCCTCGCAACAAAAAAAAAGGGGGGGGAGATGAAAATGACTTACCCAGCATCGTATCCGCCGATCAAATGGCCAAAGGTAGCCTGTCCGTTCCCCCATGTCCAATCTCCACCCAGGACTTCGGGTCCGTCCAACTGACTGATTTCCTTGCGCAACCGGTTGTACGTGGTCGTGATGTCCAGTTTCTCGACTTCCTCGTGGCTCGTCGGTTCGTGGACGGACATGTCGAACATGCCAAAATGCAGCTGTCTGAGCTGGAACAGCGCGTCGTTGACATGCTTGGTGTTGATCAAATTGGCGATGAGCGAGTTGGGGATCTGCTCCGAAGGCTGCTGGTCTTTGCCCGAGGACGCTTTGTATGCGGCTTCGTAGTCGGGAGAGAGATACGAGTAGTGGTGGGAGAGGGAACGCAGCTGCGACGGCGTCCAGCACCAATTCTCGAGCATCTGGGATGGCGCTTCGACGAAATCGCGGACCGTGCTTGTACCGTGGAAGCGCGAGTAGGTGGTTCGCGAGACGAGGTCGTGGATCCCGTGACCGAGCTCGTGGAAGAGCGTGACGACCTCTTCATGCTTGAGAAGAGAGGGCTTCTTGGGCGTAGGCTTGGAGAAGTTGCAGACGAGGGCCGTGCATGGGTAGCGTCGCTTGCCCTGCTCGTCGATGTATCCGGGCTGCAGATTGAAGTTGGCGGCGTGGCCGTACTTTCCATCGCGCGGGAACAGATCGAGGTAAAGGTAGCCGACAAAGCCGCCTCCCTCACCGTCGTCGTCCCAGACGCTGAAGACTTGGACGTCCTCGTGCCAGACAATGTCGGAGCTCTTCCCTCCATCTGCAAGGGCGGCGCGGTCTTCGCCGATGATCTCGATGAAAACCAGGCCGAACAGCTCCTCGAATATCTTGAGCATGCCTTGGATCGTCGTCTGCAGCGGGAAGTACTCGGCGACCACCTCCTGGTCCAGCGAAAAGTCCCTCTCCAGCATCAAGCGATCGTAGTACCGATGGTCCCAGAGGAAGTACCTCTCGTCCGACCCATCACCGACGGCTCGCTCCTTGAGATCCTGCTTCTTGAGCTCGAGAAGGCCGGCCACCTCCTTCTTCCCGCCCGGCGCGAGACGGGTGCGCAGGTCTCCCAGGAAATCATCCACCGTCTTGGGCAGCTTCGCCATCTTGTCCTCTATCCTGAACTCGGCATGGTTGTTGTACCCGAGGATGCGGGCCGCTTCGTCGCGCAGCAGGATGGCCTCGCGGAACAAAGGCACGTTGTCGTTGCACTTGTTCTCGTTCTGGATGAAGACCTTCTTGCGCGTCTCGGCATCGTGGGCGTACTTGAGCGTCGGGAACAGATCGGGGTACTTGAACGTCAGCCAGACCTTGCCCTCGTTCTCGCCCTCGCCCTTCTTGAGCGACGTGACCAGATCGTCGGGCACGCCGGCGAGCTCGGCGGGCGTCAACCACAGTCCGCCCTGCTCCTCGTTGAGCGTCTTCTGGAACTTGATGCTGATCTCGCTCAGCCGCTTCTTGATCTCCTT
Source organism: Corynespora olivacea (assembly GCA_019202945.1). Classification (NCBI taxonomy): domain Eukaryota; kingdom Fungi; phylum Ascomycota; class Dothideomycetes; order Pleosporales; family Corynesporascaceae; genus Corynespora; species Corynespora olivacea. Next base: position 2,646 of record JAGQEM010000009.1, read on the forward strand.
GAAGCGGTCGCGCCTGGGGCCGGCGGGCACGTTGAGTCCGTTGCGAATGTACGACTTGTGGTCCTTCTCCAGCAGACGCTTCGACTCGGGGTTCAGGTCCTCCTTCTTCTTGAGCACGGCGTCGACGAGCCCGAAGACGTCCTCGCGCATGCTCGACTCGATGCCGAAGTCATCCAGCAGCTTCTCGGCGTCGGTGGACGCATCCCGCAGCGCCTTGTCGGTCGAGACGGCCTGGTAGAAGCCGATGATGTGCGACTCGATGGCCATCTTGTTGTCGTCGCGCGCAACGGGGAGGACCACATTCTCGAACGTGGCCTGGTCCGCGCTGACGTCTCGGACGATGTTGTCCTGAACGCTGCGTGACCGCTCAATCTAAACCTCACATCAGCGCCATTCGTCCATCATCATCATCATCATCATCATCATCATCACCATCGTCATCGTCATCGTCATCATCACCATCACCATCACCAACACCGTCGGCATGGGCCTGGGCAGCGGCCACCTACCAGTCGCTTCGTGTCCTCGATCAGGCTGCTCGGCGTCGCGGTAAACTTGGGCGGCAGCTGCGGCGGCTTCCGGTACTTCTCGGGCGCCATGCTGCTGTTCATGAGCGGGCGCTGGGCCTGCACCTGGGCGGGGAAGCGGCTCGGCTTGAGGTATTGCACGAGCGAGGGGGCGCGGGAGCCGATGCGCAGTGAAGCCAGAGTGGCGGAGAGGGCGACGAAGATGGCAATCGCACACAGAAAGAGCTTGGTCGGGCGTGAGGTAGCCACGGTGGGTGGAGGTGACGAGACGACGACTGTCTACGGCATGGAAGGGGGCGCCGGCGCGCGTGCGGGGCGGGGCGGGCGGCGTCTCGCGGACAGGCACGGCTAGCGGTTGCGGGGGGAGAGACGAGCCCGGGGCGGCGATGTCTGCGATGGCGGCGATGTCTGCGCTTTCTGTGCGATGGTCGGCGACGGCGGCGTGTGTTTATGAGCCGTGAATGGGCCTCGTATTGTAAGACGAGGCCTCGAAGCCCGGAGCACAACCCACCTGGCCGTTTCACCCCGATTGGCCGGCTGTCAGGCCTCCTGTTCGATCCTCGAACGTCAAGTGTTCGGACGGCGATATGCTGGTGGGCTCTGGACTCGTCTCCGTCAGATGGCGGCACAGTATCGATAAAGACATTACATGCTCTCAGAGCAGTCCGCGAAATGCAATCCAAGGCCCTCCACCAACCCTCCACCCCAACACCTTCCATGCAAACATGCCATCCCATCATCATCATCATCGTCATCACCACCATCATCATGATCATGATCATCCCCATCCCCATCCCCATCAAACAGTCGTGTACTCCTTCTGCGGCTCCAGCATCCCGCTCCCCCTGCTGCTCAAGCTCTCCGGCACCGTGATGAACGGCTTCCAAACCGGACTCCCATTCGGCCCCCTCTCCTCCTCTCCCTGAAAGAACGCCATACTCTCAATCTGCAGCGCCCCATCCCCATCCCCATCCCCACCATCTCCCAGCTTCGCCGGCCGAGGCAGCCCAACCCCCATCTCCCTCACCCCCCTCGCCCTCCTGCCCGGCGGACTCCGCCCCCCCGCGACGACCGCCTTCTCCTCGGCCTCCCTCTCCCTCCCCCTCCCCCTGAAGAACAGCCTCAGGAAGGGCACGCTCGCGCTGATGATGCCCGCGTTCGTCTCCACCTGGCCCCAGAGCAGCAGGTCGGACCCAAACTTGGCGCTGTTCTGCGGGCTCTCGGACCACAGCGCCATAACCCACATGCGCACGCAGCTCGCCACAATCGCCATGATGCCCACGGAGAAGATGCCCACCAGCGCGAGCCTCTTGGACATGGGCACCCGCAGGCTCAGCAGGGTCGGGATCGGCAGGCCCATGATGACCACGTCGGTGAAGAGGTTGATGGCGGCCGTGAACACCCACAGCTTGGTCGGATCGTAGCATTTGAAGTTTGGCCTCTTGGTCTTCGGGTTGCCGTCGAATTGCGACAGGTAGGCCGAGGCGTCGAACGAGTGGGCCGGGTTCTCGCACTGGAACGCCGACGCGAGCGTGGTGGCGACGGTGTAGAGCATCACGAAGTAGATGGACGCGTAGACCATGCGGCGGAAGCTGCGGTGGGTGGCGATGGTGCGGTAGAAGAAGAGGATGGACAGCTTCACGAAGCAGAGGGCGACGCCGTACGACATGCGGTAGATGTACCACGTGATCAACGTGCCACGCACAGCCTCTTCGATCTTGGGGAGCTTTTCCTGTGCCGTGTGTCAGTCGGTGCGAGCGAGGAGAGGAAAGGTGGTGGACATGATATGGGAAAAGACGTACCGGGTCGCGGAAGAAGGATGGTCGGAATTTCCGACTCGTTTCGTCTTGGTAGTAGTTGACAACTGTGTTCCCCCATGTGAGTAACTGGGCACTCGTATCAGCATCGCCATCCCCGCAAAGAGTACACAAAGAGACCGACTCACCAGTGCAATCATCATCAAATGATCCGTCGCCCCAACAGCCCCCATCCTATTCCACCGGCAGTAATACCTACACCCACACATCAGTACATCTTCCCCACCACAGAGAAGAAGTAGAAAAAAACACATACCTCAATCCCACCACCAGAGTCGACAGACTCGTCAACGTCATCCCCACAATCACCACAATAAACCCAGGCCGTAAAAACACCGCCATCTCGTCTCACCACCTCTCTTCCGTCTCCAAATCCCAAAAAATCCTATCCAAGTTTCCCGCTCCCCTCGAAAACAAAAACAACAAAGGGGGGAGAGCAAAGGGCCTTGGAACCTACGGTACGCAGGAACGCACAACCCAACGCGAGAAAGACCCGTCCCTCTCTTTTCAAAAGCAGAACCCAAGACACAGGGTAGGCTAAAAAAGCATAAAGGTTATAAAATAAAACCCCCCAAAAAAAGAAAACACCCCAGCTCGTGCACGGCACGAGAAGAAGAAACGAGAAAAGAACGTGCGAAGAAGAAAAAAAAGTAAAAAGCAACAGCAAAGCAAAGCAGAGCAAAAAAGCTCAGACGACAACACTGAACCAGAAAGCAGAGGGAAAGGTTTTGCGGACTGCAGATGGAAGGCCACATTCATCCTTTTAGGCATCGCCGCATCGACCTCCCCCCCCTCCCCCCTCAGCCTTTCCCCGGATTTTCTCCTCGTCGTCTTCCTCCTCGGATGTGCATGTTGCAGCTCCTGCACGCATCTGCACCCCGTACGGATGAATGCCACCATGCAGACGGTCAGCCTGCCCCCCGAGGAGGACATGCACGCACAACGACCCTTCGTTGGCTTCGCTTGCCACCCACCCATCATGCGACCGCCGTGTACCTGGATACCGACCAGGCGGCCGTGAAGAGCTGCACGGCTTCGCTCCGACCCTCCCTCCCCACCTCCCTGACCGACCGCCGGAAACAGGCATGCTGGCGAGGTATAAACTTTGGCCCTTCGAATGCGCAAGCCACACCTGTCTGAAGCTTCCATCGCCATGCACACCTGAGGAACAAGGCATGAGGGGGGCCGTCCACCTCGTTCAGTCCGCTCCGCACTGCAGGCGCATGCACATCATCTGGACCCCTTCCCCTCGCATCTCCATGACCTGCAGGCAACCTAACTCCATCCGAGCCTGCAAAACAATGCGCAGAGGCCATGCCCACCTGTTCGAGCCTCTCGGTGCGTCACGTGGCGTTTCTCTGGCTCTGAAATGCTCTTGATCGAGGGTGTGCTGCATTGACCTGATGAACCCGGACCGAGACGCTTCCCCCACCACAGGTCACACTTTAGCCGGTGCGCAGCCCTGCAGCCCTGGGGGGTGTGTGTGAGAGAGAGAAGAGTCTGAAACTGTGACTACCTCAAACTTTGTCTCCGGCGCCTCATACCCCAGGCACCCCTCGGAACCACCGACAAAAATCTTCTCCGGGATGGCGACTACCACGGGTAAGATTAGCCAAAGGTGCGAGACCGTCTGCGAAGAAGCGAGATGACAGCAAAAAGGAAAACAAAGCTCGAGGCATGAGACAGGAACGTAGGTGATGATGATTGATGCTTGTTTTAATTTCCTATCCACTTTTTCTGTCCATTCCTGATAACGCTGCCTCGGCGCTCTGCTGAGATACCGGCACGATGTGATCATCTTGGTTCGTCGTCTCTAACTTCTAAGCTTGGTACTCTGCAGATGCCCGTTTGCCCCGAGTCCACCCGTGCAGCATGATGGTGTACGGAAAAGGAAAAGGGCAGGGAACGGCGCAAACAGAAAGGGAAAAGGGATAAGGAAAAATGTACACGAGAAAGAACATCAATTTGCACTGACTGGCGCCGTCGAAAATGCAAAGCAGAACAGCCAGCCGATGATGCGAAAAGTTATGAGGAACTCGATCCCACCATGCACTCGAACGCTCTCACTTGTACCCTCATCGTCTATATTGCCCGAGGTGCCCCGAATGGTTTTTTTTTCGCTTGCACCTGGTACATGCCCGCCGTGGGGTGCTCCTCCTCTAATGCTTTTGTGAATGAAGTGAACCGTCGTAAAACGCACACATAAACCGCCTGATGTCTGATGCTCTTTCGGTTTTCTGATGCGCTGTTGAAATTCAATATCCGTACGCCGTTGGTAATGCAAGCCCCAGCAGTCTTGTTCTGCGGGGGCGATGGGATGTAAAATGCAAATCATCTAGTGGGACGAATTTCGGCCGTACCAATGCTAACGAGCCCTAAAAGAGGCCCTGGAAAATCTGCTGCTGTGTTTTTCTCGGTGGACTGGCATGTCGCCAAAATGAATCTAGCTCGCACATGCTGATGGCGATGGTGATGGTGATGGAAAACGTGGGAAGAAAAGATGGACCAAACGGATGGCGTCTCAAGTAGCCGTAGAGATGGGGGTAAAGAGAAGCTTCATGTTGAGCGCGAGATCGCCGACTCCATAGCTGTCGTCAACTGCCGTGACACTGCCAATGTCGAGGCCCTTCGCGGCTGAATCCGACGCGACATGGGCCCTGATCTGCTTCAACAGCTGGAAAACCTGCCGGCAACGGACGTCGGGTGGAGCTGTCCAGGCTTCCCGGCGTGATCGATGGATGAAGTATTTTGCAAGAAAGTAGTAGTGAATGCCATCCCTGCAGAACCCAACCCTCCGATGATTGGACGAATACTGGAGCTGCATATCCATATCCCACTGCTTCTTCCAAAGTTCGAGAGCGTTCGTGGCTGAGCGAAGCATATGGAAGGCCTGTGAAATTTGCGTGTTTGAGGCTTCGATCGGCGTGCCTCTTCCGCTGCTACCGTTGCTGATGGTCCCATCCCTTGATACAGGATCGTGTGGCGATTGTGGAGTGCTTGTTCCGCTGGACGAATACCCGGATAACGTGTTGTTGGCGACAACCATCTGTTGTTCAATCTTGAAGACTTGAGCATGGATGGCATGGATGAGAATGAACTTGGAGAACGCGTTTGTAGCTCGCTGAGGGAACTCCATGCCTTGATACAGGTACTGCAAAGCCTCGGAAACACCGAGCTGTTTAGGTCGGCGGCTCCCAGCGCTGTTTTGGTCTTGAGCTGCTTCACCTCGGAGTCCAAGCGCATTTGCACATTCCCCTTCGGTCTTAGCTTCCCAAGCGGCATCATCCGCCGGTAGTGGAAGCGTCAGCCCTGACGCGTCGAAACGAGGCTGAATGTTGAAGAAAATAGCAAAGGAAGCATCGATCAAGAAAATGAGGTACATGACGCGCGCCCTCATTTCCTGTTGGACCCAAGACGTCCAGCTCCATGTATTCGCTTCGGTGCCAAGGATGGGACCTGGTTGGTGAAGGGCGCTGAAGTTGTCGTGGCCCTGGGGAAGAGGTTGGCTCAAGCCGTAAGAGCATGAGATGCTGACAAGGATCCAGAATTCATCCCGCCCCTGTTGGCGCTGCTGGGGACTGCCATGCCAGACAAGGAGCATGTCAATATGCACCATGGCCTGGATCTCTTCGATATCGGTCCAGCTTCGATCACCGAAATGGCTGCCTTGAGAGCCATGGATCGCCGTCTTGTAGGTATGTGACGATCTCATGATCGATGCTTTTGTAAGATCCATCAACCATCGCACTTGCCGCACACTCAGATGGTTGGAGTACACCGCACCAACACAGATCATGGACAGGACCAGCCCATCGTAGGCCGTAATAGGGTTGAAAGTCGTGTGGATCATTGGCCAGTGCGCAAGATAATTATTGTAGAGGGCCAGGAAATGGACAATGTTTTCGGCGGTGAAGATGGCCTTGAGAGCCTCATAGTCGAGCGCGTCGTTTGAATCAAGCGCAAAATGGAAAGGCTCAGGGAAGCAGAACGCCATCAACGAGCTTGCTTTGGTGTGGAAAGGATCGGAAGGGCCAGAAGCCCAGTGGTCGAGAAAGGAGGTTGCAGCAGAAATTCCAGAGGGAGTCGAGTAGAGCCCGTTAAACATGGTGTCGGGCGAAGGTTCATCTGAGGTCTAAAAGGAATTACCAGTCAGAACACCTACCGCTTTGCCGGGATGTGGGCCACTCGCCATGCTGGATCCTAAAAGGAAGTTATCTTGTGGCTCGGTGTTGAACGTACCGTTCCATCGCACAGAGTGGTCCTGGCCATTTTGCAGGCCGTCTGCATTGGGCAGGGTCGGGCGACCGTAGTTGCCTGGGTTGGAATCTTCCTGTTTGATGGGCATGTTGTTCTGGTTCATTTCGGGATGCGCCAGGGAATTTTCGTAGTTCTGGTACGTGCCGTTGGAAGCGGCGGATGCATGGTTTTGCTGCGCACCATACGAGTTCATATCGTGATGCATATTGTTCGGCAGACCGTTTGCGTTCCGGAAGTCGTTGAAGTTGATGCGGTTGTTGTTAAGCTCCAGCGCCGACATACTCCTCCGATTTTCCTCCACACCGGTTCCAGGGCGGATGAGGCTGTTGGATCGCGAAGTGCGCGCAGACATGGACTGGGGACCGCTCATGGAGGGCAGCCCATCGCCGTAGGCATCCGTCGCCATCGCCGTCATGGGCTGCATGCCGCCAAGTGACGAGTTGCCGTACGCTTCGGCATACGACACGGGGGTGCTCATCTGGCTCAGGTACGAGTTGGCCTCGGTATTGCTCGCTTGCCTGTTTTTGGCCAGATGAGACTGGGCGTTCTGCAGATGGCTTGCGCCCGTAGGGTTTCCTCGTCGTATTGAGCACTTTTGGAAGTGGCGTTTGAGGATGTCGCTACGGGAGAAGGTATCCTTGCACAGATGACACTGGTAGGGCCGCTCGCCGGTGTCTGTGGAGATTAGCCATTGCCCTCGGGCGGAAAAAATTCGGGGAGATACATACGTCGAAGGAGATGGCGCTTGAGATGCTTCAGATGCAGATACGTCTTGTTGCAGTGGGGGCACTCGTACTTTCCCTCGGCGTTCTTGTTGGGGTTCGTGATCGCCTTGCCCACAGCAGGCGTCGGTCGGCCGGGATGCGTGGGCAGCACTCCGCGGCGTCCTTGCTGACCCACGACATGCACAGGGTCAGGCTCCTGGTTGGCGAGCACGGGGGGATGGGGGTACATGTTGGAGTGGGGGGTGATGCCCAAGCCGCCGACCCTCACATCCTGCAGCGCGGATGACATGGACGCGTGTCCCAGCGGATGGCCGTTTGCGTGAGCTGCCGTGGTTGGGAGCAGTGGCGCGGCCGAGTACGACGATGAGCCCATGGGCATGTAGGAGGGCGACGGCTGGATGGGGCGCAGCGGCGGATGGGCCGAGGAAATGGACGGGATGGTGATGCCGCTGCTCGAGGTGTTGGTGGTAGGCGTGTGCGGTGTAATGGGCGTCTGCGGGTTGCTATGCTGGCTGTACATGGAGGGGTACGACGCGCCGCTGCCCCCAATGGGCGGCAGGGTGGGCAGCTGGCCGTTGGAGGTAGCATTGTAGGCGTGCTGGTACGGGCCACCGGCGGGCGAAGGCAGGCCTGGCTGGCGGAAGCGATCGTCCATGATATGTTATATCACGGATGGGGTGAGGGAAGGCGCGACCAATGAGTGCAGCTGGAGCGGAATCATTCGACGAGCAACGCGTCGAGTGGTTCGTGGGACAGCCGGGCTGGAGCGGTGGGCTGCACAACAACGGTAGAGCTGGGGACGAGGGGCCACGAGAAGAGGAAGCTTTGCGGAGCCAGGTGGGTCTCGTGAAGGGTGGCCGTGAGACCAGGCGAGACCAGGCGAGAGGCGCTGGCGGAGGCGGAGGCGGAGGCGGAGGCGGACGGGAGTGGTTCGCGGGAACGCTCTCTCTCTCGTTTGCCCGATGCACACAATTGGGGAGGTGGAGGGATGGGGGGATTAGAACTGGAGCCCGGCGAGCGGCCTGAGCGTGTCGGCGATGGGAGAGAGGCGATGGTTGCGCGGGTGCTACTGATGAAGTTTGTTCTGGCGCGCCGGCAAATTCAATCACAGACCAGGGCGACTTGCAGATCGGGCGGGCCCACCACACTTCAGCCTCAGCCGAAGAGCCAAGTGGAGCGGCGGTAGCAGCACGAGGCAGTCAGTCAGCAGGGACTGGACACCAGACCCACGAGCTTCGGACGCTGAGACGGGCGGCAAAGGATGGCGATGGGGGGCAGTGGAGGGAACAATGGCCTGCGGTGGACGGTGACAGTGGCGGAAGAGGGATGGTGGTGCGAGGACGAAAAATTTCAAGCGGGCGGTCTCAAGACACAGCACGCCGATTGCGCTACAACGCAAGCCAGGCGTTCTCGGCAGCGCTTCCCAGTACCTAGCACACCGGACGGACGGTAAAGCAGCGGTGGCCTGAGGAGACCTGGTAGGGGTTGGCGTGCTCGAGCTGAATCGGGGAGGGAACAGGCAATGAATGGGGGTGGTCTGCAGCGAAACACGCCTGCTTAGTCGAGCCTAGGGAAATGTCGCAGCTCGCAGCTCGCAGCACAGGTGAGAGGAAAAAGTGATGGACGGTTGGAGTCGAGGAGAGAGAGACGGGGCCCGGCTCCAGCGTGCAGTGGTGCAGTGGTCCAGATCCAATGGGCGGCGCGGCGGGCACGTGATGCCCCGGGTGCAACTGCACTGCTGTGCTGTGCTGTGCTGTGCTGTTCCTGTTCCGTTCCTGCAGCCCAGCCGTCCGCTCGTCATTTGCACCAGCTGTGCGCTCCAGATTCGACGTCTGTAATACCTATGAACAATTGGTGTTTCACGCCACGAACATGCATCATCCATTATCGATACCGGTAGAGCCATCGGGCCTGTGTAACGCGGCACCCGCCAGGATCGCACATGTGCATACCACACATTGCAGTACACATTACAATACACGCCCTCGGGGCTTCACAGCCAGCTTTGCAGCTTTGCAGCTTCGCGGTTTCGCACCCTCCGCCCTGCCGCTGCTCTATCTGCGCCCAACATGCCCCCCCCCCCCCCGCGCATCTCCTTCTCTATCGGATCGGATGAGCACAGGCGCGAGCAGGTCTGCCGAGTCCTCTGCCGAGCGACGCCGAAGTGTGCGCGGCCAAGGCCAAACCGCAGCGGGTGGCTTACAGGGTCTTATTTCCGTCTGGTGAAACGAAGAGAGTACCGGCAGCCTCCCAGCGCCATCTGCCATTACCAAGTCCAACGTCCGCCTTGGAGTCGCCTCATTCCGCCAGGGAAGGATCCAGTCGACGTGTTCCCGTATGGCAGCCACCATCCATCTGGCTTTCCGCTGCTGCTCGCTGCTCGCTGCATGACCGTTCAGTTTGCGCTGTAGCCGTCCTCCGATGTCAGTGCGATGACGCACGCCGGGTGCATACCTGGCTCGGCCAGGGGTGGTCCTGGTCGACGATTACAACGGCTTCCGCCATGACTTCGGATAATCACAGGACCACCTGGGATAAGCCCAGAGTTCCGTCTGAAGAGTACCGTTTTGGGGGTGCTCGTGTATGAACGGGCGTGCATAAAATCCAAACACGGCACAGCCTTCGACGAGTTTGCACGGAAGCGCGCCTGTTCTTTCACAGAATCTGCGCGGAAGCGCTACGGACAAATAGCACCCTGTTGTCGTGGTGTGCTGTCAACCCTCTGGATTTGCGGAGGGCGGTTTCACCCAGTCAGCTTACGTATGTGCAGCGGTTTAGCGGTTTAGCGGTTCATGGTAGGCGCCGGTGGCACTCGATGTGGCATCCCGCCGCCGTGCGAATTCCAAAATGTGACACATGCGCCCGACTCCCTTCACATCAGCATCAGCAGGTGCCCGAGGCTGTGGCCTGGTGCGATGGAAAAGCAACCGGGTCGGCAATCAACGTTCGCAGTGGCATCCGCTCCAGCGAGCGTTGCATCGGCTCAGTTCCGAGCCAGACGTGCAGCGGAACATCTCCCGTATTCAGAACCCCCTACCTCGATCTGGCAGCAGAACAGCAGGAGTGGAGATGCAGCCGATGGCGCTGGCCTCAGTCGACATGCCCGACAGCGTTGCGGACCGACTGCATCCCACGCCACGCGCACAAGAGCGCTGTCAGCCTGTTCGTGAGCCCTTCATGTTCTCGGTTAGCCGCACAACCAGCGCTAGGCTCCAACTTCCTTGCTTCCCATGGCCACTCAAACTGGAAAAAGCCTCATCCGTCCATGGTGCCACGATGGCGTCGACTTCTCTTGTCAAGACGCGCCACAGAGTCGCGAGGGGCATGGAAGCGTGCCAGAGAACGAATCCGTCTGCCTCTTGGAAGCAGCAGGTGCAATGATCGAGTATCTACCCAGGTCGTCCAAATAAGCTCAAGTCCCACTCGCGGTGCGCGCGCTGGGGCGGAAAGCCCACAGCGCACCTTCCCACTTCCCAGGTTGGAAGGAACGGCGAGTGCGGGAAGTGTCGTGCAGAAAGAGGGTGCCAGAACGTGACAGAACGTGCAGAACGGCGTCCAGAAGCCCCTTGGCCGATGAGGCCACCACCACGCACCGGTGCTATGTTTTCCTCGCATCACGTTTGCGCTATGCGCCCAGTAGCGCGGAGACGTCTTCTGGAGGGGCATAGCGGTGACCGAAGAAGGATAGATACCTGGTAGGTGAGGCTGGCGCCACGTTGGGTACGTCTGCATACATGACTCTCGAATGGCAGGCCTCTGCGAGAGCGTCGCGGGCAAGTTTTGCGTCAAAAGGATGCGTTCGGCAGACCCTAGGCGGCACCGAGATGCATGTTTGTTCGGAGGCCGGGATGACCAGGTCGACACACGATACACGACAAAGCCACTAGCGACCCTCGTATGTGAGGGTCTCGTCTCGGGGCATACCGGAGCTCTACTAAACCGGGTATGCTCAGTCAGGATGATGCGTTGTCTCCAAGCTCTACCGGCATCAACTGAGGCGACAAGACTCTTGTCTCTCGCCCAAAAGTTTCGCCTTCCATGATTCCAATTCACGCAGACCTATCGAGTACGGTGCATATTCGCATTGGTTACACGTGGCTATTTTCAGACAAAGTTTGCCTGGGCCCAAGGCATCGGTTGACGGACCAGTGGCATATAGTACTTGCGGCTGTCATTCATAAAAAACCTTTGGACTGCCGTCTAGCCTCGCAGCGTATCGAGCTGTCCAGACGCGTTTCGAGGGATGCAAAACAACAATCTTGATATCTCTCGTCGATGCCAAGATCATCCAAGAGAGGTCTTGGTGGCCGTCTTGCCCGCAGGTTCTGTACGGCCGCAACAGCTCGAAACAGCACATATCCTAGCAGTAGCCATCTGGATAGCGAAGAAGCTGGCCAGAGAACCGAGAAGTTGCCGCTTTAGCTGCTGCCAATCATACACTATCGCGGAACACCAGACGAAACGCGGTCCGCACGATGTATGGGAGAAAAATCATTCGACAGGTGGGTTGAACACGGTTGCAGGATGTAGGATGTTCCACGAGGTTCGCGCTACTCCGGACAAGTATGCGGAGGGTCACCTACGCTACTCATACGAACAGGTTCGCCACCGACGGGCCGAACACCGCACACGACAAGCTTGTCGAAGGAGAGCTTGATCCGGACGTTTGAAGGAGAAATGCGCCCTGTACCCCCGATGAAGCGAGCGCATCTGGAACGAACAGCATGCAGGCGAGGCCAGGAGTGGAGCTCGAGGACCGATACCCGTTGGAGCTTCCGGGGCGGAACTCGATGTTCCGCTCCGCCAGGTCTGACCATCCCCTGATTAGATACGGGCTCGCACGTTTGAATTGGGAGAATGTCAGGGCGGGCAGCAAGTGGAGCGTCAGGTAGGTAGGTGGCTTGAAGGCGAAGTCTAGCAATTCTTTTCCCGACTCGGTTGATACAAACACACGCATCTTACTATGTACACACGGCGACATGGATCGGCTCACGGCTTTTGCGTAGAAGTGTGGGTTGTGCGTTCGTGATACGACCACTGTCCCTCTGGGGCCTGCTCTTCAAGCGGTTCCCAACTAAGAATCATCAGCCTTCGATGCGGAAGTGAATGGAAAGTCGTGCTTACACCTTGGCCTTCACCATCTCGTCCACAAGCGTGTGCTCGCCCTCGGCGACCTGTATAATCTCCTCAATCAGACCCGCACCGATCCTGTTCTCAATCTCGGATATCCTATCCCAGTCAGCACCCATGCCCAGCCCATTCGATTGGCATGACGTACGCATCCTCAGTATACGGCGGCTCAGGGTCCAGCGTGACGGGCGACAAAGCCCTCTCGGGCGTGTAGTCCTTGTCGCCCTTCATGGCCCTGATGTGTGCCCTCCGCTCCCGCTCGGAGCGAATGCCCTCGGGGAACGAGAAGGCCTTCTCTCCATCCCACGCAGCCGCCGTAGCCCGGAAATCCAGCTCTTGGGACGGAGGCACGACAATGTTGACTCCGCCAGAGGTCGACATAGCCTGGTACAAGGTCGGGTCGTCGGCCACCTGGCTCTCCACCTTCTGCGACCAGGCGTCCCAACCGGCAGGCTTCGTCTCCTCGATGACCTTCAGCCGGTGCCTGGTCAGCGCCTCGGTGGATTGGCGGTAGACGGACGATTCGGGAATCTGCTTGAGCTTGTCGAGCGTCGCATTGTAGTGGTAGAGCAGCGTCGAGCGCGGCGACGGGTGGGTTACGAGGCCGGTGAGGCCGGTCGGGACGCCGGGCTCGATGAACCGGCCGGGCCGGACGCTTGCGAAGAGTCGTGCAGCTGCCCTCATGGTTGCGGTGGCTGTCGGGGCGGGCGGGGACGTGCAATGGGTGGGCAAAGGGTCGTGATGCCCTCTGGAAGTTGCGGTTGGTGGCCGTCTTGGCGAGCTTTCGATCGAGGATCGCCCGATCCCTGTCACCCCCCGGCCGTCTCTCTGTCTCTCCTGTGACTTTGGCTTTCTGGACATTCTGGTCTTTCCGGTCAGTTGGCACAACCCCCTCCTGCACCCACCCCTAGGGCCGCCCGATATTGATCGCCAGTTTTTCTAGTTGCCCGGACTTTGGCGACGGCTGTTTTTCTTACAGATCTTGCAGATCTTACAGAACATCGGGATGCGCTCCGTATTCTATTCACTGCTGTCGCTGGCGACCATCGCGACCACTTTTGCCACGCCGGCTCCGAACCCAGCCGCCAAGGCCGACGACGATGACGACTTCGAGGAAAAAGTCCCGGACACCATCTTCAACGGCCAGACGGTGCCGCCCATGATCGAGCTCGGGGTGGATGTGGGCGAGAAGACCAAGACGGGACACTGGTAGGAGATGCACGGAGAGGCAGGAAGCATTCCGCCGCTGATACATGCGACCAGGCTAGTCGAGTTCTACTCACCCAGGTGCTCGCACTGCATGCAATTCAAGCCGACCTGGCAGACCCTCTACGAATTCTACTACACCACAAAACCGCTGATCACGAAACAAGACACCGACGACGACACGCTCAACTCGTTCACGCGATATTATGACTTCAAGTTTGCCAAGGTGAACTGTCTGGCCTACAAAGACACGTGCGAGACCTACGGGATCAAGGCGTACCCGTCCATACTCCAGATCGAAGATGGAAAAGAGAGGAAGAGAACCGAGGGCGAGCAGACCCTCGGGGACCTGAGCGCATGGGTGGAGGAAATGCTGGAGACCATCCGGCCTGGGCTGCGCGTCAAGGGGGGGGTGAAGCTGCCCAAGGTTGGCGCGCACTCTGTTGAGACCACACCGGACACCAAGGACAGGGCCGAAGAGAAGGACGCCGGGGAAGCCAAACAGTCAGCCTCGAAATCCGCCGCAGCGAAGAGCACACCGACCAAGGCGTCCAAGCCCACGCCGCCGAAAGCGACATCGACCGCGAACCCATCTGGCCTTTCCCAAGTGCTGACGCCCGACACGTTCCAGGACATGGTTACCAACACGCTCGAGCCTTGGTTCATCAAGTTTTACGCCCCTTGGTGCCACCACTGCCAAGCAATGGGACCGAACTGGGCGCAGATGGCTCGCGACATGAAGAGCAAGCTCAACGTGGGAGAAGTCAACTGCGAAGTGGAGAAGAAACTGTGCAAAGAAGCTGGCGTCAAAGGGTATCCAACCCTCCTCTTTTTCCGTGGAGGCGAACGCATCGAGTATCACGGCATGCGCGGACTGGGTGACCTTATCGGTTACGCCAACAATGCCGTTGCCATCAGCTCTGGCGTCGCCGAGGTCGATCTCGCCGAGTTCAAGAAGCTGGAGGAGAATAACGAGGTCATCTTCGTGTACTTCTACGATCATGCGACCACAACCGAGGACTTCCAGGCTCTGGAGCGCCTCACGCTCAGCTTGGTCGGCAAGGCTCGACTGGTCAAGACGAACGATCCTGCCATGTTTGAGCGCTTCAAGATCTCCACCTGGCCGCGTTTGGTGGTCTCCCGAGACTCAAAGGCGACACAGTACACACCAATTGCACCCAAGGATATGCGAGATGTGAAGAAGGTGCTAACATGGATGAAATCGGTCTGGCTCCCCATCGTTCCCGAACTCAAGACCGAAAATGCGCACGAGATCATGAACGGCAAGCTTGTGGTCTTCGCCATCTTGAACAGAGATCGTAAGGAAGACTTCGCCACCGGAAGGCGTGAGCTCAAGAACGCAGCCCTGGAGTGGATCGACAAGGAAGAGCAGATGTTCCAGCTTGAGCGCCAGGAGCTTCGCGATGCCAAGCAGTTGCGTATCGAGGAAGCCGAAGATAAGAACGACCAACGCGCTCTACGGGCTGCGAAGCAAATCCGCGTCGACATGAACGAGGTGGAACGCAGACAGGTTGGCTTTGCGTGGGTTGACGGTGTGTTCTGGGAGCGCTGGATCCGAACCACATTCGGCATCGATGTCAAGGACGGAGAGAAAGTCGTCATCAACGACGAGGATGTGAGCAGCAATCCCCGTCATACATGTCCAAACCAAAAACTGACCATCACCCTAGAATCATCGCTACTGGGACACCACCGCTTCCGGTGAACCTATCCGACCCTCCCGTGCCTCGATCCTGGAAACCATCACCAAAGTCACCAAGAACCCCTCCACCATCAGCCCGAAATACACCCACGGCGCTTTCAGATCCTTCTTCCTCTCTGCACAGACTTTCCTCACCGGACACCCCTTGATTGTGCTCGCCGTGGTCGTCGGGCTCGTTGCTGCAGCGTCGATGGCGAGCAAGAGGAGGAGGAGAGGCGGCTACTTCCAAGTCGGTGAGAAGGATGGGTTGCTTGGTGGGAACGGGGGCGGAAAGAATGATTAGGTACGGAGCTTGAGGAAAGTGGGGGTGAGTGGGAGTGGAAGGCTCTTGGGACTGTATCATGTATCTATGCTTTTGCTTGTGCTTGTCATTATGGCATTGTCTAGGTAGGAGGGTCCCTTTGGAGTATTGTGTACAAAGGTAGGTGTAGAGGCGTTTTCATGGCCGGGTTTTGGGGCCGGGGTCGCATTTTGGTACTTTTTAGGCCAGTGATATGATAAGAGAAGAAGGAAGTGTCCTGATTATACGAGTTGCATCACACAATGCCAGACCTGCGAAGGAGCTGCTTGTCGATGCAGGGGGCGGGTGTTCCATCAATCCCGTGACTTGACCGTGCTCTCCTGGTGCGTGCTGCAACATCGAATCCGATATCGTCTCATCAATCTACATCTCAAAAAGTCAATTGGATCATCAGGTTGCTCTTTCCGATGGGAGGCAACAAACCTGGCTTCTTGACGCTATGCAGAGCTGCGGCCGCGCAACGGCAAATCTTCACGTCTAACGTTCAATGTGGAAGGTCATACGCGCGGTTTGATTCGGCTCTCTGCCGTTCGAGGTCCCACCACCACCTCTCAACCCGCACATCGACGTCACCTTTTTTATCCGCACAACACGCATCACCCACGTCGAGAGCGTACCGGCCTTCACACCTACGCATACCGCGACCTGAAAGAGTAGCGCATTTTTCGTCCCTGCATCGTGCGCCCCCCGCAGCCATGGTTACTAAGCCGGTGGATGTTGCGATGGGTACCCCGCGGGACCCGAATACCTTGTCCAATTATCACAATTTTGTCACGAGGCATACGGCTGCGGAGTTTGAGATTAGGTTTGACGAGAAGGTGTTGAAGGGCGGTGTGGAGTTGAGATTGGAAAGTTTGACGGAGGGGGAGACGAAGGAGGTGGTGCTTGATACCAGGTACGTTCGCCCCTTGTCTTGGAGGCAAGGCCGACGGCTGGAAGGGAGCGTATGAGGAGCTGATCGCCAATGCTAGTTTTCTTGATATCGCAGACGTTAAAGTGGATGGCGAAGAGGTCAAGTGGAGCGTTGGCGGCCGCATTGAGCCGTATGGTGCGCCCCTGACCATCACGCTCGCCTCCGGTGTGCCGAAAGGCAAGGAAATCAACATTGCGATCAAGCTTTCGACTACCGACAAGTGCACGGCGCTGCAATGGATGACGCCGGCACAGACATCGAACAAGAAGCAACCGTACATGTTCTCTCAATGCCAAGCCATTCATGCTCGCTCCGTTTTCCCGTGTCAGGATACGCCGGACGTAAAGTCGACTTTCGAGTTCAAGCTCCGGTCCCCCTTACCGGTGCTTGCGTCTGGACTGCCGACGGGATCGAAGGATTATCTGCCGGGCGAGGGCGGGAAACCAGGAACTTTGCTGTACACGTTCGAGCAGAAGGTCCCCATCACAAGCTACCTCTTTGCCATCGCGAGTGGTGACCTGGCATCTGCATCCATCGGCCCGCGTTCTACGGTATGGACAGGCCCCGAAGAACTACTAGCCTGCCAATGGGAGCTTGAAGGTGAAATCGAGCCCTACATGCAAGCCATCGATTCGGTCGTCGCCCTCCCTTACCAATGGACCCAGTACAACTGCCTCATTCTACCTCCCTCATTCCCCTACGGTGGCATGGAGAATCCTGTCTGGACGTACGCTACACCGTCCATCATCTCCGGAGACAAGCAAAACGTTGACGTTATCGCCCACGAACTCTCGCACTCGTGGTCAGGTAATCTGGTATCAGCGGCCAGCTGGGAGCACTTCTGGCTCAACGAGGGATGGACGACGTATCTCGAACGCCGTATTCAAGCTTTCGTTCACGGGGAACCACATCGCCATTTCTCCGCCATCATCGGCTGGAAAGCGCTCGAAGATTCTGTCAAGCGTTTTGGAGAAGATCATGAGTACACAAAGCTCGTCATCGGTCTGAAAGGCGCAGATCCTGATGATGCCTTCTCTTCCATCCCGTATGAGAAGGGCTTTCACGCTCTCTATGCCTTCGAGTGTCTCCTCGGAAAGGCGAAATGGGACTCTTTCATCCCCCATTACTTCGACACGTTCAAGTTCAAATCGGTCGACAGCTACGATTTCAAGGTCTCCCTGATCGACTTCTTCGCCAAAGACGAAGAGGCAAAGAAGAAGCTCGATGATTTTGACTGGGATGCGTTGTTCTACAAGCCCGGGCTCCCCACAAAGCCCGAGTTTGATGACACGTTGGTCAAGACTTGCTACTCCCTAGCGGAGAAATGGAAGGCTCGTGTCGCCTCCTCTGCCTCATCCGACTTCTCCCCCCAGAAATCAGACATCGAGGGCTGGATGGCCAACCAATCCGTCGTCTTCCTCGAATCGTGCCAAGCATTCGCCGAATCCTTCTCACCCGAGGACGTCCACCTCCTAGGCGAGACGTACGGCTACACCTACCAGGCTACCAAGAACATCGAAGTCGTGAGTCGGTTCCTGACCATCGGGCTGCGGGCCAAGGCGAAAGAGACGTATCAGCCGGCTGCCGAGTTGCTGGGCAAGATCGGGAGGATGAAGTTCGTGAGGCCGCTGTATAGGCTGCTCGAGGTCGCTGATAGGGATCTCGCGGTCAAGACGTTCGAGGCGAATAGGGACTTTTATCATCCCATTTGCAGGTATGTGATGTGGACTCCCCTTCTCGAACACCGAGTGGAGAATTGTGGCGCTGACTGACTGTGCGCAGACAAATGATCGAGAAGGACCTTTTTGGAGAGGAGACAAAGTGAAAATGGCCCGCGCCCGGTTACCGGCTTGGGGTCGCACGTACATGGCGTGGTGGATGGATGCTATTGTTCTTTTTTTTGTTTTTCTACTCGGTTAGATCGTGGGGAAAATAGAGGGTGGACAAGTCACATCCTTCGTACCGGGGAACAATGTCGAATTTACTGTGTAGTTTCTACGGGTTCGTATATTCCTTGTCAAACGTACAGGACAAGCAAAACGTCAACAGATTTCAACATGCCATCAATTCTTGTCTCCTTTCTTCCTTGTTCTTTCCCCCTCCCTCGCTCAGTGCTTCAAGAAAAAATGCTCTCCCCTCTCTGTAACTTCCACCGCATCACCCACCTTCACCTCCCCGCTTTCAAGCGGACTGACTTGCATCCCCAAACACGCACTCTTGCTCCCCGCGTCAATGATCCTGTACTTTCTCATCGTAGTCCCCGGCTCATTGCGGTCCGCGATCCCGGTTTCGGGATCCACATTGGGAAGTTTGCAGCGAGTGGTGCGGCAGGAGATGTGGCAATCGAGCGGGCCGATGCGCGCACGAGCCCAAGAGTCTTCGGAAAAGGCGGGCGGGCCTGTGATGAGGATGTTGGGGCGGTAGCGGAGGGCCGAGATGGGAGCGAGCGGGGAACGGGCGGGGAGATGGGAGGAGACGTCGTGGACGGAGGCGAGGTTCATCATGTGCACCGGGTACTGCAGGACCATCATCAGTATATAATTCTGCAGAACGAAAGGGGGACGGGATGCGTACCGAGTCCTGCATTCCGATGATGGTTTGGAAGCCTACATCCTGCTTCTTGGGCGCGCACATGAAGACTTGTCTGTACTTTTGCGTATCCGTGCGGAAGAGAGCGAGGGGGTTGGCGACGCCGAGGGTGTATTTCAGCTTCGCCATGGTTTCGCGTGGGATCTCGGTCTCCATGTTCATGGCTGTGGGCAGGTCGTCCCATATCTTCATCGCTTCCCTCCTGTACCCGTTCCTCTTGATCCGCTCTTCGCCCGGATTGAACGGGAGCCTGAACTCCACCGTCGGCTCGCTCTTTCCCTGTAACCTGGCTGCCAGGATCTTCCCGTAGCTCTTCAGGCCGTGGATGCTGAACTCGGTGTCGGGCGTGAAGGGGAAGCGAACCACCAAACATCCCTCGCTCTTGACCCATTCCCCTTCAGGACGGTACCCCGGTGCGGAGGAATCAGGGACCCATATTTCCGTTTCCACCTTCGCAAGACGCGGGAAGGTTCGCTGGGTGATGACGGTCCATGTGCTATCGACCTTGCCATCGAGGTCGGGCAGGCTGGTACTGTACTGAGCGAGTGCGAATTGACGATCGTATCGAAGCCCCGTGCGGATGATGTCTGATTTCTCCAGTTCTATCCGTGCACAGCTCTTGATGGGGTAGATGAACAGGGCTTTCACCGTCCACGGATTCGAGGGCGACGGGTCGGCGCCGGAAGAGTACTTTTTGGCGAATTGGTCGTGGAGATTGCTGGGTCCTTGGAGACCTAGTTTGAAGCATCCTGCTGGGGGTGCGAGGGGGGTCTCGCGTTGGGACAGGGCGAGGACGAAGGCGGATATCGGGGGTAGCAGGAGGGCGGAGATGGTGATGCAGAGGGCGAGTGGGCTGGTGTTGTCCCACGTCTTCCATATGGTAGCGATTACATCATCTAGAATGTTCGACTCCATAGTGAACGTCTCTGTTGATAGGGTTCAACTTCTTCAGGTGTTCATATCACGCATATGCCGAGCCATCTATGGTGAGTCAGGAGCCGGAAAGCCTCCGGATGGGGTTTGCAAGCGAGAACGCCTGGACGCTGCGGAGAGAAGTGTCGTGCTGCTATGGTGACCAAAAATGCCTGACGTATACAATGATCTCTCTCGAGCAGGCGGTTCCTCGCGAGCCACTGTCCGGTCAAAGGTCACGCACGATGTTGCGATGTTACAATGTCGCGAGTCATGCACCGATCTCGCTTGGTGGAGTGCCGTCATAGCTTGTCTACATAGCGTGGTGCTCCACCGCAGCCACAGCGACTTCGCGGGGTCCTCTTTCCTCCAACGCCAACACTTGCTGCAATGGCAGGAACGAACGCGTCGCCTGATCAAACGCGGTCACGTCTCACACGCGATATCACGGGATTTCATTGAGCCTCTCGAATTCGACCGCATAGGGCCAAAAGAGAGAGAGAGAGAGAGAGAGAGACAGAGAGAGAGAGAAGGAGAAAAAGAGCGCGCATACAGCTCCCACCATGGTCTCCTCGTCGTCGACCTCGTCACGTAGGTATCCCGGTCCACCCCATGGTGTCCTGTCGAATAACGGGTCATCGTATAGATAGACTGCCCACCGTGTCTGCCTCGCAGGCCCTCCAGACTCTCCATGCTCCAGGCTCCCGCGCCGTCTCCAGCGGTCTCCCGCAGCTCGACCAGGCCCTCGCGCCGCTTGGGCTGCCAGGCCGAAGTGTATCGGGCGGGTATGCTCGTGGCAAGATCACCGAAATCTTCGGCCCGCCAGGCGTAGGCAAGACGGCCTTTGGGTAAATACCAATCCATGGCATACACGGGCGGCGAAGCATACATGTACTGAGGACGCGAAGCATCCAGGCGGCCGTGAATGCCCTGCAGGACGGCCACCGGGCGATCTGGGTCGGTCAGTACTCGGCGGCGTGTGATGCGGGCTGTGATGAGGGCTAATTGCGTGCAGATGCCGCCTGCGCGCCCTTGGTGCCCCGACGCGTCGACCATGTCCTGCTCGCACTCGGCGACCGGCCGTCACAGGCGTCGTCGCTGGACGGACTGCGCAGCCGCTTCCATCACCACACGGCGCCGACGCTGGCCCATCTGCTCGCTCTTTTCGTGCATCCGCCCTCCGGTTTCCCGCCGCCGAATACAAGTCTCATCGTCATCGACTCCCTTTCGACCCTGTTCGACAATGCCTACCCCCGCAACGCCGACGACCGCACGTCCAAGAGCAAGGGCGATCAGGCGCGCTGGGCTGCAGGACGCAAATTTGCGGTGATGAATGAGCTGATCTCGACCCTCGCCAAGGTCGCTGCGCTGCACGACATCGCGCTGCTCGTTACATGTCAGACCATAACGCGAATCCGGGGCGGGTCCAGGGCTCTTCTGGTTCCTGCCATATCAGGCGCAGAATGGGACAACGGCATATCCACTCGTGTGGTTTTGTTCAGGGATTGGGTTGCGGGGCAAGGGAAGCCAACCGCTGCAGATGCTGCTCGATTGCAAAAAGCCCGGTTCGCAGGCATCCTAAAGGCAAATGGCACCACTCTGGCCGATCAGGGCGGGGTTGGAGAGGTCGTGCCATTTGTTGTCGACAGTGTGAGTAATCTAATTACCCGCAGAGCCTACCCTTCCGGCGCCGCACCGCATCAATGCTGCCATATGCGACCATACTCCGCTGACGTTCCAACTACAGACGGGTCTCTGCGACATGACCATGGCTGCAATCGATATTGCAGCACCCGTCATCTCGTCCGAAGCGAGACCACTCAAAAGGCGTTTCGCGGACATCAACGACGACAATAGCAACGGCGAGGGTGAAGACCGGATCCATGGCCCCAACTCGGACGAATTGTACGGCTGGATTGCAGATGATGAGGTGGCCGCCGAGGGACTGCTGGTTGGGGAGACGCCGCTTGCCTATGAGGTCGATGCTGCAGAATCTGGCGCAACTTCGGCTGCAGAATCGCAGATGGACGATTCTGCAGACGCACCGAACGACGCACAGAGCAAGGTGACACGACCGACGACTCTTTGATTACCCCAGACCCGAGTTCTCACCGGTCTCCGAAATTCGAATGCTCACCGCCGCCTTCTAGAAGCACCAGTCTCTTAATCTCCGTACTATTCAGCACGACTTCGCCGCAACGGTGCCTGTCGGCAGTCCCATCTTAGCTGACGGCGTACTGTACGGACTCGGCTGGGTTGATTCGGTCAGCACCTGCCAGCAGGGTAATATCGATCCTTGACCTGTAGGTATTCTTTGGACCACCCAGAGGCCCGCGACTCGGGCTCACGACTTTTGCCGTGTGGGGTTGATCACCCGCACTGTGGAGAGCGACCACACCATACAATATCGCATATCCTCAACATTTCCAAACGCCGTTGCTCACCTCAGCAACACGGAAGCCGCAATCTAAAATCTAACTCCTGTATCACGATAACCAATGCATCGTCCTTCACTCGCCCCAGCCCGCCGGTCAACAAGATTCTTCCGGTGGCAAATACGAGTCTCTCAAACTCTGCAATCAGGCTCCGCTGCGATCCTTTGTACCCAACACTGGAGCCCCCGCGCTTCCTGATACCAAGGATTCCGGGGCAAGCCACACATACGGAAGAACAAGATTCTCCCAATCAGCGCACGTGTAGGCTGCGTAAGCACAGACCGCTCAATGCATGGCATGGTTCGGGGAAGTGCACCGGGATCCAAACCCTCGGAACCGCCAGCCCCTTCCTCACCGACCGCCGGCAAAACTGATGCTCCTGTTTTGGAACACTCCCGGGGTGTTTTGTGGCTGAGGAAAGATCAGTCTGGGGACATGCACGCGCTAGCCCGGGGCTGCGTGGGGGGTTGTACGAGCGTACGCATGATGTTGTCATTGGTGAGCCCTTTTCGACGTACGGATTGAGCGACGATGAATATGGCGGTGAGCAAGGTAAAAGGAAAGTGTGTGCACATCCTCTCGCTTACCATGTTTGCGCTGAGCAAAGGGCTTATTATTCAGCAGCGATGATTTCGACATCTGTCCTAAAGGATCCCATCGTGCGACGTAGAAGGAGGGGAAGCGGCTCGGCTCGCTTCACTCTTGCACACTTGGCTTTTCTACCCGCATCATGCCAGCATGCTCTACTCACTGGTGGAAGAACCGCGATTACAAGTCTACGAGTCGTGCGACACTAGTAGCAGGACAAGCTTGCGAAGTCCGCTAGTACGGTGGTACGTACCCTCGTTTGCAGACCTTATCTTCGGTAACCTCCGACGTCGATTGCTTGGTATAGCGAGGGTTGATAACGAAAGAGGCAATGCATCCTGTACCGACTGTATGCGAGAAGTAAGAAGACTACGCGGGATGTGAACCAGGGGTCTGCATCGAGATGGCCGACCCGGCGCTTGAAGCGGCCTGCTTGGAAAACTTGACCGCTCACTACCAACGTTGTCCAAGGCTTATCGCCCACGACCAGGCTGCGATGTCTTGATTCCACTGCCCACGCAGCTGAGTACTCGTTGCGGCCACCAACAAGACATGAAGGACCAGTCGGCATCCAGATTACCTATGCGTAGTATGTATCTGTACGGGTCGGGGTCGCATTCGCCTAGATATGCGTATGCGTGCACATCATGTACTCCAGGTTTTCTCCCACCTCGCTTCATACTTTTACCCCACGAAATTGTCTCATCCCGGGATTGCGACACGAGATAGAAAGCCCTAGTAGGGCGCCTGCTCCGCGAATCTGAACATCATGACCTCCCCAGAAGCTCATTTTCACTATCGAGCGTCGTGACGATTGGGTCGCAGAGTGGCGGCGCTCACTCTGTTATCGCAAGGCATACGTGAGCGGGTACCGTAACTGCTGTGGCGCTGGGTGGCCGGTAGTTGGGGGTGAATTGCCGGTGGGTAGCGACGCGATGCGTAGCTGGGCGCGGGTATGGCGGGATGGTGGGAGAGTGTAGAGTGTCCTCGTGAACTATTTGTGGCGATCTGACGAGGCGAGCGAGGTGAATGGTCTCGTGAACGCGTTTTGCGTGGTGTTGCGGCTCCTAGCTCCTGCTCTGCCGACCTCGCCTCGCCTCGCCTTGCACAGTACGGTACAGGCTGGCGGTGAGGAAACCTGGACGGCTCGACTGGCCCGATTGGCCGCTTTTCGAAGGGGAGAGGAGTGAGTGCATACGTGTGGGGTGAAAAGACGGATGTTATGACAAAGGGGGGAAATGAAGACGAAGAGTGAATTGAGACTGGAGAGTAAAGGAAGCGCGAAGAAGGGAACCTGCTCCTCGATGCCTTTGTCGCCGCCACCCCCTCACCTTCTTTGCCAACACCTATCTTGGTGACATGGCCGTGATCGAGGAGTCGAACACTGCACTGCAATACCGCATAGACATGGCCCTCGAGCCCAAGATATCCATCCACGTCGGGCATGTCCCCAACTCGAGACTGTGTAACCTCGCTTCAAGACTCATGAGGGGGTTATACCTTCCAATATAGCCCGCCAAAGCTGTTTCGTACCGCCAAAAGCGGATGCATAACTGCCCGTCTTAAGCCTATCAGATATGTCAAGTTTCGTAAATTGAGTACACAAGGTTCAATCAGATGTGACGGCCGCACAACCTCACATGTGCAGTATCTACATAGTCAGGGTCAGGTTGAGTGTGTTTGGGGGGTGATGGCACCAGATCCTCCCATGCCATCACCTTCATGTTACACACAGTACGTAACGACATGAAGCTCTCGGTCCAACGCCGAAGCCAGGATGCATGCGATAAAGTAGTCCGCTGCAGAGCAGTCAAGATCGGGTCTTCCTTGATTGCGACTTGGAATACTCCTGGAACCGGGCCGACTCGTTCCAGCAGTATGATGCAATGCCGCTGCGATGCGATGCACTGTGCTGCGACGCGCTGCGATGTGATGCGCGGACGGAGGTTTATAGGCAACTAGCGAAGCGGGAGAAAGCAAATCGAAAACGCATTCTCCCAAGCGAAAGAATTCCAGAGGATGCAAGGACGAGGTACACAGTCCAGGTGTAGAGTCACGTAGTTGGACGTAGCGAGAGTGAGGGGAAAGGAGCCGGTCGATCAGGTGCGCAAACGTCGATGGTTGATTGATGTTGATGTTGGGACGTCGCTATACGGATGGCCTGAGGTTACACATCGGGAGGGAAGCAGACTGGACGCTTTCTGTGCAGGCGATCCTGTACTAAGCAGACCACTTCTTCTGCACCCTCCTCAACACTTTTCTTCTTCGTCCGGCGTGAAGGTCTCCACCCACCCACTCGCCCATTCATCCATCTATCCATCCAACCGTCCCTTCCCCTCATCTTCGAAAGACCCTCTGTACCACCCCCATCACGCCACGACACACACTCTCACCCCACCCGGGCGGCCGTCGCACCCAACCCGTATACATAGGTACCCCACAGAAAAGCGAGGGCTCCAAACCACACCGGATCGGGCACCTGCACCTCCATAGTCGCACGGCGCGAAATCACTTTACCAAGCAGCATGCATGCGTGTGTACGTACTATGGGCACGATGTGCACTAGTCGAAACAGGAGATGTAGGGGTCACGTGGACCTTCCAACCTCGATCAACCCAATCCGATGGTTTGAAGGCGGGCCTCACTCAACGAATAAGAAGGTCGGTGGCAAAGGCGCGACTCCTAGACTGGATATCTACCCGGGCGCTTGAATAGGTGGATAGAATGGATAGCATACGCATGTATGTACCTATCCGTCCAAATGCATCTTTCACAACTTTCTCCATATGTGTGTACATGCTGCACGGTACCGCTAGTGCATCTCGCTTCGGTCTACATGAAGATCTCTTCCTCCCGCCGTTATCAATATCGGGGCCGGGGGCTCGCTAACGGTGCAATGCAACACGAGGAGGAAAGAAAGAAAGAAAGAAAGGCGGGGACCTGCGCCGGAAGTATTTTCCCGCTGAGATTGCGTGACGGGGTACTCTACCCGTTGGTAGACTCTTGGGCCGAGGTGCGCTTGGAGATGGGGGGAAATGTCTCCGTCGCGAGGAGGGAGGGAGGAAGGAAGGAAGGAAGGAAGGGAGAGTGGTTTGGCTTGTGAAGGGCGCGAGCGAGCGGGTGGGGGATGGCCGGAGATGCGATGGATATGGTGTTACCTACCTACTTGCGATGCGTGCGACATCAGAAAAAAGTCACACTGGGTCACATGCAAACTGGAAAATGGAGCTGATGACTTATTTTCAACACTGCACGTGCATGCGTGTAAAAACCATCCCCTTGCATGGGCATTTTTCAATCGTCAAACCGTCCGTCCCAACAATGGACGGAATCCTCCTCCCCCTCGCATTATTATCCGCCTACTATGTCTACAGGCCCCATTATTCGCACCGTGCCTGTGCGTAGTATGTGTGTGTCGGAGCTGTGCTTACGTGCATTGCGCGCCTTCATAACGGAGAACGTGGCACTTTGCAGCCACAATCTAACGGCTAAACAAGGCCCCATTGTCACAACCTGCTCCGATGATTACAGGAACGACGGCAACCCACTGTCGTGAAGATGAGAAAGGCAATGCTTTGCATGTCCTCTTGAGGTTTTGAGAGAGAGACAGAGGGGGGGTGGTTGATTGAGATCTGCAGATACCAATTGACATGTACATACGTACGATGACGGCGACTACAGGATCGCGAGTGCTCACCCATTGTGATCTGCATGGCATACAACAAGTAGCCAGGTAGGCATCATGCACATGTCCAGCTGGCATGAATCCGCCTTCGGACCAACAGAATGCGGTTATTTACCTGCGCGTCGACATGCTGCATTTGGACATGCGGACTATTGCTTCGATGCAACCTTCTGGAAACTTGCCAATGGTGTCTGGACCGTTCTAACCGGAGCGCGAACCGAGACGCGTGTGCGGCTCCCATGCGGAGCAGCGGGCGCTAAGGTTGGGGGTTCTGCCAGTGCCTGTCGGATGGACGGGACTGCGTGTTTATTCGCACCTCGAGCATTGAACGGAAGGGATCCGTGAAACGCAGCCGTATGCGCAATGACGACACGGCTGTCAAGCTGGTATATGCAATCCTTTTTTTTTTTTTGCAGAGCACAACTTTTCGCAGATGAAAGATGCTATGGAAGGATCTGCAACGATAGATTGGGGAGCATCTCATCGTGATCCCGGGAACCATCAACCTGGTAACGCAAGCCATCTGGAGAATAAATCATTCATCACTGGGTGCACAAGAAACTGCACGAGCTGGCGATCCTTCGTATATTGCACTTGCACCTGTTGCATGTACTATGTAGGTGCAAGTACTTTGCAAACCTTGGAAGAATTAGTTCCTCCGCGTTGAGTTGGTCGGAAAAACTGCGCCAGGCTTGCTGCATCGGGATGCCATGGTCAAGTAATGTTGACTTCGTGTGAGAGGAAAGGGAGGGAGAGCGGAAACGCGGCCCTGACGCTCCATTCGATCTCCGCACAGTTCGTCGGCATGCCGTGCTTGCTGCATTATTGTGTTGGACCTTGTTTCAAGGTGTGCGGAACCGCGACATGTTGACATCATGTGAAGGAGACTGGTCTGCGCGCCCTAGTTGCCTGGAGCCAACAGCCGACGACAGCTTCCGACATCTTTACCTTCTGCAAGTAGCGATCGAGTCCGCCCGAGTCAAAGCCGCAGCACTTTCCCCAGGCGGGTAGATACCCATAGCACGGTAGGTACTATGTAGGTACCTCGCCGGCCCGACTTGCACCGCCCGGACTTGGGCGGCTCTCGCCCTCGAAACGATGCGATAGACAAGCAAAGCGGCGGGACGATTGGCCGGGAGTACCTATGTGCATGGTGTGAATCTGCCTCTGTCGCGCGCAATAGGAAGTGTGGAGACCCCACACTTTGCCACACTTTGTCCGTCGGCGGCTGGTTGCAACACGTTGCAGCAGGGAAGCTTGGTTAGGAGGCACGATGGAAAGCAATCCAGAAGGTTTTGGGTGGCTCAGCCACGACTCCATTGCGACATCGTCACGACGGGTTCCGCAATAATGCGCACATCAGGGGGTTGGCGTGAGACGGAGCCCAGATTCGTTATCTCAGGAGAGCCGGAGAAGTGCGCGCGTATCATGCCAACCCGAGGTTCGAAGGAACTTTTTTCCTTATCTTTTGGGTCTCGACGGATCCTTCACGGCTGAGGCGTGGTGGAGTCGTGGCCCGCGACTGGCAGTCTGGGGAAATGAGATGCGTAGGAAGGGAATGCAACATTGAATCCGGTCCACTGTTGGTGCGGCCATCGTGGGATCTTGATGCCACTAACCATGGGTGCGTCGGTCCGCTATCAATCGCGCCCCGTCGTATCTTGGTTTTTCCGGACGCTTCTTCCTCGGGGTCGCCTATCGTCTCGATCGGAAACGCCAGACAGGATCCCAAGCCGTCCTCGCCCTGTTAGCGGCATCATCGATTTCCCACCGCTGGCTTTACCATGGCACCATGGCTTGTACGCTAATGGAGTCATCGCAATCCGCTTCCCGCTGCACGCTGCGCGAAACCCAATCGGCCCCACTTTGGCAGAGAAGAAATGTCAAAAGAGCCGCGGCCGCAGGGTCTGTCATTGACGCCGCATAATGCGGAGTAGTGACTATTGCGTCTGGGGTGCGTGTCGCATCCCACCATTCCTGCGTGTTCCGCCCGCGCCATGGCATCATGGTGGGTGGGTGAAACCTGCTCTCCACCTCAGACCTTCGGAAGAAGTAGGAAGGAGCCGGCGAGATGGTCAATCATGGCCAGCAAAGCGGAGACGGTGTGTCTTGGTCTTTCGCTGTCGAGTTTCTTGCTCGTGCCACGATTCGTTTCTCTCTACCCCGCCGCCGACCGTCGGAAGTCGGAACTCGATGAGTCGTTTTTGTCCACGGTGCTTTTGCACTCCACACGCCATCTATTCGCCCACACTCGCTCCTTCCCAGCCCGACGAGGTTCGTCGATGAGGTGAGGTGAGCGGGGCGGGTATGCGGAGACATGTGCGACTCCAGCATCCAGTGAGCGCTCCACCGTGCGTTACGCAGAAGGGCAGCGAATATGTATTCTTCCGCGAGATCCCAACGGCATGGTATCCTCTTCACCGCCCTTGCAAGACCAGCATGCCCTTGCTGCAGGGTGCTGCACCGCGCGGGTAACAAGCACAGAAGAAGGGGAAAAGGAATATCCAGAGGATGATACGCAGGTCCATGGGACGATGTCCCCCTCCCTGTCTGTTTGTTTGCTCCCTTGGCGTCAGAAGCATGTCACCCATCTCGTAATGATGAAGTAAGCCAGGATGCACCGGGGTGGACTCAAAATGGGCTGTCAGGTGGAGGCGGAGTATGGTTTCAATTACGCGCTGAGCTGAGCTGAGCTGAGCTGAGCTGAGGTGTGTTGTCTGATCTGATCTGTCTACCTAAGGATGGTGGCTGCCAATAAGCAGCTACCCCACGCCCAAAGCCGCCCCAAAAGACATGGCCAAAGTGAAAACAATCAAGTAAAAGTACAGCAACTGCGGATCGCTGGCGTCCGCGGGTATGATTGAATGTCTGCCAACAAGAGTGGAAAAGAAAACAAGTCTACGAGGAAATCGAACCGAAAGTCATGGAGCTCGTCAAGTGCCCGCTGGCATTAGTAGAAAGTTGTTTCCCTAAATGAATCCGTCTATAACCCAAGAACTCAACGCTCGCTAAAACAAAATCCCAGGTGATGCTGCTGATAACTCCGTGCAGTGCAGTGATGGCAGGTCTAGTAACGTTCCATGAGGTCGTTGCCCGCCAATGAAGCGGTCGTGGAGGAACTCCCGGAAGAGAATCCACTAGGCGCATTGAGCAGGTCTTGGACAGCCAACTTGGGTATCTGCGGCACCGGCAACTTGCGCTGCGCACCCTCGGATTTTGAAATGATATCTCCTATCCGTAGGCCAGTGCTCTGGACGGGGACGTACGGCTGCTCCGTGTTGGCCGAAGGCTCCATCGGCGCAAGGGCTGGCACGTGGTGCAAGCTCAAATGTCGGAGATGCGGGAGCTGCACGTCGTTGAAGCCATGCGGGCGCAGACGCGGGGAATGGGCCGGCGTCGCGAGCGGAGTATGATCCGGGGTCGGGGAACACGAATCATGTGAAAATGTAGGCGACGGTGGCGCCGTCGAGAGGGGGGATCCGGGACGCGACTTCTTCGTCATCCGATGCGCGTAGGGGTCGTCGTCTTCGTGTGAATGCGATCGCGACATGGGCTGCGAGTATGCATACTGCGAGAGACCAGGGAGTCGATTGTTGTTCTGATAAGGGTGGTAGCCGTGACTGGTGAGATGACGGTTTCCATGTGAGAAGCCGGGGTTGTGATGGCGCTGCTCTAGTCGCGAGGCGGCGTCTGCGAGCAGATCAATGTTGCGGGCCAAGCTGTTAGGGCTGCTGCCGTTGCTGTTGCTGCCCCCGTTGCGATAGGACGAAAGATCTCCGGACACGTTGGGCGAGTAGTTGGAGAAGGAGTGCGGCGGCGAGACGTTGGGCGAGCCAAAGTTCGAGCTCGGTGCAGAGCGAGAGTGGATGGGTTTCGTCGGCGGAGGCATCATGTGTGCGAGGCCGCTCTGGTCCATCATGCCCACCGCGGCGGCGGCGGCGACGGCGGCATGTTGCTTGTTGCCTCGCCGCGAGTTGGGGTTGTTGTGTATCCTCGAATGCCGGGTGAGCTCGTCGGAGCGGCTGAAGCGCTTCGAGCATCCAGGGAAGGAACAGGCGTGGGGTTTCTCTCCCGTATGGGTCCGGATGTGGCGGGTCTGGTGCTCGAGACGGTGGAAAGCCTTCTCGCACAGCGGACACTTGTAAGGGCGGGGCAGGTCCTGGCGGGTTTCATCCTGGCCGTGCTGTTGGTTCTGGAGGAGAGGGGCCATGAGGCTCACGGCGGCAGTCGCCATCGGGGGTTCCGTCTGGGAGGCGGCGGGAACAGCAGCTGTAGCAGCAGCGGTGGTGGTGGTGGCGGTGTTGGCGTTGGCGGGCGTGAAGGTGGCCTGGGTAGGTTGTTCGGGTGTATCGTGGTTGAGTACGTTGTTGAGGTTTCCAAAACCTGTCGAAGGGTGTGAGGGTTGCATGTGATAAGCACGAGCGGCTATAGGAGCAAAATGGGGTGGAAAATGGGGGAGGAGTGATATTTAAAAGAAAGTCGGCTTGGCTTTTTCGTGTGGGGGGAACTCTCTGTGCACAACGAGGATCAGCCGGAATCAGGAGAGGTCGCCAAGCCCGATGGAGAATGTGGAGCGCAGTGTTTCTTTTCGGGGCGGCGTCCCTCGCAGGGTGGCAGGCCAGGTCGAGTCGTGGAGAATGTATCAGGCTAGTGGCCCCTGTCGATGATGCTGGATGCTGGCTGGTGCGTGCGCGAAGCTGGGCTGCTGCTGGCCGCTGCTGGCTGCTGCGGATGCTATCGCTTCGATATTGCGGCGAGCGCGGAGATGAAGATGGAGAGGGAGAGGGGGAGAGGGGGAGGGAGAGGGAGAGGGTACTGTGTCCTGTGTTTGTCCGTCCTGCGTCAGGGCTGGGCTAGGGTGTGGTTGGGGGGTGGTGTTGGCCCCCGTAGAGAGACTCTGGCGCTGTGCTGCTATCGTCGGTGTGGAGCCGTGCAAAAATTCCTCGCCGGTGTCAGAATTTGCTGCTGAATTTTTACGGAGCGGTGAGTGGGCGATGATGCAACCTGAGTCCTGCCTGAGTCCTGTATCCTGTGTCCTGCGTCCTGTGTTCGGTGTTCTGTCCGTCCTGTGTCCGGGCTATGATGCATGTACCTGGGTATTTATGTACTCGTCCATCTATGGATCTGCCTATGGCAGAGACTTTCGTGACCAAGTCACGCAGGACATCTGGGGAGCAGGAACGTGGCTGCGCTTTCATGGGATGATGGGGGGGCTCATGGGGGGCTAATGGGCTGCCATGTTGTTCTGTTGGTCGGGATGAGGGGGGGCACTGATAAGGGCTCGTCAACGGCCATCACACGCAGCACGCCCACCATAGCCCGTCCGCGTACCGCTATCGTTGCTTCGCTCGTACGGTTTCAGTGCAGGCCATCGGAAGTGAGACGGGCGCGCGGCGTGTAACGACGGGCAGAATGGCCATGCAAGGCAGCGCGCCGCCTGACTGGATTTATCCCAAGTTGCACGGCAGCCTGCGAGGAATGCAATCTGTGGGGGTCCGATCTGGGGTACTCGGCCAGACCTGTGCAGCACGTATATGTATCGGTGCTTGTGCAGAGCAGATCGAGGCACCGGCAGAATTCGTTCCCTTCACTCGACATGGCATCACGACATCGTCACTCGGGGCGTGGTGTTGAGCTGCGGTCCCGATCGGCATGCCACCTCGGCCCGTCCTCCAGGGCCAGAGCCCCGGATGCTGTTCATGTACATACATAGTACTATGCTAGTACATGTCCTCAAGAGTCGGTGAGGGCTGCCGTTGCTTCACCTTGCTTTGTCTGCCCGCCTGTCTCGAATCCACTCGCGGCCCAGATCACGACATCGCAGACCCTGAACCAGACAGCCAGCGAAGGCAGGGCGGACTCCGCCGGCCTGCCCCTGCGGAGCCCCAGTTTGATTTTGCGGGCTACCGTTGAGGAGATCAGTGGGGGTCCCTTCGCGGGCCTGGGCCAGCCACACCTACTACGTAGTACACAAGCACAGTGCGGAATGGCGAGCCGTCTGCCCCGAAGCTGTGCGACGCGAGCCCTTATAGCCCACCTTAAGAAGCTTGTGTGCTTGACTCTGCGCAGGATCCCCGAACTCCCCTTCTCGACCGCTGGCCCTTCTCTTCCATGGCTAGCGCTTTCGCCATCGCCATCGCCATCCGCTCCCGACGTCGTCGACAGCCCTCCCGGAAATAGTGGATGAGCTTTTCCTGCCCGGCGGCCGAGCAATCTCCTAGCCCCACCAATGGGTTCCCGCCAACATGCGAAGTTTTGCCAGTGCCAGCCAAACCACCACCGTGTCGAGCACGTGGTCGGATAAAGTCGGGCTGAGATGACTGATAACAGTGGACCTGCTGCTCAAAGCCCTGTGGCGGGTGCCCGCTTAGAGCAATCCGAGGCGTCCATCGCTGCAAGGTACCCGCCGTAGACGACCCTCTTTCGAAACAGCCTTCTTCCTCATCGCACGCTGTGCCTATCAATGCCGAGATTCGCCCACAGTCCGACCTTCCTTCACGCTTGTCGCCAACCGCTGTTTTTCATCGCTATGTACTACGTGGATACCAGTCTTCTTTGGCGCACGCCGGACCCTCCGTAAACCAGCCGGCCCATCTCGTCGCCGAAGTTTCCCTGTCGTGTTCCGGCCTCCAAGAGCTACAGATCGAGTCACGATCACACCATGGGGCCCCGCACTATCAACATCTACCAAGCCTAACGCCCGGAAGATGGAGTCGGCCAAAACGTCTGCGTTTTGCTCGTGACGACTCTGAAGCTGAACTCGGAACCGATGGCATGGACATCACACTCATAGCGAGCATGTTGATCCATGATCTTTGTCCACGTGCACACACACCTGTTCGCCAACATGACTTCTGTGCTCAGGAAGCCAACATCTGCGCGATACCTTCCAAGAGCACGATAAAACTCGGCCCAAGGTGCGCTGAAGGGAACGGCGCCATCCGATGCCGGACCCATCGACAACGCATCCATGCCCACCTCACCTCACCTCACCTCACCTCACCTCGCTATCCTAGACCCGAGTTTGGTCTCCAGCTACTGCATCCAAATGTCACTGAATGAAGAAGCCGTACATGTAGAGTACCCCCACACAACATGGTGAAGGGCCGGAGCCTTTTCGACGCGCTAACCGCCGTTGACCGATCCTGCATGCAATTGGTGATGTGCGCTGACGATCTTTGTTGATCGTGCCTGTGGCGAGCATCTCGGAGCACCCATGTTTCCCATGTTTCCATGAGACGGTGCAAAAGAATTGACCCTCCTTGCCCTCCCAACACATGGTTGTGACGACTCTAAAGACATTCAAAGTGTCTGTGCTATGACCTTGCAAATATCAAAGTCCAACACGGAGAACGAAAAAAAAACCAAATCTGATTAATCGTCTAGGGTATCTACATATGACGTCCTATTATCCTCGTAGCGACAGCATAACATTCTCTCTGTCTGTATACCATGCACGACAAACACTCCCTACAGAAGAACACTTACAAATCGCAGGCCGTGTCCAGTGTGTTCAACACTTCTGCAAAGCTTGTTAGCCATGAGCATCAACGGACTCGTCACTTGGTAACCGGACGAGAGCACGTACCCAAGTTCTCGCCTATACTACATGTTTCCGAAACGCACGACGTAACGGCATCGAAGAAGGGGCCACACAGACACTTGTCGTCTTTGTTCGGATCGCATTTTGCTTTCGCAGCGCTCTCGTCCCAACATTGTTGCTATCCGTTTGTTAGCTCATCATCCCTCTCAAAGGCAACCTCTACTTACCGGACAACCACCCATATCATCAATAGCCTTGCTCACTTTGGAAGCAACCTTTCCAGTAGCAGAAGCAGGCGACACCTTGGTCGTAGCAGTGGCACCCGACGCCTTCGTAACAGTCGTTTTTGCTGTCGAGGCCGGCGCCTTGGCCGTCGCTTTGGTCGAAGCGGCAGTTACAACGCTCATGCCAAAAAGCACCGCAACTATTATAGAGCGCATGTCGACAATCGTCGGAACAATCCGCCTTGGCAAAAGGAGAGTGAAGGTTCAAAGGCTGATAGAGAATAAGGAAGGATGAGTGATTGGAGTCGAATGGGAGGGATGGAAACCAGAGCGAGTACACGACCTGGTTCGGAATACGTAGCCCTTTCGTTATATATCGAGGGCGCCTCAGCCCAAATTGCTTCTGCGACCGCCAGAATTCATGCGCCATGTTTCGAACTTTGGGACTGGCGCGTTACATATTCTGTGAGTGTGCGCCATGCTTGGCCAAGAACTCCAGCATAATCCTGGGTGTTTCTTTACTCCTCGTGGCACCACCACCTACTCGGGCGGATGCGACGTGGAAACTGAGGCACTTGGGTGGCGCCATGGGCGTGAAGATGGTGTCACGTGATGAAAGCTGGAGATCCAAGCCCCATGTTTGGCTAGTGCCCGGGAGTGGGGAGTGGTCTCATCCTTGTTTTGTTCCCGATTCCCCTACTGCGATGGCCTCGCTTGGTTCAAACTTCACAGTGCTTCTCGAGAGGTTGACAGCGTTTGTTGGACAAGAGACGCCTACCCAAGCTTCCAAATCGGAATATGGTCTTGCAAAGGAGACGTGGGAGCGATGACAGTGGTTAGATATCTTGCCATCGCATTCACTGTCTTGTTAGCCATCACTGTACGAGCTCGACTCTGCCCTTTCTCTCTCTCTATCAATAGTATAGGCGCCAACTCGAGACTGGTGTACAGTTTCACTACTCGGCTGCGTTTGTCTGGTGAAGCAGCAGAACTCACAAAACGAAGGTCAGAGTCGTTTCGAACGAAATTTGAGGGCTCGTTGGTTGGTCTTTTTTTTGGCGTTGCGCTGGCTAATTACGTCTTCCGGAGGGCTGTATAGCTTCTGATGAGCCACTGGGCTATAGAATACGTCATGGACTATGTTTCTCTATCCCCTCGTGTGATCGAAAAGGCCGGGGTACGCTTCCCTACGTCGTTTTTGAGATTGAATTTCTAGTATAAGCCGGCAGGGCAATTCCCAGTCTTATCGGCACTTGCTCTGGCACTGTATGAACCATCTCAGGGCCTATCTTTCCTACGACACAAAAACCATCTACCGTTTCTGCGCATGTGCTGCGTATGATGGTACTGTTGTTGGTGTTGTTAAGATATCACCTCTTATGTCTGTGTGCATCAATTTATGCTCTTGCCTTTTTAGGAATTTGAATTTATAAGCAGAAGGAGCACCAACTCGTCCGACCGCCTTCGTGCGGATTCGGAGTCTCCTATACCTACACCTCTTCCAGAAATCTATAGACGGGAATCTGCAAGGCTGCACAGTGATAATGACGCCCCGGACACAGCCCAACGAGGACGAATGGCGCAACGTCCAGGACGCGAAGAAGCGGAAACAGATCCAGGATCGATTAGCACAGCGAGCAAGGCGTAAGTCTATGTTTATTACCCACCAACTTTTCTCCCTGTTTCTTCGAGATCTTCAGACGAGAAATTCATATTACGGGCACATTCATGCGCTGTCGCGATTGCGCGAAGGTTTCCTTGACTGTGTCCAAAAGCTTAGCAACACATTACCTGCGCTGGATTATGGAAACTGTTGCTAGACTCTTGACAAATGAGTGTGTGCACATATGCTGATTGGCTGATGAAAAATGACAGGGCAACGTCTTCGAGAAGCGAAGAACAGTGCGAAACGGCCAGAAGACCATGATGAAACACGGCAAGGAGACACCACGCAACCATCCTCCGCGGCTTCATGGTCGCCGACCTCATCTATTACCGAACTCCCGATATGCACGTCTGAAGGCATACGGGCTATGGTTTCTCCGGCCCGGCTGAATATCGCCATGGGTAACTGCCCGTACTCGAGAATGATGTCGACGAACCTAGAGAACTCCCCACCACCCAGCGACGAGGAGAAGAATGCGAATGAGGAGGAGAGGCAGCGTTTGGATCTAAATCTTTCCCGTATCACTGAGGCTTTTGACCCTTTATGCCAGGACTACAAAACGCCCTCGCCTTCTGGTCAGCCAGACTTTCCTCTCACACTGGCCGGTGCCTTGTACATCAACGGTCAAATCCTGGGGCTGTCGTGCAGCACTGTCTTCCCCTCAAGGTCAGCTCCAGCCCGACCAGATACCCCGATGTCTCTTCGGCCTACAGAATCACAGCTTATTACTATTCATCCAATATGGATCGACCGATTTCCATTCCCGAGGATGCGGGATTCTATGATCACTCTCAGCACTGTCATAGATGATGAAGATATGCTGAGAGACCTATTTTTGTCGCCGAGTTTCGAGATTGTGCCTGGAAGGCCGCCATGGGATCCGTCGGCTTGGAATATTCAAAGGCCCTTTGCGGAGAAGTGGGGTTATCTGTTCGTCCAGTAAGGCTTGTAGGCTTTTGCGTTGATAAAGAAGCTAGCAGCAGCCATTCTGTGCTAAGCTTGCTGCGATAGCTCTTGCAGTGCTGTACAGATTATCTTCGGATCGGAAACCGCCTTCGTCGATGACAAGAGAGAGTATGGACGCTGAATCTCAAAGAGGGACCTCGATACTTGATGATAGTACTGTTTCTAGCACCTACCTAACCCATGAACACTGAAGAACCCAATCGAGCCCTATCCGACTTCCAATGATACACCTCTTACTCGCGTCCACCCTTCTCAATCAATCCAACAAGCCAATCAACAAGTTTCTCCGGCGCCGAAAGCTCCGGACAATGATCCGCAGAGATCCTGGTAACATCGACCTTCCTCCCGCTCGCCTTCTCAATATTGTCGATACCATGTTGCTGCACCTGCGGAACAACACACAGGTCGTCCTCACAGAATAGATAGGAGGCAGGAACATCTTTGTATCCAGGGTGCGTCAACTCGTTAGTGAAACTGGGGCCCGAGTGCTGGGAAAATTTCTTGCTCCATTCAACACCTTCTTCATGGCTCAAGGAGCTGAAGACAATGGTTGCATTTTTGTCGTGGGCGTTGTGGTGGAGCCAGCCATCCTAAAAGGCTTGTCAGCACCTACTCAGATTCGGCTTCCCACTACCATGCAATCCTCAACTCCGAGGAATCAACGAGGCCAAAAGAGTGAGAATTCAGACAACGTACCTCATCACTCGTCACATAGTCCATTGAACTCTCCCCCATTATCTTACCCACTGCACCAATATGTGCTCCCGCACTCACCCCCACACTCGGAACCAGCGCCGTTATATACGCAACCCTGACCACACCACCCTTCTTCCCGTCCTTCTCCCTCTCCGCCTTTGTCACGCCTTTGAGGCTCTGACTTGCCGGAACGCCCCCGTACGAATGCGCCACGACGATGACTTCTTTACCCTCATCGGCGAGTTTGGCTGCAGCGGCATTGATGCTGGCCGCATCGTCATACATGGTTGGGAGTGGACCGGGACGTTTGCCGACAGTTTTAAGGCCAGTGGATTGGATCGAACAGTTCTTTGAGTGCAGGGTCGCAAGGATGTGGTCGTAGTGGTCGGGTGGACAGAAGGAGCCGGGCACCATAAGAATGGTGGGTTTCTGGGTAGACATTTTTGCAGTACCAGGTGGTTGATTGACCTTTTATTTTTTGTGTTTT
The DNA here is from genome assembly GCA_019202945.1 of Corynespora olivacea. Lineage (NCBI taxonomy): Eukaryota > Fungi > Ascomycota > Dothideomycetes > Pleosporales > Corynesporascaceae > Corynespora > Corynespora olivacea. Next base: position 41,036 of record JAGQEM010000009.1, read on the forward strand.
GAGAGTCCAAGGGTCGCTTTTCTTTCGATGGGCAATTGGGAATGGGGTTGATTTCTGTGCGTTGAAGATTCGGTGATGTCAGTTGGTTGCAGTATGGCCTTTCCTGACCAGGCCTTGTCGAATTCAAAGTTCTACACCTCTCGCCTCTTTATAGATACACCAACTTCAATCGGAACCTGTATCTCTCTGACTTGCTTACAAATTGTCTCTGAGGTGGTCCAAGCTTCTTGCTGGGGATTCGTGGGTGGATGTCTTCTGCCGAGTATTTCCCTCTCCACGAGCGACACCGCGTTCTCTTCTTATATACCCGACCGGCTATCGTCCGGACCAACAACCTGTTTCTTCTTTCTCTGACTCCAATCGGGGCGAGGTGTCATCTCGTGATGCCTTGATCTGTCAGAAGGGGGAGGTGGGGTAGGCCTTATGCGGATTAGTGTGGAAATTCGGGTGGGGAAGTCGGTGGTGTAACACCACCGGTTCACCTCCGTTTAGCAAAGAGTATTCTTTCATGTGAACAACGGCCTTAATACTAATAACAACAGAACGGCTTAGGGCTAGATGCCTACTCCGTAAGTTATTAGAAAGCCCTCTAATTCAGCTCAAAAGATCGCTTATCCTTTTTTGCCTATTTAGGCCTGTAGAATTCCTACGTAGTTCTATAGTTGTTAAACGTCCTTTATAAAAGATCTATAGGGTTAATCTATTCCCCTAGTTTCATAATCTGCCCATGTCTCTCCAGAAGTACAGAGCAGACTCGGAGTCGTACCGGCAGTAGATTGTCTTGTGTCCTTACAGAGGGTGACTTGTGACACAAGGACAGACGTTACAACCTTTTTATTTAACCGTGAAGGTGCCTTGAAATGAAAAGGCTGTAATCCGGGTCCGCAAACTTCAGTTTTAACTTGGTTGGGGCTGTGTTCATCGTCCTCTTTGACAGTCAAAGCCCAAGTACTCATAAGAGCGAGAAATATTACTCTGGAATGCTAGTTTACAGTTTCTGTTCATAGCCATTGTCTAGTACTTGAAAGGTCGCCCATTATCTCAAGGTACGTGATACGCAAAGAAGAGAAAGACACAGTTGAAGGTTTTAGATTAGCTATTTCGAATTGGCTATGCTAAATCGAAAAGAACCATTACATACCACCGACTCTGAAACCCTAATCCGAGAGACATCAAGATAACCGCGCCAAAGTGCGGTGAAGTCCAGTAGATGCATGAGATGTGATAAGATTAGTAAAGGGAGAGTGATGGAGCGAGGATAGATCCTATTTTTGTACCTACCACTGGACCCTTTCCTCGGCAGTTTTTCCCCGACACATGCTATCTGGATGCGAACATTTCATCCAACTTTAAGTCTATCACGCGAGCCATCAGTATGGAAGGGTATTCATATCCCTCTAGAGCTTAGTATCTTGTCTTTTCTTTTACGCGTTACTGACTTTCCGCGCCGACAGTTACGGTGGGTCATTCTGGGTAATCGTCCGCTGTCTTTAACATCCTAGGCAATCTACCAATCTCAGACTTCGGCACGACAACTTTGCTCGACGCGATAATCTTCCTCCTACCTATCTCTTTTTCGACCAAGCGTATTTTGGTCACCTTCCAAACAGAGCCAATTTTTATATGTTTTCATAGTGAAACTGTCAGAACTATGATTATCCAAGCTGCTTGCACGTGACATAGTAAAAGCTATACATAGTAGGGGTACTATGAAGGCTCAGTACCCAGATGAAGTTGTTCATATAGTAGATTGTATTCGTCTTCATTGTTCATTCTCGGCTTGCGGGCTTTATAGCTTGACATTCGCTCCTGATCCTGAAAATGATCACAGTAGTCTGTTATCTAAGGACATTATCGATTCGGTTACTCCAAAGCGACCATGTCTTATTTGCTTTAGATCCTTATCATGACCGAAGCGAGCATGGAATGTTTCAGTTTTGTACCTACAAAACGCACTCGGGATACGTTGTGTAGGTTTATTCACAATGAGACGCAGTACAAATACGCGTGCGTTTGAAATGCAACCTTCTAACCTTGGTCATAAACAGCCTCTTACCGTTTTGTGGATGGAAAAACCCAGCCAAAACGATGGATCTGCACCAGCACACCGCAACTTCTACTTTGACAATTCTGCCATATCGTAGTCTTGACGCATTCCTTGAGGACGGACTTGGATTCGTCCCTATTGAAGACGTAAATGATTCTTGTTCTATCTGCCTCGATCCATACCATGAAGAACATCTCCCAATACGACTACCGTGCAAGCACGTTATGGGTAACTTATGTATTCGTCGATGGATAGGGAGATCTACACAATGCCCACTTTGTAGGGCGGTGCTTTTCATTCGTAGCACCCCAGCTCCACGTCACAGCTTTGTCGGTATTCGCTACGCTGCAAATTTTGCACATCCGCAGCGATTCAATATCTGGACTCTACCATCGAGGAGTGGGGTTGGTATCTTGGAAGCCAATGAGCGCGTCATTGAGAGGGCAGGACCAATTCGTGAACAGCCTCGTCAAGATATCGCCCATCGTGATAGGCATGAGCTTGATGAGCTGGCACGAAGCCCGCCCGTCAGTGAACGTGGCCACTTTTCACAAGTAACAGCCCCACCGATAAGCTCCTTTAATAATACACCGCAGATATTGGGAGAGCTGGAGCTTGAAATGGAATTTCATCGATTACAGCCGTATGACCAGGATTTGGCCACCTCTCATCGTCACTGGATGAGAGAGGCCGATGAGTTCTATCGAACTGCCCGGATCGATCCTTATCCTGTTTTTGGCGAGTATGATTCAGAAGATGAAGAAGATGCTGCAGGCCAAGGCGAAGAGGATGAGTATATTGTTGTGAGTTCTGAAGGTGTTGACGATACTGGCGATCGGGCCAACTCTCGAGAACCACGATCATGCTGTATAGTTATGTAGGCAAAGTCGGTAACACTCAAATAAATCCATTCCCTACGATAGGTAACAGTGAAAGTGTAACAATGATGATGATGATCTTGACCAAAGATAGTCAGCCCGTGCCATACGGAACTCAACCATATACATTTCGCACGTATTGAAGAAAAGAGCCTGGAAACAATGAGACGACAGACGACAAATCATCGGTCTTCCGTCGGACCGTTTAAACAAGCTTTTGACTTTAACCTTCGGGGCCTGGAACGTACCTCACAATTACCCGTTTCAGTACCGTTTGCAGATCTGCTTAGCGTGGCCGAAAAGCCAGCAGGCAAACCAAACGTCCCGGAAAAGCACCCTGCGTACCCCATTGTCTGATCTAGAGACCGTCTGGTCTTTCGTGTAGAAATACCTTTCCCGGATTGGGCTTGATCATGCGGGAAGACCTTTGTCCGTGCGATACCTGCTTTCCGCGCTTTACAAGGGACTATTTTCAATAAAAGAGTGGACTTCTGCTGCCTTTTACCATTCTGTTTTCTTTCCTCAGCTCGATGCTCGTTTCTTGATCATACAATAGAGCTGCGCTCTACTCTTCATTTAATTCTCTCTGCAAGCACTGCTCATTTCACAGAACCTTTTTCGTTTCAATTCCTTAATAATATCAAGCCAACCCTTGCATTAATCCACCATGAAGTTCCTCGCAATCATCTCCATCGCCGGCGTTGCCCTCGCCCTCCCACAGCAAGGGGGAGGTAACCGCAACGCAACCGCAAAGGGCTGCGATGCCGCGACCGCGCAACAGGTCGCACAGCTCACCGGAGGCATCGAATCCAACATCGGCATCCAAATGCAGGAGCTCCTAGGGTTCGTGGCATCTCCCTCTCCTACCCCACTCCGCATGCTCCCAAGCTTACACCTCTCGTCAGCGTCAAAACCCTCCAGAGTCTCGTCGCGGCCAACACCACCAAGCCGCAATCCTCCGACGCGAGGACTTCCAACTTTGAACTGCAGAGGCAAGCCGTCCTCCAGATCCAACAGAAGGGCGTCGACCTCCGTACGCAGAACCAACAGGTCGCGGCCAGCCTCAAAAGCCCGAGCGAGAAGGGGCTGGCGACGGTCAGCATGGCGCAGGTGATGGAGATCAGCCAGGTGAAAAGCTTGACGGGGAGCGGAACCAAGGATCAGGAGACGTTGAAGATGCTGGTTCAGGAAGTCCAGGATGGAACGAAGCAGAACATGATGAACCTGGCGGCGGCGTTGCAGCAGTGCAAGCAGGCATGAGGAGGATGAACGAGGGTGCTCGCTCACCTGGAATGAGAGAATTGGTGGTGTCATTTGATGAATCGGTTATTATGAGAACGAATGTCATGACGTTATGAATAATTTGTTCTTGGGTCGTTGTAGGTGTAGTGTGGGCGATGTCGAGGACGTCGAAGAGTCACTGTGATAACGGTGTGATAGGCTATGTATTCAAGGGCCAGAGATTCAACACCAGACTTAATTCGGCATAGAACCATATCATGTCATCTCAATGGAAGTCTCGACTACACCTTTCCCCGTTCTTCACAAAGGGGGATACATACAGAGTCCCCGACTTGTACAGCAAAGCAACACTAAACAAGCGAGATACCTCAAGATAGATCATCATATTTTCCATAATTCAGATAGAAGAAACCATACAACAACAAAACAATGATAAAAGGATCTCCTGGGGTATATACAAAAGGGCTGATATCTTGGGTATAAAGAAAAGTAAAAAAAGGCCCGCGAGGGCGTACATATGTGTGTGTATAGGGTATAAAGTTCTCTGTTCCATCGAAGCCAAAACCATCCATACATGAGCGTACAACAATAATGCCGAGCAGCGACAGGTAGACCAGAAAGAAAGAAGGAAAGAAAGAAAGAAGGAAAGAAAGAAAGACGTAAAGAAAACCAAAAAACGCGTGCCTGGTCTATGATCTGGTCTATGACGGAGTAAGAAATTCAACGGCACTGTTCCTCATACATGGTATACTCAGCCACAGGATATAATAGCGACAGGAAGATGACGACAAGGAAAGATGGCTGCCACATGCAAGTCGTGGAAAGAAGAGAAGCCAAAAGAAGAAACGAGGGGTAGGAAAACAACAAGGCTCAGCGTATTTGACTCACGATCGTCTCTTCCCCTTCCCCTGTCCCAACGTACTCCGCACACTCCTCTCCCTTTCCCTCACTCTCGCCCTGTCATCCCTATGCTCTCCCTCTTCACTGTTCGTCTCATAATCATCTTCATAGCCTATGGCAGCCCCCATGACGTGTGTGGCTTGCCTCGCTCTCCTATGTGCCTGATCACCCGAGCGATTGATGACTTGTTCGCCTGCCATGTGCATCGCGTTCCGGGGATACCTAGTGGACTGCGGCAGACTGGCGCGGAGGTCACGGTTATCCCATGGGTCGCGGGCAGTTGATACAGGTGATTGTAGGACTGAGGAGACTGGGCTGAAGGGATTGTTGCCGAGGCCGTCGTGTGAATGGGAGGTGCCTGAGGGGTGGATGGGACGTGTTGAAGGGGCGGCAAAAGGGTTGTCATCAAATGAGGAGTGGCGCGCGGATAAGGGACGGCTGGACGAAGTGTAGGGGCTCGGGAATGAGATCGGTGGTCCGCTCTGATGTTGAGAGCTTGGTGGTCGCGTGGAGTAATGGTTTGGGGCTGGGGCTGGAAACGCCGGAGCTAGCGGTGGTGCAGGTGGTGCGTTCTGAATGATGGAAACGCCGTGACGGTTGCTGTCTGATCTACCCAGACCCATTGGAGGAGGATTGCCAGAAACACTTCCTCGCCGTGACATGGATGCCCGTCGGCCGCCGACGCCAGAGGCATGGTTTGTGACAACACGATCGCCTGCTCGGGGGTTGTAGTAGTCTGGGTTTTCTTGTCGCTCAAGCAAAGACGAGCCTCGGCCGGAAAGTTGTTGTTCTTCCCGATCTCGCCGATCGGAAGCCTCTCGCTCACGAGCCTGTTGAGCACGATCTTCTTCGAGAAGAAGATTGCGCATCTCCCTCTCAGCCGGAGTCAATGTGACAGAGCCACGTCTTGAGGTGCTTCCAGCTCGTCTAGGCCTGTTGTTGAAGTCGTTGGTAGGCGGCTTGGTCTTCTCCCGTTCGGGCTTCCTGGTTGCCCGCTTCTCAGGCTCCTGCGGTTTTCGCCGTCTGGATGCTTCATCCCTTGCTTCCTCTCTGTCCTGTGCTCGTTGTTTCTCACTTTCAGCCAGTTTGGTTTCGGCGCGCTGATGTGCACGGTCTTCAGCACGACCAAGTTCGAACCTGACCTGCTTGACTTCCTCCTCCTTGGCAAGATCTTCTGCCATCCGCCGATCCTCTTCTTCTTGTCGCCTTTTGGTATCTCTGCGCTGGCGTTCGCGGTCAACCGCACGATCAGTGATCTCGGGTGCTGCAGCTCGACTAGAGCTCGCATTCCTGGACGCAGCCGGTCGGACGAAGTCATTGTAATCGTTGGGGGTGACACCGTCGACGCCGATGTTGTCTCGTGATGGGTGTTGAGGCTCGATAGTGGTTGTGCGATAGTTGCTTCGTGACGATGTGGTGGTGGTTGAGAGGGGAGCAGCAGCACGTGACACCGTCGGCGAGGGAGGTGCAACCGGTATTGGGTTGTGCACTAGCGCCGGTGGGTAACGAGCAGGTCGACGTCCAGAAGGTGACTCGGGTTCCAGTGATGGAACTTGGCTTGAGCTCGTATGCGGGGAGGCTGATGCAGTGTGGCGGTGGCTTTGAGGCATGGCATTCCTCGTCGTGTAACCTTGCGGTTGACCAAAGGTAGCCTCCGGAAAACCGGTACGCAAGGTGTACGATGCTTCCGAGCCTGGGGACTCAAGGGCGGCTTCATTGGAGTTGATCGAGGAAGCACCGAGCGACGACCGCTTATTCGACTTGGTGGTGGGAAGGGTGAACTGAGGATACTTCTTGCTCCGGCCCTTGCCGTTGAACTCGATGATGACCTCTGGCTTGATCGCCCGTTGGCCATCCTGGGTCGATGGTCGCAGTATTCCTAGAGGCCTGTGCTCCTCTGTACGATACCCTCCCGATCCAGCGGTTGGTGGTGTGAAAGGTCCGTTGGAAGCTGGGGACGAAGCTTCGCCCCGGGAAAGGGTCGATGGTGGCTTCGTATAGTACTCGGTTGTCCTCCTCTTGACTTTTGAGCATAGCTTGCCATGGCGACGCTTTGCCTTGTCGCAGGGAATGGTCTCTTCCTCTGTCCGTTTGCCGTTGCTGCTGATGTAGATGGTCTCCTCGACTTGGCACATCGTGGCGGTAGGTGTATATGATCGGATGATTTAGGTTTGAGGTGTATGCGTCCACGTGCTTTAATGCTCCCCTCAACCTTTCCGTGGGGTTAGGTTGGGTTCGCAAGCCGTGTGTTGATGTCGAGGAATGCGCGCAACCCGAAATCAAATTTCCCGATGTCCGAAGTATATATAGTATGAATAGATTGTATTTCGGCACTGACGACGAGGGTAGGGAACTTTTCAGTTGGTAACGTGAAACCGATGACTCAAGCGGTGGCTCACGTCTCTCTCGTCTTTCGTCGTGGTCTTGCTCTCGCGTTCTTATACTGGAGCGGAGGACGGGCGAGGTAAGACGGACTGTGGCTAGTGCGAGAGTGAGGGTGAGTGGATTGGTAAGACGGCGTGGTAGTCGACCGAATGCGGGCGGATGGATGGTGAATTCCGAACAAAAGCAAATGTCGTGCACAAGATGGATGCAGTGGGATGCAAAGTGTCGAAACAAAAACGAGCGGCCCCTATTGGGGGGTGTGGGCGGTATATGTATGCTGGGCGCGTTGGAGCCTGAAGATGGGCGCTGCAGGTGGTCGGAGAGAAAGGCATCAACGGCACCAGGCGACTAGCAGCGCCCCCGAATTGTGTAGAAAGCCAGACCTGTAGGGTGCGAGCGAGCGGGCCACGGGCCATCTCAGCATCCTCGAAGAGCAAGACTCGTGAAAGGGAGTGAATTGCATGCACAGCCCGACGACAGCCAAAGCCACGGACCGGCTTGCGCCCCTGCTTCGACACCGGTCTGTGTCCCAAAGAGCATCACGGACGGCGGTGGAGAGTAGCCGGCGCGCCATTATTGGCGGTATACCGCAGTTTCGACTGTCTCAGACTACTCGGGCAGCCATTCTTACATAGTAGACAGTAGATCCCCCCTGCCGGCGGATCAGATGGATCACTCCCCCTGCCCCATCTGCCAATTCCACAATTCCACCACCGTGGGCCGCCCTCATGGCAGGCCGGCATCGCGCTGCAGTGTTGCGGCGAGCGAGCACGCTGCCCGGTTCTCTGTGCCATCGCTTGGGGTGAGATGAAGGTCAATTGGGACGGCTGAAGCACGTTGCTCGGTGGTGGAGGCTATGCAGTCATCTCCTTTCGCCAGCCCGTCGCCGTCTCCCCCCTCCCCAGGCACGAGACGGGGGCGCGTCGAGCAGCGCCCAACCAGCGGCGCCCAACGCTGGATCGCATATTGCCTTTTGCTGAGGCTGATGTCGACGGATCTTGGCCGACGAGTTGCTGCAGCGGGCGCTAAGGAGCACCCGTCGGCCCACACAGGAGCGCAAAGACGACCTGTTCGCGTCTACACTTGCATCATGCGTCACATCATCGACTGCGGGTCTGGGAATGTCTGCGCGACACCCTCATCCTCACATTCTCAACGCATGGCCGGAATGAGAAGGTATCCTGTACTTTTGTAGGCAGAAGGCTGTCCGCGTGCGTTGCTGCCTTGAGGTATTCCGAAGTCGGTCTCTCCTTGCAATGGAGGCCTCCCATCATCATCATCATCATCATCGTCATCGTCATTATCATCGTCTGACGCTCGATCTCCTTGCGCGCTTTTCTGCGCGCTCCCTGCATCACACTGGCCAGAATATCCAGTGCCGGCATTCGACTCGCACACAGGACGGTGAGACGTGCATGCCGTCCCGCTGGCGTCCACCCAATAATCCCCACGATCCTCAGCCTCGCGTCCGACGCCGCATGCGCATGTACGTAGACGATCTGGCAGTTTGCCCGTCTTTCGGGGGCCGTCCTGCATCGCAATCGAGAAAATGTCTGCACGAACGCGCAATTTGTTTGACGGAGGTTGCATCCTCTGGACGTGCCTCCGTGGAAATCCAGTGCAAAGCCACAGATAAGCCGCCACAGTTGCCTATACGGGACGCTGAGGCGGGGCGCAAGTGTGGCGCTATTTTTGCTTGCAATCATCCCGTTGCTTTGGATGCGGCACGGAGCGACGCTCGTGGACCAAGACGTCCAATGTCTCCAACGACGCCACACAGAGGCATTATCCATCTATTGAATGTATGCGCGGGAAGCTCATCCATCTCCCCCGGCCGAAACAACTTCTCGACGACCATGCATCGGCCCCCATACACCAGCCACATGTGGCACAGCGAGGGTCCTCACTTCCCATTCTACGTGAAACCTACCCTGTATATCCACCTCGGCTTGACTTGACTTCCCAGCATGACACGGCAACCGCAAGAGGGTCCCGCACGCGAAGCCCAGTCCCCGTGAACCCTTCGGAAAGTTTACAAACTCTCCTCAGCCACAGCAGCTCCAGGCAGCATCGCTTCTTTCGTGCGAGCATACTACGTAGTACATTCCGCTTCAGCGACACGACACGGTGGTGGGGTGGGATGCCGCGTCGTGAAAATCCACAGCATGCGTTGCCGCGGCCGTGACATGGACGCGCCGCAATTCATGCGTTTCGAACATCAGTCTGACCACCTCTTCCACCGCCGTCAGCATCGGCTCCGCAATACTCGCTGCCAGATCAACGCAACGCAGCTGTTGATCCACCCCTCTCATCGCATCACCAGCCCCCATCGTCTTATGTAAGACGGCTACGCCCATTCACCCCCCTTACCGAAAGCGGCCGAGTGTACTGTGGCGACCCGACGGAGATGTATGTGGCCAGGCATCGGACAACAAGGCTGTACCTACATGCATAGCACGACGATGAAAGACAGGCCTGTCGAGCTGAAGACGACGCTCAGGGACCCCACCCGCAAGGCTGCAGCCAGACAGACAGACCGACGATGGATGCATCCGACCGCACGGCAAAGGCCATCCATGAACGAACGCCCTCCCCATCAAGCCATCCATCCGACGCCCATCAATTCTCCAGACGCTACGACTCAGCCTTGGCAGCCCCGGAGCATTTTTCCCACTCCCGCCGGAATCGTGCTCGGAGGATTTGTCCAGCCAACCATCTACTCAAGCGCCCGGGTGGTCCAGGAATCACGTCTTTGCCACCAAACTTCTTATTCGTTGACAGCCACCTTCAACACATCTAATTGGTTGATCGAGGCCGGAAGATGCACGTGATTCTCGGACCATTGGTGTTGACTAGTACCCTCGATCGATATCCATCCATCCATTGGCAAAGACCCGCGTCACCACCCTACTCCCCCTCCCCCTCCCCCGTGACCCTTCCATCGAATCCTAGATTAGATACCCCTCCCCCGCCCTGCTGCACATCAATCAACCCAAGCCCGTTCCACGCGCCGACCAGCCCGCCACGTCGCCACGGTGCCACGGTCTCACGTGCTGTATGGATACCCGTTGACTAATTCATCTTTTTTTCTTTTTATTTAAAAAAAAAGAAAGGACATGGGGGGGGGGTGGTGAGACATGACTCCCGCTTCGGATAAGCCGAACAGAGCAGTTGCAGAGCTTGAAGTCTGGGAGGTCACAGTCCAGAGATCAAAGTCCGGATGGTGCCTGCTGCCCTCATCATCATCATCATCATCATCATCATCATCATCAGCCTCCGTCACCGCGACCGTCGGAGGATACGAAAAAAAAAAGGTGTACAACGAAGGAAGCTGTAGACCCAGGACCAGTGAAGTGTACGAAAATTTGTATTCATACATGTGCAATAATACAACCACACCCAAAGCTCCCCGTATCCTACACACACACACACACACGCGCGCCACCTCGATCTCACCTCGGGGCAAACGGCTCGGGCCTCAAGGCCTCATTCAAACTCCTCCTGCCCTCGACCGCTTCCCACTCCGGGTCCCTCGCCCGCGCAAACCCCCTGATCATCTGTTCCACGCTCCTCGCCTGCTCGCTGTTCTCACCCAGCGTCCTTCCCTCTCCCCTCTTCTTCCTGCCGAAGAAGTCCCTCAAGGGTTCCGGCTCAATCTGGGATCGGACCGGAGGCTTGTCGTCCAGTTCGCCCTTCTTGACCAGCACCTCTGCGCCCGATGTCCTCTTGACCTTCATGTGGATGTGGCCGTCGGCACTCACGGACGCGAAGTGGGGCACGACCTCCACCTTCGGTCCGCCCTCGGTGACGTGGTCGAAGATCTCGGTGTTCTTCTTGGAGTATCCGGCGTTGAGGTACGTCTTGATTTCCGAGTCCAAGGTCACGAAACCGGCGACACCGAGGCGTGCTCTCGTGTTCGTCTTCCCGGGTCCGTCGGTGGGTTGCACGACACGCGATGTCACGGGCTCGTGCTGGGCTTGGGGTCCGAGGATGGGGTGATTGTACATGTAAGCGTTTGTGCGGAGGTATCCGAGTCCGGAGGACGGATGGGTGGACAGAGGCGTCGTTTCGTCGTCGAAGCGGTATTGCTCGATGTCGTTCTTCGTGCTGCTCTCGTTGTAGGCGACGTTCTTGAACTTGGGGTTGGGAAGACGGAGGAACGGGACGATGAGACGCTGGAAGAGCTTCGACGTGAGGGGGCTGTTTGCGGCTTCCAGACGGAGGGCCTTGATGCCGGCGGCGACGTCTTCGGGGCTGATGTTTGACCATTGCTTTTCTTCCTGCTGCAATGCCGCTGCCGCCTCGGCGGCGTCGAGGGGCAATGCCTGACTGCTCCGTGAAGCGTTCTGGCGCATCGTGTAGATTTCGTTCTTGACGTACTGGGTGAGCACCTGCTGGAACTCCTTTCGTCGCGAGTGCAGCTGCTTGGAGACGTAGTCGTTGAACTCGTCGGCGTTCATGCCGGGGAGCCAAGGCCCTTCGTGCTTCCATCGGCGGGTGTTGTGGCGGGCCGAGTCGGGGAGTGGGAGGCTGTAGGGCACGAAGGAGGCGTCGGGGGCGTCGAGGTCCTTCTTCTTTGCTCTCCGGGCCTGGGAACGTTCTTGCGTGTTCAGCTTGATGCTCTGCCTGATCGTCTCCAGAATGACGGCCGCATCGTCGAGACCCTCGTCTCCTTCGTACGAGGTGACGTCGGATCGGTGTTCGAAGGCGCCGTTGGGTGCCACGTTGGTCATGCCCTGGCCTCGCATGGAAGCCATGCCCCTCATCATCGGGATGCCCAGCTCTTCCCACTTCTGGCGTGTCCGCACATGATCGGCCGCGGAATCGTAATCGGTGACATGCTCGATGGTGTCCAGCTGCTTGACCTGCAGCACGGGATTGCTCGTCTGGACGATGCGTGAGCGCGAGGGTATGGGGCGCTTCAGACCCCAGTCGCCGCGTGCCAACGAGGTCGGTGTCGTCGCAATGGCCTGGTGTGTGGGATAGGGCAGCGTGGCACTGTCCGAGGTCCTCGGCGGGCCGCCGCCGAAGTTCTCGCCGACGCTGGGTCGGGGGAGGGGATTGGGGAGCGAAAAGAGGCGCGAGTTTCGCAGGAGGGTTGCCGTCGGCGACAGGTTCTGGCGTCGGAGGGCCATGGCGATGCGACAGCCGCGGGGAGGGCGTCAATGGCGGCTGAGGTGGGTGATGGTGTTGACGGTGGTAAGAAAGTTCGAAGTCGGGGAGGAGGGCGGATCAACGTCGCGCCGGCTTGGCACATGCATGCAGGGCAAGGTCACTTCACGTCCTCCCGACGCATGTCGAAGATGGATGATGAAATGGGCATTCGCTATCTAGTGGTTGGAGAGGATTTGGGATTTCTCCGATGCACGTCTTCTGACGGTAGACGGAGACTCTGACAGAATTCGGTCACGGCTTCGTGGGTCGGTGTCTGATCCAATGACGGCTTCAGTAGATACTCACTACCCGAGACGCATCCTGTTCTGACCAGCTTCCCTATTCAACCCATGTTGGAGTGCCTGCAGGAACGCATGCAGGAGGCAGATGAATCATGTTCCGATCCGCCTCGGGGCTCTCGACTCGGCAAGATGTGGTTTTGGGGAGTGGATGGTGTGGTCTGTCTGTTCAGCCCGGCAGATGCTTGTCCCAATCCTGAGGGTCGTCCTCGTCCTCGTCCTCGTCACCTCTCCTCGAGGTCCGCGGGATGTGGCCTTCGATGGCCATGTGCGACCGGGAGATGCTGTTCTCCGGCAGGGAGGGTGGTTCGGGGGGTTTGGTGGCGACGCGTTCCCTGATCTTCTCCTGGATGAGCTCCTTGTTGGCTTTGCTCAGCCGTCCAGGCTTCTCTCCGCGCTCGACAGCCAGGTCGGCCAGCGCATCGTCGCGTGCCGCCCACGCTGCCGCGGCGTCCTCGTCGGCAGCATCGCGAGGCGGCGGCCGCGGCGCGCTTTCCTGCTTCAGTCGCAGCGGGAGCGCCTTGTGATGCGCGTCCGCGTTCTCCACCATGAGCTCGACCTTGTCGGCGCACCCGCCCTGGCGCAGCCATGCCGGCTCCTCGCCGAGCTGCACCTTGACGTAGAGGGCCCTCCGCGCGCAGTCGTCCGAACACCACACCTCCAGCACCTTCCTGTCCACGATCTCGACGCCCTTGGACGTGTCGACGAACTGCTTCCTCGCCGCGGACGGCGCGCTGCGCTTGGGGCGTGGGCAGAGCGCATATCCGCACCGGCCGGCGATGTTGCGCTCCTCAATGAGCGCGTCGTAGTCGGACGGCTGGAAGGGAAGCACGGCGTCGCGGAAACGCAGGGCGTCGGCAGCCGAGGGCCGCTTCGGGTCCGCGGCGGGCGAGGCGGGGAAGTCCAGCAGGTCGATGATGGTGTCCAGGACCTCCTTCTCCACCGCCTTGCGCTCCTCTACGATGTTCGCATGGTGCAGGGCCACGTCGAGCTGTCGCTGGCTGTTCTTGAGAAGGGACCTGGGCGCCATGTCTCGTGCGTGATGTATGCTGGATATCCAGGCAGGGCGAAGGGAGTGAGGGCGACGCCAAGGCTGCGGGGCGTTTTCCATCGTGGCTTTGCATCGATGGATGAAGACTCCGCCCTCCCCACACGCCCCCAACGCCCATCCGCACAGCGACCGAGGCCACTGAGGCCACTGGCATGCTTTCCGCGCCGCGCCGCCAGAGCTCTGCTGACGTTGCCGCGGCCTAGCAGCTCCAGCTCCCGCTCCCGCTCCTGCGCCCGCCCCAGCTCCTGCGCCCGCCCCAGCCCCAGCCCGAGCCCGAGCCCGAGCCTACCTGCCGAGGGCACCTGCTACCACCACCCATCCACGCCGCCTCGCAGCATTCCCGCGCCCATCCGGCGGAGAGACGCTCTGGCACGGCCCTGCAGCCTCTTCGCCCACGATGCCGCCCTTCAAGGTCAAGGCCTCGTACAAGTACGAGTCGCCCCACGAAGACGACCTGAGCTTCCCCGAGGGCCAGGTCATCACCGTCACCGAGCAGGAGGACGATGACTGGTACGTCGGCGAATACGTCGACGGCAGCGGCACCAAGCACCAAGGCCTGTTCCCGTGCAATTTCGTGGAAAAGTACGAGCCGGAGCCGCCTGCCCGCCCGAACCGGGCATCGAGACACCGGCCATTGGAGCAGGTGGCCGTCCAGCCGGCGCCTCCACCGCCCGAGATCCAGCAGCAGCACCAGCAGCAGCCCCAGCAGCACCAGCAGCCGCCCCAGCAGCAGCACCAGCAGCAGCCCCAGCAGCAGCCCCAGCAGCAGCCCCAGCAGCAGCCCCAGCAGCACCAGCAGCACCAGCAGCCGCCCCAGCACGAGCCGGAGCCGGTGCGGCACGAGGCCCCCAAGCCCCCGCCCCCGCCGCCTGTCGAGGTCCCCGAGGCCGCCAAATCGCCCGTCCTCTCGCCCAAATCGCCCACCTCCACACGCGGCCTAAAGTCTCCAGAGCTCCCCCAGGAGCCGCCTGCAGCACCCAAGCTGGCTCCCGCCGAACCGCCGGCGGCTGCCCCCCCCGTCAAGAAGGCTCCTCCGCCGGTGGCTTCAAAGTCGAATGCCTTCCGTGACCGCATCGCCGCCTTCAACCAGCCCGCCGCCGCTCCGATCCAACCCTACAAGGCCGGAGGAGGCCCGCCGAGTACCTTCATCAAGAAGCCTTTTGTCGCGCCGCCCCCGAGCCGCAATGCCTATGTCCCGCCCCCACGGGAGGCCCCGCAGGTGAAGACGTACCGCCGAGACGAGGATCCCGAAGTCGCGGAACGCCAGGCCCAAGACCAGGAGAATGCGGAACGAGCCGGCCTTGCTGGCAATGCGAACGAGGCCGAGGCCGAGGAGCCGGCGCCTACCGTCAGCCTCAAGGAACGCATTGCACTTTTGCAGAAGCAGCAGCAGGAACAGGCTGTACGCGCCGCTGCATTGCACAAGGAGAAGCCCAAGAGGCCACCGCCGAAGAAGCGAACCGAGTCCCATGACGGTCGTGGTGAAGACGGCGAATCGGGACTGGAGAGGTCCATCACGAGCGACTCGAAAGAACGAGGATCCATCGACAATGCCCGACCGCCCCGACCGCCCCATGGCATCAGGTCCCCCGAGCACCGTGACTTCATGAGCGATGCCAACGATGCCGACCAATCAGGCGCCGGGGAGACGGAGGACGCAGAAGGGACGTCTACGAGCGTCGAGGACGACGACGAACATGTGAAACATGCAAGGGCCCCTGCTGCACCTGCGAGAGAGCCCGACGTCGGAAACGAACAGGATGTGGAAGAGGAAGAAGAAGAGGACGAGGACGAGGACGAGGAGGCCGCTGAAATTAGACGAAAGGCAGCCATTCGGGACCGAATGGCTAGGCTCGGTGGTGGTTACGGAATGCCTGGGATGCCTGGGATGTTCAACCCCCTGGGCGGCCCATCACCCGGTCTCCCACCGCAGCCAAAGAAAAAGCCGGCCGAGAAACCGTCCACCGGTGATGGCGAGGACTATGCCATACCTCAACAGCGAGTGCCCATGTTTGGAATGCCCGGAATGATAAGGAGTCCGGAAGTCGAGAACAAGCAGCTTTTCGTGGAGAAGGAAGAGGACGAATCACACCCCGTCACCCAGTTGCACGCCGCCGACGAGGTGCCTGATGTGGAGGACGTTGCATCCCAGCAGCAGCCGCTGAGAACGCCCACCGCCGAGCACCCGCCACTGGCAGACAGTAAGTTTCTTGTCCCTCGCAAGCCCATCGACGGTTGGTATGCCCGCGAGACTGTTGGTACCTTTCGGTTGTCGTCTTCCGAGACCGTGTCAAAGACGTACTTCGCTTTTGACGGGGCCTCGGAATATGTCATGACCGTCAGCGTATGCAGTATGTTCCACGGACGGCTCCACAGCGAAGGCAACGGTTGATGGGCGATGCTGATGTGAAGTAGGACGTTCGGTGCCAGCCCCCCCTACCGAGCGAGGGGCTCCGCCTCCGGTCCCAGCAGCGTGTAAGTCTCAAAGTGCAGGTCTGTTGATCCTCTGCTGATCTCGGTACAGCCCGTCCCGTGCCGCCTGCACCCATACGCTCGCCCAGTCCTGGCTCCGAGTCTGGTGACGAACTGACGGATGCGCAAGCTCAATCCGCGGCATCCCCTAGAACGCCATCAGCTCTTCCACCGTCAAAACGCAGCTCGTACCTTGCTTCTGATGAGATGTCAGGTGACTCTTCAGACAAGCGTGCGATACCACCAATCCCAATGGCCAGTCCTGCGCTTTCTCCAACCGGTGCTCCTCGGCCACGGCCACCTCCTCCGCCTCCTTTTGGCCCTCCATCTCGACAGGGAACGATGGAGAATGTGTCGAGAAAGCTGGATCGCGAGGGTGAGACCGACTACGAAGGCGACTATGATACCGACATTGCCTCGGGTGCCACCCACAAGGACGCATTGAAATCACATGCGCGGGAATCAAGCCTGGAAGATAGCATGACGGCCGATGAAGGATCGGTCCGCTCTCCTGTAACTCCTTCTGTCCGATCTCCTACAACTCCCTCTGCACCCCCACCGCCATTGCCGCCTTTTGTCCCAAGAGCCGTACCTCCTCCGCCTCCACAGCAACCACCAAAGAGGATGTCCATGGACGCTCCTCGGGTTGCACCACCCCCACCACCTGTCCCTGCCCCAACGCTGGAGTACGACGACGACGAGTACGATCCGTACAAATATATAGCATCGCCTCCTCCCGCTCCCAGAGCCGTGCCGCCGCCCCCCCAAAATCTTCCACCACCACCGCTAGGTCGTCCCCCTCAGCCGGCTATGTCGCCAATGCCTCCACCGATCCCTCAGCAGCAGGGTCCGCAGTCCTCGGATGATGATGATGATTTGTACCGTGAACCGACACCGCCCCCACAACCACGAAGATCCCATGATAGACCGCCGCCTCCTCCCCCTCAGGCTGCTCCGCATGGCCAACGACTCCCACCCCTTCCGCAAGATAGGGCGCCCCCTCCCCCACCACCGCAGGAGCGAGGCCCTCCACCTCCACCTCCCCCTCCGGCCGAATTGTCTCAGCAGCATCGAGCACCGAGCAGCAAGAAGTCGCTTGACGTGAATCGTGCCATGCAGAGCCGGACGTCAACGGACCAACCTCGTCCGTCCGCCAGTCAAGAGTTCATCGCAACCGATATCGACCTTGGCGTATCATCACATTGGTGGACGCAACCCAACATGTTGCCTCCTTCTTTGAAAAACCGCACAGATGTCCTCACGGAGCTACACGAGTCGAGGTCCGGTAACGCGGTGGAGAAGTTGATCCAGGTGCTTTACATGGATTACTCCCAAACCATCATTTCAGCTCGCTTTGAAACGAGCAACGTCTCCAACGTCGAGCTCGAGCAACAGCAAGAGCCTCCCCCCATGCGTCTTCGTCAGGATCAGCTCGAGGCCGCGTACGATCAGTTCGGTGCAAGGATCTCAAAGGATGCCGAATCCAAGCAGAATACCTCCGTTCGCGACGGCAGTCCCATTGGCTTCATCAACGAACTGCTGAGCCCATACAAAGACGCTCTCAAGCCGGTGTCTACTCGTTCGTTTGGTGCCCTTGTTTACGCCAACCTCGCGAACGCGTCTGTACAGCAACACGACGAGATTCGGCCCGGTGATATCATCACGTTCCGCAACACCCAGTTCAGGGGTACGCACGGTCGCATGCACCAAAAGTACTCTCTCGAATTGGGCAAACCGGACTTTGTTGCCGTGGTCGTCGAGTGGGATGGTAGC
This sequence comes from Corynespora olivacea, assembly GCA_019202945.1. NCBI lineage: Eukaryota > Fungi > Ascomycota > Dothideomycetes > Pleosporales > Corynesporascaceae > Corynespora > Corynespora olivacea. The sequence continues at coordinate 59,237 of JAGQEM010000009.1, forward strand.
AAGAAGAAGGTGCGTGTTTGGGAGCAGGGCAGGGAAAAGCCCAAAGTCAAGGAGGGAAGCTACAAGCTGGAGGATTTGCGAAGGGGCGAGGTCCGAGTTTGGCGGGTTATGGGACGGCATTGGGTGGGATGGAATTAGCTTATGCGGAAGTGGAGCGAAGGAAAGGAACTCTGTGTAACTATGTGTGCGTAGCTTCTTGTTCGTCTATGGGCGAATGGGTGGGCTTGGTGCGGATGCGTGTAGTCATAAACATTCTTGGCGCAAGTTTTGTTTGTATTGCAGCATCCTGTTCATATTCTCTGGAATTTGATGTCAAGGTTTGAGGTTGAGGACCAGGTTGGATGATGTGATTGGCGAATCATACAAGTCTTTGGACATGGGAATTTATGTAGTGGACTCATATGGGCAGAGCCAGCCTTGTCCCGATTCAATAGAGCCTACGGGCGACTGTTGTGATCCCCCGAACGGTCTGGTCAAGACGACGGGTACAGAGTATTTCGCAGGAGAACCAAATCCTCACAATGCATGTTGTGGCATCGGAATCCCAGAAACTTTTTTCTGTGGCCAAATGTTGATGAAGAGCTGGCACAACGCATCAGTGACACATGCGAACAGCGTACACCTTTCCGGACCATTGCCCAAACCTTGACTCCGATACCCAACGATGGGGCGGGCATAACAACGAATGGCAGCATGTTCATCCCCTTCAAGTCTTAGCGCCCTCACCGTTCTCGCGAGAACATGTGACCGCCAGTGCACAGTGCCAAGATCCAACTAGCGGCGCTAGTTACGCGAGCGTGAATGTTTTTACGTGCACCTCGAATCTTGGGCCCTTCACTCCATCCCCGCTCACGTCTGCTGCCTGCAATCTCAAAGCACCACAACGCCATCGGATCCCATCGACATTTCACCCCCAAAACTGCTATTACGGTTGTGCCCCTGAAGAGGGGAACCACACGTGCTGGTTGCCAGACGTGCATTCCCGACATCATGTCACCTGCTCCAATCGCCCGAAATGCGGTCCCGGTTCCAGCATCCTCAAGGTCGCCTGCTTCAACCACATCGGCAACACCCACGCCGCCCCACCAGAAACCAATGCATTCGCCGCCCCCTCATGTTCAACAGGTCCCTGGTCATCGTGAGTTGATACAAGTTGACTGATGTCAACCGAGTCGGACTAACAAGTCTCAAAGCGACTACCCCGCCGCAACCCCAAGGCTTCGATGACCTCTTTCACCAGAAATTCATGACCATCATCAAAGCTTTCAAGCGGCGAGGAGAAGATGACCCCAACCATAGACCCCTCACCTCCAACGACCGCAAGTCGTTCATCAACAACGCTTACGAGGAGACCGACAAGCAGTTCTTCGGTGACCGTACCTTGTCAGACCAGGACATCAAGCTGCGTGCTCTCACCAGGGTTTTCTATCGTGTTCTTGCCGAGGAACCCTGGTCCGAGGAATGGATCCGTCCCCATGATGTCGAGCGCAAACTCTCCCGCTTCGAGATGCACAAGGACTCCGTGGACCTAGCTAACGAACACAACGTCCCTACCGTTCGCCAGGCCATCCAAGCGGCGCGTCTGGCGGAGCTCAAGGCCAAGGACTTACCCCAGGACAAAACCAACTTGCGCGGCCCCTTCGATGAGATAGAGGTCATCTTCATCCCCGGCACCGTTTCCTCCACCGCCACCGCCAAAATCTCCCGCGACACCACGTATCCCGTCAGCGTGTCCAGCGTCGCGCATGTCTTGCAGTCACACATCTGTCGTGACATGACACGGCCTTACCTCATGGCGCAGAAATTTGTCACATGTACCGACACCGAGGAGCTTACTCGCCTGCGCCAATTCGCCTGTGATGTCGTCGACTTCGCGCCCCATCTCCTCGACAACGACAACTGTAGTCTGCTCATCATCTTGCTCATCCTTACACGATCAGAGATTTGTAAGCGTTTCGAGAACAATGGCATTCGCATCGAGGGCTCCACCATCTCGCATCGCAAAGCTGAATGTATGAAGGGAAAATTGGGCTGGAGGTCTGCCGATGAACGCAAGCCTTTCGACAACGTGGCTACGGAGCTTCAGACCCGCGTCAAGAACGCGTGCTTCCCTGCCCCGCGCGCACATAGGATTCCTGCACCGGGACGGAAGACGGGTAACGCAAGGAAGTCGAGCTTGCCTATGGCCGGCCCTCGCGTGCATGCAATTCATGGGGCTCATGGTGTGCCGCCCATTGGGTTCTTCCCTGGACCCCAGGTACGCAGAATAAGTGGTACGAATGACTCCGCTGGGAACGGCAACGGTCATGCAAACGACAACAACAACAACAATAACAACAACGGTGGTGTCAATACCGGCATCAACATCCCGGCCCCGCCCCGTACATCGTTCGATGCAGAGTCGCTTCCGTCGCCGCAGTATCAACCAAAGCACACCCTCAAGCAGACGCCCAAGCAGGTCCCATACCTTTCCAAGGACGGACCTGGTACCACTGCGGATGACCCTATGGATCTTGACTAGGAGGGCTTGTAGCCATTCACGCACTCCTGAGGACCTGAGGAGGAAAAGACGATGATTCACGACGGTGACTAAGCCAGACATGTGCCTCTTTTCCCCTTCACTCCCTGCGCTACTACATGGACACAAGCTCCTTCCAACGGATCTCACGAGTCCGAGTCCGGGCTTTCTTGCATGGCAGATCAGCGTCTTCGCTATCCTTTGTCCTCCCCCTTCCCTTCCCTTTCTCTACTTGAATTGCATCATCATGGCGACGGCGCTTCACATCTTATCACCCAACTAGTACGGCGTCTGGTCTCTTACGGTGGGTGGGCTGGCCATCTGGTGGGTCTGGGTCTCTTTTTTTTTCTTGCCTGGGCATCTATCTTTTTCTTTCTCTCTTCTTCACGGCGACTGGAAAATGGTTGGGTGGCGGGGTGTCCATCTATGGTGTGTTTTTTTTTGGGTCGTCGGGTCGTCTGGTCGTCTACAGTTCAATTGAATCTTGAATCGTGGTGTTTTTTTGTCTGTGCTTGTTGTGATGAGTGCGCTTGCTGTGAATGGGACGGCACGCGCGCGTGGGGGTTTTGGCGCATGGTGGATCGTTGTATTTACGTGCGTGCGCGAGGGGTGGGTGAGATGTTTCATCGCTGTTTTTGGGTTTACACGTGCTTTCTCCTTCTTCTTCTTCTTCTTCTTCTTCCTCTTCTTCCTCTCCTTCTTCTTTTTCCTTTTGGCTTTTCGAAGTTGTGGGTTTGGTGAAGGGGTTCAATTGCATCCGATGACCTGATTTACAACTCGAAGGTTTCTACTGTCGTTCGTATGGTCGGTTCATGACCAGTGCTGTCGTCTTGTAACGCCGCATACGCTGGTTGTTGCCTTGGGAGGCCCAGAATCTATCATAACCTTCAGTCATTACGTCTGTTTTACAGTGTGCTTTTCCGTGGCGAACGGATACTCAACGGATACGATTTGGAGTGCAATGGAGATGGCTGAACGAGGCATGGTGTTGGGGCTAGTAGTGTGGCTGTCGGTATAGCCTGATATGCCGATTCGGTGGGATGGTGGCTTGACGGGTTTTCTACTCTGTGTTAAACACCTGTTTTTGGTTTCTCTGTCTTTCGCTCTTCTGGCCTGCCGGCTATTGCAAGCTGACTAGCAACGAGAATGACCCTGGTCTTAGTATCTAATATTGGTCATGTCGCACAGCTTTGAAACCCTATATTTTAAACGATGATGGATAGATGGAACCGAACTAGAATGCGACATCAACAGGGGCACGCTAACCACTTTGGCCGGAGTATGGTAGTCGGACCAAAGTGGTTAGCGTTGCAACCCGGTACTCGGTTACAAAGTAGTCCCGTGCCTACATAGTAGTCTGATGCAGTAAAACACGGTATTTGGAAACCGCTAGAAGCTGATTTCGATAGGCCTGGAGTTATGAACTAAATAGTAATCAAATTATGCCTTGTCTTATCGTACACGAGCCTATGGCATACACATGGTAATGGTTTGTGAACATGGTAAGTACTGAATGCGTTTACAGGCGCCTTCGGATGTTAATTACTTGGAGAACTGCTTTCCAGACAAGCGTCTCGTATACAACCTATTGTACAGATAATCTAAACGTTCAACATTCTTGTGCCAAAAAGTATGAAAGCACAGATATGTATTGAGAATAGTGTTGAATATAGTTGAACACACTAGTATTAACAACCCGTAATAGCTCAACTTCTCTCTTGGATAAGAATATGGTATGCTGAAATGGTCTTTACTTGGAGCTATATAAAACTTATCTAAGGGCTTGAAATAATAATGTGCATGTCTCGTGAGAGCGAAAAAAGACATTCTGCTGATCCTCTTGCTTTGTGCAAGTTTGTGCAATGGTGAAATTGAATGCCTTTTCCCCAACTAGATTCACGTGCTCACATGACTTCCTTCACCATCTTGTTTGTAGGCTGACAATTATGTAAGAAAGTACACCGTGGGGTGTCTCCTGTATCATTAAAATACCATAAATCTTACTCACTATCACCCAACCACCACAACCTCACCAGAAACGAACAACACAACTCAGCCTACACAATGGTGTTGTTCCGCAAACTCCTCAACCTCAACTCGAAGAAGAACAAAGCCGACTCCGTTCCTTCTCACCAAGGTCCCTCGGGATGCCGTCTCCTCGAGCTTCCCGCCGAGCTTCGACTCAAAATCTACTACGAAATCGTACCCTGCGGTTTCCTTCCTCTGACCCATCACAAGGACTACGTCGGCCTTTTTCTCTCGTGCATGAAAATTCACCACGAGATGGAATGTGAAGCCCTCAAGAGCTCCGTCGAGATCATTGACTCCTACCGAACTCGCCTCGATCATTTTGTCATCATAAAGGAACCCACTCTGGACTGCTTAGCATCCATCCTTCACCTCACCATCTACGTACCGCTCTGGAGCCTTGAGAGCAAGCACAAGATGAACAATATCGTCAAGAGCATCCTGAGCGTCACTTCAGAGCTCCATCTCAGCAGTCTCACCATCATTTTCGATGACGACTGGTACGCTTTGCTTTCAAGGCTGGAGGGGGAGTTGAGAAACAGCTTGGATGCTGCGCAGTGGGGCGAGCTCAACAGCATATTCACCGATCTTTCATTGCGCTATCGGACAACGGATTCAATCGCAAATCGATCCGGCAACTTGGACGACTACTACAAAGTCCCCGTCATGTACGCCCACGTTGTCAAGTTCGCCGCCCGAATCAACTGCCTCGTCACGCCCAGCATCTGCCATTGGCACCACACCCTGGAGCGGGACAGCACGCGTTCCTGCATCCACACTCCTGTCCAATGGCGCAACAATGCCTTGAACCAACACTCGGTCATCCCGCGACATCAGCTCCCATGCAAGACTAGGAAGATTGTTTTGGAGGTGAAGAAGTTGGATCGGGAGAACTATGAAGATGAGAGCGTGTATATACTGCCGGGCCTGTCGCGGAGGCTGAGGTGGAATCCGGATTGGGATGCCTCGGCGATGATGAAGCGGGGTTGGAATTATTGGTGGGTGAGGGAAGATGGCCGGAAGGGTCGCGCGGTCAGCAAGAAGCATCCTGTGAGGTTTGTGTGGAAGAAGATGGAGTAGGGGAGAAGAGTCTGCGGACTCGAGTGAGTGATGAGGTTTGGAAATGTTTCTGTGTGGGTAAGGATGTGATCATGGCGGATTGGGGGATGCTACGCGGAATGTATTTTCTTGATTCGGCTTCGCATGCAGCCTCATTGCTTATCATGGTTCGGCTTCCCGGTAGGTATTGTGATTGGTTGCCGTCGTTGCCCTGGCAATAGCACCATGCATGTTACGCTCTACCTCCTTCACGTCGGCGCGCATCCTCTTATGTGAGGTGTTTAGCCAATCTTGAAGCTTCAGTACACATAATATGAGTTCTATCTATCTTCAATAGGTGACCCGGCCCACAAGAGAAATGCGTTTCAGGGTTGTCTTATTCGAATCTGTATGTAGTACGGTTCCAACTTCACCTGGCTGAACGTTGCCTATGGTACTTATCACTTGAGCTTTAGAGCCGCGTAGCGTGATAAAATTAGGACGTGGATGTATCATAAGCATGGATTGTGGGCACTGGTTGTGGATCTAAAAATCAATCTCATTTCCAACATTGTCCCATGACGTGTCAAAATTCCTGTCCGCCTTCACAAAGTACTTAAAGTTGGAAATGATACAAGCCTCGACAAGAACACTGTTTACAAAGTCGGCTCACAAGCTTCTCATTCAGACCACTCAGACCTCCACACATGTATGTCAGCCTAGAAACCAAACACTTCCCAATTACCTTTCTTCCACCTACGCCGCCAGCTTTCATTCCACTGTCAAGGACTCAGCTCTATACCACCGGGCTAATCTGCCGGAAATACCATCGATAATCCCCATCGTGTCAGCGAGGGTAACTCCGTTTTCGCAATTGGACGGCGCTGGCGACAGGCGTGCTCGGCCTGGCAAGGAGAAGGCTTCGTCTAGGAATGAGTTCAGCTTTGACGATCATCTTCTCCCCGGCGAAGAGGACCCTAGGCATCTCACCATATCTGAGCTCCGAACAGTCATCAGGGATACCTCCGAGCACCTGTACGAGGGTGTGCGGAACCTTGCCACCACTGGTGATTTCGCCGCCTACTTCCATCGTCACAATGGCGCCGTCGACCCCCGTAACCGCTACGCTCAGTCTATAATCCTCTACTACGGTAGAATACGCCCCAACGCGGACATTGCGCGTTTCGAGAGGGAGATGGAGAAGTACACCCATGGCCAAAACGGATTGTCACTGAGGCTGGAAGAGTTACCCCCGCTGACACGATGAGGATTGTCGATGGTATTTCCGGCAGATTGGCCCAGCGGTATAGAAATGAGTCCTTGACACCCACCGAGGCTTAGTATCACCTCTTCAAAGCTCGTCCGTACCCGGCTCTCTGGGACATCCTTTAGCCATGTCCATGTATCTATCCCATGCTCTGTAGCTCGCTAATGTTATTGGATTCTAGCTCGGCTCTGGCTTAGATACCTTGTCCCTGGCCGTTGGAGGTAGCGTCCCTTCCCGCAATCTATCAACCAAATCCTTATAGAAGATTCATTGGAGGCCATTCCAATTCTATCGCGTTTCACTTCCGGTTCTAGGAGGGATGGTTGGGAGCCAGCTGAGTTGGCGACCGACAGAGGTAGTAGTGTACGAGGTGCTATTTGCGCAATATGATCGAGAAAACAGGCGACTAATAAAGGTCATGTGGGACAGATTGACGTAAATCTCGGGGATCTTGAAGATGGGTAACGGTTTGGCTAGTATCAGGGGAACGAGTCATCAGCGTCGCCGGAATTTGTGAAGCGTCCCCAAACCTTTCATAAGATGTCATGCATACAAGTACTTACAGAGGAGTTCGGCCTCCAGAATTGACGCCAGCAAATTGACCGCTCCATGGCACTCCATATTTGTCACCTCCCAAACACCCAGCTCTTCTCCATGAAACCAGTCAGATATTGGCGGCAGATTCTCTCTATGTCTAGAGACGTTTTGCTACCACACGTACGTGTGCTAATTGTCGACAGACTCCTTCTTCCCGAATTGCTGCGACAGGGTTCGCTTCCCAAGCGTGATGAAAAACTACGACATTTCGTTGGTCCATTCCCGAATGTGTATCTCCACATCGTAATTCTTCATGCTGTGATTAGATCCAATGCTGAGGTGTTTTGGAAGACGTTGAGCGCAAAGTAAGGTAGGCGTTTCATAAAGTTCTCGAAGCACAATTTGGAACAATTCGTCTAGAGAGGACCTTGAAAATCCCTGTGAGTGGCGAAATCCAAATATGGTTCGAGACATAGGTAGAATGAGCGTTTGAATCGAGAGATCTATTATAGTGAGTGTGCGAGACGTTGTCGACGCTAGACCGAATTTGGTGCTCATGTGCCCGTGGACATTCTACTTCACCCCGACTACGTGCTTGCCTTTCAGCCTCGTCAAATCCGCGTTAATGAACTTTGTAACCAGATCTATATGTTACGGCCGTTCTCTCTACCGATTTGCACCATCTGCATCATAACTTCTTCACTGTCACACCCTGCACCATGGCACATCCAGGCCGCTCCATGAGTCTCCTCAAGCTCATTCCTCGCAATACCAACCTCTGCGCTCTGAGTGGATGTGAAGCCCCTGCTATTGATGTTGCTTGCAACAATTGCTCTGACACACCAGCTCTCGATTTCTCCGGCGACCGATTGAAAGACGTGCGATACTGCAGCGCAGCTCACCACAACCGAGACCTCGACAATCATCAAGAGATTTGCAGAAACCGTCGATGGCTCCGAGATAGCGAGAGAATCGCTAGGCTCCACCGAGAGCTCTTCCTCGCCAGCTGCGAGGAAATGTATCAGCGAGTTTTGACACAGGTGGATGAGGACAAGGTCTACAGACTTTTCTTCCGACCGTGCAACTCACCTGCCACAGAGGAAGCCTTCTGCGGCTCGGAGATTGCCAAAGAGAACAGGCTCGTGGCCTTGTGTCTGAACGGTTGCCTTCACGCAACGCAGCTCGGCGCGCCAATGATCGCCTACATGACCCAAGGACGCGGCTATAGCAACTCGCTACTGCATGCAGACATCAAACCCAAGAAGAAGATCCAAGCTTGGTGGGACTACGGAGAACAGATCAAAATCGAAGGCTACATGCACTCGGTTATTCGCTTATCTCCCAGCTTCCTTCCGCCTCTGCCGCCCCAAAACACAGATGATTGGGCGCTTGACGGTGTCATCAGTGACCCGTCTACAGATCAACTTTTATATGCCGGCGAGTATTGCACCCGCGCAAACGACTACCGCCAGAAGGTAAAGCCCAACACCACCAGCTTCAAATACCGACTGGGCCGTTTCCTCGCGTACCACGATCAAGAGCTCATTCGAACAGAGAATGACGTTTCTTGGGAGCGCTCTCAACTTCTTGTTCAGGGAGCCACGTTTCGCGTGGTGAACAACGCCTTATGGCCAGAGCTCGAGCGGTTGGGCGGTGCGAATAACATTCTTTCTCGCCCGTACTGTTGCTATTTGAAGAATATGGAGGAGATTGTGGCGAAGGTCAAGGCTGCTTTGAAGGAACTTCGATTCAAGGTTGATCATATTGACCATGTTCTGGGGGTGAGCGAGAGAGAAAAGTTGAAGTTGAAGAAGGAATGGATGGAGCAGTGTGATGGTGAAGGACACCGTGAGCTTATGGGGATACTATGGGAAGAGGGGATATGCTGAATTTGTGGTTGTCTTAAGAATCCTGTACTTTCAAATAGAGGTATTCCCTCACGGCCTAATGAGAGGCGTACTTCGTTCCTGAAGACTATATTTCACAATGTAGTAATGTGTATGGCTTGCTCTGTACGATTGCTACAGGACAATACCGTAAAATTGACACAACAACTGAAGGCCATGAGTCCTAGGCCTTCGCAAACAATGACTGGCTTGCGCGGCCTTGCGAGACTATGTACTACATGAGTCATAAATCAGCCATACGGCTTATAGCTGAAAACTCCAGATACTGTATGCGGTCACATTTCACAATACATAGGGCCTGTTGTAATTTTACGAGACCTACTGTATTTTATGGCCTGGTATAGCTAGCGTAGAAATGCGGATTAAAGTACTGCCTATTGTGCGATAATATTTAGTGCTCAGTCAAACGGTTTCCTACCCACAACACTACCTTTTGAGCAAGCCATACTGCGAACACCACACCATCGCCGCTACGATGTCTTCTAGAAAACTCTGCTCGCTTCTAAGCTGTTTCCAGCAGCTAGATACCGCCTCATTCTCCTGCCCGGTATGTGAACCCAAGCGCGAATTGCTAGAGAAAAGCTTTGCTAACGTTGGGCCCAAAACCTGCAGCACTGCCGCGATACGCCATACTCCGACATAGACTCCCCTCGAAATGACGTCCAATACTGCAGTCAGCAACATCTTGAAGCGCATGCTGAAGCCCACAAATTCGGTTGCGCGCTGCGAAAAACAGACAGAGACGTTGCTCGCATCGGTAGTATCTACGTCACTACCACACTAAAGGCGTTAGAAATGACGTTCTGGTTCACCATCAAGAGCTACAAGATTTACGAAGACGGAGAGTTGGAGATAAGGCTGGGACCACACAAGCAAGGCAACTACCTTCGAGATTCTAACACCCCGGACAATATCAAGCTCGCCGCATGTAGCGTCCATCAATGCGTGAAGGCCATGGCTATGGGAACGCCAACACTCGCTTTCCTCACTCAGAAGATTGACGAAGAGAACCCCGCGCTGCCACTCAAAATCCGGGAGCTCGAGATATCTCCTAAGCCGATACACGAAACATGCTTGTTCACTCACCGCGCTGTGGAAGATGAATCTGCGTATTATCGTCTTGACTATGACTACGCAGTCTTTCATATTCTCCCCGATCACAAGCTGTACGGGCTCGTGGGTGGGATTGTTCTGGACGCGACGTATCATCAATTCGGATACGACAAACCCTGCGAAGAATATGACACATATCGGCAGCGCAAATACGACCTCAGTCAACTTGATGAGGAAGAAGTCAAACTCGGCTCTAACTTCATACGTCTTCACTCCGGAGAATTTGCCACGCTGCCATTTGGCAATGTCGCAATGAGATTACTTACGAATACCGTATACGACGAAATCATGAAGCTGGGAGGTAGGAAAGCCTTGTTGAGCATGGGGCATAAAGAATTTCTGGAGGCTCAAGCCAGTCTTGTGGCGAGATTGGAGGTGGAGTTGGTGGAGATGATGGAGAAATTCGAGGCTACGTTGTCGTTGCCCACTCGTGAGATTTTTGGGGCTCAACTGATGATCGCAAAGGAATATGAGGGTGATGGGTACAAGAAATGCCTGAAGATGCACTGGGATACCAAAGGTGTAGCAGAGTGACGCATAGTATGATGAGGCTGGAGGAGGACCAAATGAGATCAAAGGAGTTGTGGATACAACAATAATCATGACAATGTCAATCTTCGAGATGCCCCAAGAGGTATCTTATGCCCATATCAGGGCAATTTGTCCTATTCAGCAAGCTCAGCTTTTACTTTCATACAAGAGCATTTTGGGACTTCCATAAAGAAACACCCCGCCCGGTGCATCAACACTGCTCTCAGGAATATAAAGAGCGAGAGTTGTATTGTGAAACGTACGTGGTATTAGTGACAAGCCCACTTCATTCGAAGCTAAATTTCGAAGGTGCCGGCGATTTCGATGAGTTGTCACCATTCCTGTATCTTCATCTGGCCGTACCCAATGGCGTTCTGGAAGCTTTGTCTAGGCGTTTGTGAAATCCTTGCACCAGTCCTACTGAAAGAAAGCGCGATGACTAGTTGTCTTATAGTGTTGCGTTCGAAGGTCGGAGTGCTTCTCTGTAATGGATCAATATAGCCAAGCGCACATTTTATAGTGCTGTAAAGACTTTGGTATTGCTCTGGGACTATACTATAGTATCCTGCTCTTGTTTTGTTGCTCTCAAGACTATGAACGATATCAATCATCCCTAGCGTGTATACTGACATTGGAACATTATCTGGCTATTATCATTCGTGAAGAGTGGTTCATCGAGCTGGAAAATATCTAGAGCATCTAACTGATCATGGTAAAATCAAAGCCTTTGAAGGAGCAAGCAAGTGGCTCATGCATGTAGTTTTCCTAAGGCCTCCTGTATATCCCCAATAAGAGTGTCACTCTTCTTGGAGAACTAATCATTCGATCTAAGAAAGAAGTCGCTTACTTCCTCGACATGTTTACATGTGACGGAAGCGATGACTCGGGTCTCAGCCTGTGTCCTGAGATGCTTGAGCGCTGTCTCATTCATGACGCTTCCAATCCAAACAACCTTTATGATCTCTTCCGTATCGAGAGGGAGAAACCGAGGTAGTGATAATTCGGAGAAGTGAAGGAAATATACGTCTGGGTTTTGATGTATTCGGAGGCGTTGTGGTAGTAGGCGTGGTCAGCATCGAACTGACAGTATGTAGCATCCAGTAGGACGCTCCGTTCGTGGTTTTGCCGTAGGATCATTTCGATTGCCGAGCGGGTGGTATCTGTTGTTGCATTTTTATAGCCACCGCTGTAGACTATAACTTTACGTACGTGTCGTGCGCGCATCTTGATTCCACTGACCTTGTTGTCACGTATCGGAGAGTCTGTAGGTATTATTGTTACGTGGTTTAGAACGTTTGCATGTTGTGAACGAACCTCTAGTCAATGGTGCGAGAAGCGGTCCTCCTCTTGTGACACAGTCATCACACATGAAGGCGTTCGTAGAGACATCTTTGATCTTATCCGGGACATCCTCTCCAAACAAGGGCTTTTTATCTGTAGGCTCGGTACAGTTTTGCTTCACAAGCTTGATGTCGTTCTCGTTGTTGTCCTCGTAAAAGACGAGCACGCACCAGTTCAGCGCCTTCATGTACTCGCCGCAGACGCGGAAGTATACGCTGCTCATGCGAGTCATCGTTCGGGTGAGGATATTGTATGCGCAATCGCTCTGGTGATCGAGTTGGTGGGCGGATTGGCAAGCGATGGAGCAAGAGTAGATCGATGAGACGGGCGAGTTCATGTCGGTCTCATGTACGTCGGAGCACTGCTTGCAGATGATGTCGGCAGTTGCTTCGCTGGCGCGAGAAGGATGAGAGCATGCTCTGGTAGGAGAAGATATGATGTGGTCTAAAAATTATGGGATGTCAATAAGAAAGGTGATTGGGTAGTAGGATGCCAAATTTGGTGTTTGGTGGGGGGTTCAGACACTACCCAACGTACCACTCCCACTTGCTGCACTACAGCACATTACTTGCCAAGACACCAAATATGCCCTCAATGTACCTCTTAGGTCCCAGACCTTTGAGTCGTATGGAATTGGCTTGTGGATTATCATCGCCTTTTACGGAGATGGATCACCATCACGAGTGTTTTCAATCTCTACCAACGCCCACACCGGCATCGCGCCATCTCGGTAACTTCCCCATTTGACGGAACCTGATTAAATCCATTGTGACGTCTTTTAGAGAATGGCCAGCCCTTTTTTGACTCCTCTGATAGGCCTTATCTATTGCTCCTCTGCATCATTGATGCAGACCACCTTTTTCGGTCCCCTTGCAGACGATGATGCTTTGGAATTTCGCACTACTACAGACCTCTTTGAAGACGAAAACAAACAACCTAATACGGGTTGCGACTGCCGACAACGACCCTCCTTTGCGAGCGACAATACTGGCGGTAGCTCTGAACTAAAGTTTGCCTCCCGGCGTATGATCGAGCAAGCATCCACGGCTGCAGCGGCAGGCGAATCATCCTTTGACAACAGGCAAGCTGCCTGCTATACAAGAGAAGGTAGGTTTGCTCCGACATCCTTATCCACCTCTTGCGCACGAGGGTTTCCCTTCTTTTCGAGACACCCGAGCTCTTCGTCGAGCAAACCCTGCAGGATCTAGCCGGCTTCAGCAAGGATATACAAAGACGCATCCCCAATACCGGTAACGGCGACAGGAACGGCGATAGCAACGGCAAACACGGTGCGTCTGAGACTGACAGTGACAGTCTAGAAAGCGCTGGTGGGAGAAGCAGCCCGCCGATTCCACCGTCCTGAACTGCCAATGGGATGACCATATCTGCTGGCACGATTACGAATAGCTATCAGCGATCAAGTCAATAGCGATGCATCCGGGGAGTGCCTTTTACGATGCGTCCAGCACAGCGGGAACAAGACGCATTCTGAATTTTCGTCCCACGAAGCCTCCAGTCACGCTGACAATCCCATCTCCCAGTCCAAGCGGAAAACGGTTCCCCGGCGATTACCGCAGACATGGACGAAACTACAACCTCACCAACTAACCCTTTTAATGTGCTGCAGATAGTAGCAAGCCCCGTCTCCGCCCTTCTCCGAGCACGACAGCGAGCACCATGCGACACCGGACATACATGTGCGGGGTAAAAAGCTCAACCATGACAGAGCATGCCGAAATCTTTTCCAGATTCAGAGAGGGTGTCCAAATAGAGCCTTAATATCGCGCGTGAATACCTGAACTTCGTCGATATGACCGAAGGGTCCCTTCGGCAGAGGCTATCTCTTTACCGTAAGCCTGTTGTCTCTCTATCCTCCCCTCTTCTCGATTCATCCACTCTCTCTTCCTGGGCCTTTATCCCTTAGTTACAAGGCGTTTTTACTTCAGAGAATACAGAATGAGCTGCTAATTTGCGAGTTTAGATCGTGTAGACCAGCAAGCTGCGAAGCCATAACGAGATCCGATCGTACCCTGAAGACCGACACGAGCCCTCTCGACCGTAAGCGCGAATCGATAGGATGTTGGCAGCTTCAACGAGAGGTCGTGCCACTATCGATGGCCAGGATAAAATGCTGGCGGATTTCCAAACCGTGTCGGACTGGAGAGTCGGTGGAAGGAGACAAGATGTTCAATGGCAAGAAAGGCATGACTGACATTGTCCTTGAAGGTAGGCGAGCAGAACCGTCCTCATCGTCTCTGCGATCTATCGGACTTTCCTCACCGAGAACACAGTCCAGCAGAACGACGGCGACTTCGATCGAGTCGGATGTAGTTGGAACACAACAAGATTTTGGTGCCATGCGCTCTGGTGGGTATTGAGACTGCCATCAAATACTAGAAGAGTCGGAATTGTGCGGTTTCTCTGAGATGGGACTGAGAAGTTGGAAGCGGCAAAAGTGTGCAAGCTTAGCAGTGAATCTGGAAAGAACCCTCTCTCAGAACGACGGCGTCGCCATTATATGTTCGAATGGTGCGGCTATGCTCAAGCAAGGCCGCGATACTCTTACTTCGAGACCAGGTGCAGTGTGCTTACACACATAGGGGCTGACTTGACACCAGATGACCGATACGAGACACCCGGAATGCTGTCAAGGTGCGGTGGCCTATCGCATATGATATCAGACTTGGAGACCCTCCAGTATGTCGTCAGCCAGATTTCAATCTGCATGACCGCGGGACGTGTTGGCTTCCTCAACGAACGGAGTTAGCCATGTTTCCGACAACCTTTCCAAGTGGAATCCTGCTTCAACTCGATGCCCGTTTCTGGATCCAGTATGCTCAGCACAGCACATCCAGGATTTCAGTTCCCGATCGTAGCAATATTCCCGCCCTACCCATCGTGCCACACCTCCCCACAACACACGCAACCCCAGCACTCTCACTATCGCGCATCACCTTAACAGCTGTCAACTTTTAACCTCCCTTCTTACGAAGAAGCAGGTTGCAAATGACCAAGAAGAACTGCCTACTAACACATGTCTCAGATAGCATCCGGCACGAACCCCAAGCCGCACCAGGCGCCGGCCTCTGCTTTGCCTTCGACAGCTCCACAGAAGCCTGAGGTGCGACTGGTCTGAGCATGAATGCGTTCGGACTGTCTTTTGGTTTATATTTTGCGGTATCAGGGGTTTGAGGGATGAGAAGTGAATGTTTTTTGAGTTGCTGGTGCATCTTTGTGCTATGTGGATTCGATTAGGCTGTATCTTTCTGGTTTCTTTGGTGTTGTCTCTGGGTTGATGCTGATGGTACGAGTGATGACGTCTCGTATATTGGCGAGGGAGACTAATGACGGAGATGTTGGAGGAGATTGCTCGTATGTTTGAGACGGGAATTGGAACTGATGCTAACTTTCCTAGGTGTTGGTATCGAGGATTGATTCAAGATGCTTCTGCGGTCTGTTGAAATGCGAGAAGAATCTCCAACGGCGGCTTGAGAGATCTGTGCTCATATCTGGACTGGATGAGAGAGTAGGAGCATATCTCGGGCCGACTTTGCTAGAAAGAGGAATGAGCGTCGAAGAATATAGAAAAACTGCGACAGTATGAAAGAAGAAAATGTGAGTTTCCATTCTAAAAGAGAGAATGGAAAGACTGATGTGAAGAAAGAGCAGATTCCAGATGACGACTTACTCTTGGCTTGTAAGGAAAGATATGTGAGAAAGAGATATCATACTTGGCCCTTGATTAGTTGGGTCCGAAGTCTACAGCCTGGGCCGGATGATGGCGACATTTCATTCAATATCTTGTCCATGGGACCCTTTTGTCCTGGAAAGGTCGGACCGATTACTAAGCCCCCTTGAGTCGGATCGGTTGCTCCGCACGTGCGTTCGGATGACGCGCCACGTGATGACGAAAAGAAAGAAAATCGACAAATTAACAAAAAGAAATCGTGAGAGATGAGGAATTGCTGCACGACAGGCGTAATAGTAAGAGTTGTTCGATCTTGGTGACGGTGAATGGCACGAAAGCCTCATTGGAAGATCATATATTGACGCATCCATGTATCATCAGTGCGTCCTTCCGCGATGCTAGAAACGATCATTGTTTCATACCAATGTTGTCCGCTCCAAATTCTTTCTAGCCGGCGACACCTACTCGATATGCTCTGGATCCAGTTTCTTTCCATGTCGAGCATGACCATAATCGTTATGCGCAATCTCTTCAAGCGACAGCCCTTTGGTCTCCTTGACGAAGGCAAATGTGCGAATAGCGATGACGGCATCTGCAAGGCCCCAGAACAGGAACGTACCCCATCCCATATTGTCGATCATGTATGGGGTGACGAGAGAGAAGACGAAGTTGAACAGCCACTGCGATGACACGCCGACAGCGATGCCAGGCTCTCGAATCCGCATTGGAAAGATCTCCGAGACATATGGCCAAGGCAGCGGACCCCAGCTAAAATTGTATACGATGACAAAGAGATAGATTAGGGCTACTGTCGCGATGCCGCTCGATGTGACTTCGCCATTCTGGGGAGTTGGGATATTCTTGACGACAGCGGCGGTGCTGATTTGGCATGCTGCCATGCATGCGGCACCCCAAATGAGGACTTTTCGGCGACCGACCCGTTCCGATAGGAAGAACACGAACACCGAGCACGCAGCAACCTTGATGGCGCCGAAGATGGCCGTCAGGAGAAGATCTTTATCGCCTCCTCCCACCAGAAGCTTGAAGTATTGCGGACCAAAGTATGCAAAGGCGGTGGCTCCGGTAGCCTGCTGGGCGGTAAAGATGGCGAAGGGAGTGAAGATGCGTTTGAATTTGGACCATTCGGCGAGCTCCTTGGTTTGGAAGCCTTCGGTCTCACGTGCCTCGATCTCGACACCGGTGCGTATTTCCCGCATCTCGTCGAGGACGGCTTGCGACTCGCTGGCACGCACCCACTTAAGGCTCTCATATACCTCTTCGTGCCTTCCCTTTTGTGTGAGCCACCGTGTGCTTTCCTTCGACGTGAGCATGCCGAGGCCGAGGAGCGCGGCGGGGACGATTTGGAGGGCGATCGGGATCTGCCATTGCGTGGCTTTCTTGGAGTCGACGCCTTTGAGCACGGCGTAGTCAACCCAGTAGGAGACGAAGATGCCGCTGCAGTGTGTTTGCCAGTGTTCCCGCCGTGTGCGGTGCTGGGGGTCTGGATCTGCTGCTCACATGGTGTAATTGAGCTGGAAGAAGCTGCCGATCCTCCTCCGGAGCTCTTTCTCGGTCATTTCACTGTTGTAAATGGGTACTACGACGGTCGCGCCGCCGAGTCCGAGTCCCGCTATGATTCTACCCACGTAAAAGGCGCCCATCGAGTGCGTGTTGATGGTCTGGATAGCAGCGCCGACCACGAAGACGGCCGACGACAGCATGAGCGTGTACCGCCTACCGATGCGGTTCGTGATCGGCCATGCTACGAAGCAAACGACGAAGGCGCCGAGCTGCTGGAGGCCGATGGCGAGGCTGTTGATGCGGGTTTTGCGAGTGACGTCGTAGCGGTACGAGGAGATGAAGCTCTACAGCGTCAACACGCCCCCTAGATGTTGCGATTAGCCTGCATGGGCGGCTCCCTTGGAGCGGTGCGCGTACCAACGCTGGCATGGGGCGTTAGTAAATTTTGTTGGTGTGGCATAGGTAGTTATGGAGAGCGTGGTGGTGAAGGAGCTGGAGACTGCCGCCCCAAAACGTCAACGAGCTCTGCCCCAAGCACTCCCTCGACAACACGACGAAGACCAAGACACTCACATTCCCGAGTCATAGCCGAACAAGAAGCCACCTATACACACTATGGTGCCTAGCCAATACGCCCGAATCGTACCCAATATCTCTGCGCGCATCGTGGGAGGGTAGGGGGAATGTTGGATGCGGACCCCCGAGAACGACAGCAGCGCAGCCTTTTAAGAGCTCGCATACTACGCGCGAAGCTTCACGCCCATCACATCACGCAATTGAGTGTTTAAATTCGGTGCTTGAACATTGCAAAGGGCAAAGGATGCGTTGGGGCTGGGGAATGCATGCGGGGAGAATTCTGGGCGGGGTGCATTTTGTTCATGCCAAAGCTGGGCGCCTCATGACGAGAAGCGGGGGGAATGCGCTGCGCTGCAGCATATAATGTATCAACGATGCATATAGGTGCATACGAAGGATATGAGAATTATGAGATGAGGACGTTTGAATTGATCTACTTCCCAACAGCATCCCCCAATACCGATCCTGCCCGATCAGAGAAGAGTTTGCAAACAGCGGATTCGAAGTTCAAGCATCAAAGACAGTCCTAATTCAGTCTCTTACAAGGGCGGGGAAACAAGAGACCAAACTTTCTCATCGTTCTCGCGGATGATCTGGGATTCAGCGATGTTGGATGCTTTGGAGGTGAAATCAGACGCCCAACTTGGACAAGGCACGCCCATTTTTCCTTACTCTCTATTAACCTCTACACTCCCTCCGTCTCTTCAAAAGATAGCCTCTATCACTATATTGACTTCAACAGAATTAGTTTTGCCCTCTTGACTTCAATCCCAAGAATCAATATACCAGCACGCTTTCTGACATTCTACAACTCGCGAATCAAGGCATTCGGTTTACAGACTTCCACGCCGCAGCAGCATGCTCATGACTTGCACCGATCACCACATCGCCGGCCTAGGAAATCTGATTGAATGGACGAACATCTCCGGCCAGAATGACCCTAGTGGAAAGATGTCGACGGCACCGTAGAGAGGCATGCCCGGATATGAGGGTTATTTGAATGAGAAGGCCGTCGCACGTACGTCTGCAGCACGCGATCAATACTGTAAAATTCAAGCAGATTAAGATGGGAACGCGTTCTCGAAAGGATCAAAGAGTAGCATGCTGATGGTCACGTGGCTGATGGTCACGTGCAGTGAGCGAAGTTCTGCAAAATGCAGGTTATGCGACGCTGATGAGTGGGAAATGGCATTTAGGTCTCATTCCCAATCGTTCGCCCAAAGTGCGCGGTTTCGATAAGTCGTTCGCGCACTTGCCAGCTTGTACGTCGAAACCTTGGCTATCATCATCTCGCCGTTTGCTTCTGCCGCCGTCACCTAGCAAACAGAAAATTTCTGCAAATGGCCCGTTCGCGGTCGGCGCTTTGAAATCCCGGTCCGCGCACTCAACCTATTGTTTCTATTTACCCAGCCATCATAAACAGCACGAAAACCGAGAGCACGTGACGTCTTAATTCACTCCAGCTGACCATTGTCCCATAGGTAGCAACCACTACGCTTACGAGCCAAGCCTCGATGATGCTGTCGGCGACAAGACTCCCGACTTTATGACCATGTCATTCATCGCCCTGCACTCCGAGAACGGCAACTATGTCCGCCACCTCCCTCCAAACTGGTATTCCAGCAACGGGTACCACGATAAGCTCATCTCTTACCTTCATGAATGGCGCACCGAGAACCCTAGCAGTGAGAAACCATTCTTTGCGTATTTGCCATTCACGGCGCCGCATTGGCCGCTACAAGCGCCCAAGGAGTTCATTGAGAAGTATCGCGGTGCGTATGATGAGGGCCCCGATGTGCTGAGAAAGAAAAGATTGCGGAGGTTGAAGGAGCTCAGCATGATTGATGAGGATGTCGTGCCGCATCCTGTGGTTGCAGATGAGGTGAAGAAGTGGGATGAGATGTCGGAATTTGAGCGTAAGATGTTGAGTCGGGCCATGGAGTGTTTTGCTGGTATGGTGGACTGCATTGACTATAACGTCGGTCGGGTCATCTCTCTCCTCGAATCCCTAGGCGAGCTAGACAACACCTTCACATGCTTCCTCTCCGATAATGGCGCCGAGGGTGCGGCGTATGAGAGCTACCCCATTGTCCAAGGCCAGATGATGCAGCATCTGCAGAAGTATTATGATAACAGCTATGAGAACCTCGGTGCTGGGAACTCTTTTATTTGGTATGGACCGAGGTGGGCTCAAGCTGCAACGGCGCCGAGCCGGTTGTATAAAGCGTATACGACTGAAGGTGGTGTTAGGGTGCCGTTTCTGGCGAAGTTTCCGGAGAGTATGAAGGTGAATAGGGAGTGGGAAGAGGGAGGTATTACGGACTCCTTTGCGACGATCATGGATCTTATGCCTACAGTTCTTGATATGGCAGGCGTCACGCATCCAGCGCCGAGCTGGAAAGGCAGAGAGATTGTGAGCATGAGGGGGAAAAGCATGGTTCCGTTCGTAACCGGTGCCTCTCCTTTGGTCCATGAAGAGGACTTCATCCAAGGCTGCGAGACCTGTGGGCGAACTGCTGTTCGTAAAGGAGATTACAAAATCGTTTTCTTGCCTAAGCCTAAGGGAACGGAGAAATGGCAGCTTTACAATCTCAAGAGCGATCCAGGTGAGGTCACTGATCTTGCGGATAAGGAAGAGTATAAGCAGATCTTTGAGGAGTTACTGAGATTGTGGGAACAATACGTGTTGGAGACGGGTGTTGTACTGCTGGCGCCAGAGCTGGGGCGGTGGATGGAGACAATGGATGAGCAGATGAAGGAGGATGCTTGGATTGAGTATGAGTATTGGAAAGAAGGAGCCAGAGATAGGCCAGAGGACTTCACAAGAACGCCTTGGAGGTACAAAGCACATGGAACGGTAAAGCAGACTTGAGTGTATGTAAATTCGTCCTCGGCTTTTCTGCCTGGCAATTTGGCTTTCGAGACTGGCTCTTCGGTTTCGAGGACTACGAGAAGAACTGCCTCCGCGACTTTGAAGTCACCAACATTGGCCAAGGGATGCAAGGCTCCTTGAAGTCGGCGATGACAGACGTCCAACGTCTAGAGGAGTTCCTGGATGTGAGATGGCAGATCGAGAGGACGTCGGATATGGAGATTTTAGACAATAGAGATTGGGATACTCGTTTGTGAGGCGTTCTGGTGTTTGACCTCATCCTTTGATAACGTATAATTAATGTGTATTTCTTTCTTCTATTCTTTTCTTCAGTTTGCCAGCGCAAACAAGCTGTCGATTCTCTCCTCTCTAATACATAAGCACGTGCTATTGCTTTCTCCCGCGTTTATTTTTTGTCGATGATTGATCGGACACCTCGTTTTCCACCCACAGCCTACAATGGCGCCCCGCACATCGACCGGGCTCTCTAAACGCGCCGCGGAACAACGTCGCGCTCATCAAATCCCCCGAAAACGCCCCACAAACTTTCCTCCGTCAGAACACCCAGCATCCAGGATCCGCAAGCCGATCGTGCGCCCGCTCAAGAAGAAGCCTCTCTCCAAGCCCCAGGCTAAAGACCAACAACAGCAGCCGCGAGGTGAAAATCGCATCAACGTTCCTGGCTCTAACGGCGCTGCATGGTCTATCCGTCGTATCCTCGCCTCCCGCCGCAAGCCCTCCGATCACTCTGTGCTCGAATACAAAGTCCAGTGGGACACGAGCTGGGAGGACGCTTCTACAATCAAGGGTCTTGCGGTAGATGAGTGGAATGAAGCACTTGATGATGGCAGAACCTTCAAGTTCCGAGATCGGAATAGGCAGAAGTGGGTTGTGCTTCAGGATGAAACGGGCGGTGAGAACGATCATGAGGATATGCAGTGGGATATGTGGGTTTCTATACATCGGAATGTGATAGATGAGTTTGGGAAAGATTGGCTTGAGGGAACGAGGGAGATGGATTGGCAGTACAAAGATAAAGAGCAGGAGAGGAAAGTGGTATCAGAGGCGAAGAGATATCGGCTGCGTGAACCCAATTCGGTATTGGATGTGCTGAAGACAGCATGGAAAGATCTCAGCGACAACCCTGAGCTCCGAGATGAAAATATCGTGTACGCAGACATCCAGGTCCGTTACACTGACAGACTAGACTCCGATGTCGATCCCAGAAAGGACAAGTCGTCTTCCCGTCCGGCTCTCCCAGTCTCTACCATCGTCCGCACCCTCCAGACTAACCCCTTCCCCGGCTTCGATGTCAAGATGTTCACCCGCGACCACGATACATTCGCTGCATTCGAACACTATCGCTCGATCGTCTGCAACCTCATCCACACCACGCCCTTCATGTTCAAAGCAGGAACTTGGATGCATCTCTTCGCACTTCTACTCCTTGGTGGCGAAATTATGATAGCCGAACTAGCAAAGGTAGGCATCGTAGTTGAGAAAGACTGGGCTATGAGGACAAGGGAGTACGATATGCATATGTACTATGAGCAGGTGGTAGATAACCGGGCACCACATGATATCCAAGAGACGTACTTGTGCTTGCGGGAGTTCTTCAGGGACTTAAAACCGGATGAAGACGAAGAAGATAAAGACGGCGTGGCAAAGTTAACGGAGGCTTCGATGAGCGATTTCCATCCGGCAAGTGTCGAACGTTGTCAACATGACAGCCGAGATCGTTCACTACAGCGTCACAAGGACCTCCATATCACCCAGGAGTTCCGCGCCAGACACTCAAGAACTGAATCTCCTTCGGCATCACCGCCAACAACCCTGAGCGATCTTCCCACTACACCAATAATCTTAGCGAATAGTAACTCTTCTTCCGCTCTGGACAACGATTCGCCTGCTCCGAAGCTCTCAACAACAACACCACCAATTCAGATACCCGCCCCTTTACTAATTCGTACACCTCGTCGCTCTATCAGTTATGCACAGGAGTTTCCCATTCCCAACCTCGTCTCAATCAATCACCAAGAATCGATCAGGAAAGAGATGAAAGATTTGTCCGAGCGTTTAAAACAGCTGACTGAAGAAGAAGAACGTTGGAAGAAAGATTCATAAATGCTACGGTATTGGTGTGAAGGATGTGGTAAAGGACTTGAAACGGGAGGGGATCAAAGGAGGAATTTTGCGTGGACTGAGGGATGGTAGATGGGCGTAGAGCAATTAACGTAATGATTACAGGCACACCAAGAATGACAGTTAGCAGGTGTTTGAAGTAGTTAAGGGATATAAGAACGGACTTTATGATTCATAAAGATTGTTGCTTTGTCTAGTTAGCCTAGCCTGTCCGTAGACGATGCTTTTCGGGCTATGAACTCGTAGCGTGCTTCGCGCAGCACAAACCACAAGTATTGGAAATGCACTGCTTTCTTTTCGCTCATTATAGAAAACGCCTCTCATATCGTTATTCGCATATCCTCCCAACACCCATAGCCCTCCAAATCTACCAAAGGGCGGTCGCATCCCGGATGTGTTGTGAAAGACCGTAGCCCAAGCTCCACAGCTCTCACTCCCGCCTTTTTTCATCTCCATCTAGGCTTACAAATACAGGTCTAATTCTTCGGATTAGCGTAGCGGCTTGTGCTGAACGATTTAGGCTGTGTGAAGTCAGACCAAGGTTGCACGCTCTAACCAGATGAGAAGACTGGCAAACACACAGGCCATCTTGCATCTCGATCGGCCCGAGCGCGAGGAAATGATCATGACGTCTGATGTCAAATGCATCCAAAAACGCCACTCGTCAATTCTATGGAACACGCGAATCGAAGCTGTAGTTACTGGTGCGATTTTGGACTCGGCATGCGGCGCCATTCCCATCGCGGTCGGCTATCTTGCTGCAGATTCCGGGAATAAGGTGTATAAACCCCGTTGGCTGCAAGACAACATACCTTATAAATACCCTCGCTGCCGTCTTTGCCCCTCATCTCCCCCATTTTCTCGTCCATTCAATTTGTGCAACAGCTCCAAATGGCTGCTGAAATATTAAACCCAGACTTGCACCTCTCGCGCTCGTCTTCGAATCACTCATCTACACCGCCAATTAGCCGCGAAAGGCCGCAGAAAAGCTTGGAAGACCTGCCAGGTCAGAATAATAGAATTGCGAACGAGGACGTGGAAAAGGCTGCAGAGGAAGAAAATGATGCAAACAATACACCTGAAGAGATAAATTATTTCGTCCAGTTTGATGGTCCAGACGACCCAGACAACCCCAAGAATTGGAAGCAGAAGAGAAGATGGGCAATCACCGTGTCCATGAGTATGATGGTCTTCAATGTGACGTTTGCAAGTTCGATCTTCAGCGTGAACATTGGCATTGTGGAAGAGAAGTTTGGCGTGTCTCAGGTAGAGGCGACGTTGGGTGTGGCGCTTTTTGTGCTCGTATGTATATCTCATGGCCAGTTACCATTCTATACCATGGGTGAAAGTGACTAATAATCATATAGGGCTTTGTGTTCGGTCCTATCATTTTCGGTCCCATGTCTGAAGTCGTAGGTAGAAGAAGTGTTCTATTCTATGGACACGCCCTCTTTGCCATCTTCCAAATCCCTGTTGCTGTCGCTCAGAATGTCGCCACAATATGCGTCGGTCGGTTCTTAGGCGGTTTCTTCGCTGCAGCACCTCTTTCCATCGTCGGCGGTGCGCTCGCAGACATGTGGGATCCAATCCCCCGATCCTATGCTATCTGTATCTTCGCCGCAGGAGGGTTTGCAGGACCGGTGGCAGGACCGATTGCCGGAGGGTACATTACGCAGTCGAGTCTAGGTTGGAGATGGACGTCGTGGATCACGTTGATTATGGCCGCTGTGCTCGGAGGTATTGGACTCTTGGTCATTCCAGAGACATCGGCAGCGAAAATCTTGCAGACGCGTGCTGCGAGGTTGAGGAAAGAGACGGGGATTGTGGACTATCATTCGAAGGCGGATATAGAGAAGCCTACGCTTGATAGAGTCATGACTGTGTATCTTGTCAGACCGTTCAAGATGGTTATGCAGGAACCTATCCTCGCTCTCATGACGGCGTATATGTCATTCCTGTACGGAATTGTGTATCTCTTGTTTGAAGCCGTAAGTACGATCCTTCGCCTGACCGTTCTCTATACGCCATTCCCCCCCTAACCTCTCAGCTGATCCTCTACTAGTTCCCTGTCTCTTTTCATGAAGAACGCGGCTGGTCTCTCGGCAACTCCCAACTTCCCTTCACAGCCTTCATCGTCGGTATCATCCTCGGCTCTGCCATAATCGCCTACAGCGCTGCCACGAACTTCACCCGCGCCTACAACCTACATGGCCACGCCATACCCGAAGAGCGGCTGCCTCCCATGATCATTGGAGCCATTGCCCTCCCCATCGGCTTGTTTTGGTTCGGTTGGACTTCGAATCCGCACATCTCGTGGGTGCCCTCGGTGCTCGCGACTGCCTTGATCGGTCTGGGTTGCATGGTGCCTTTTTGGCAAGGAATGTCTTATATCATTGACTGCTATGGCTTCTATTCCAATTCAGCAATTGCAATGAATACGTTTATTAGGAGTTTCTTCGGCGCTTTCTTTCCGCTGTTCACACATACTATGTATACCGACCTGGGTGTACCGTGGGCGAGTAGTCTCTTGGGATTCATCTGCGTTGCGTTTCTGCCTGTACCGGTCTTGTTCTATGTGTATGGCGCGAAGATACGGCTGAAAAGCAAGTGGGCTCCAACGGACTAAGGGATGGTGGACAGTGAGGAGTGATGGAGAGGGAAGAGGTAGAAGTGATCAATTAGAACTTCTTAGGGTTTCCAATGACTCCGAACTGGTCTATGTGTATTTACGTCTGTATTGAGCTAGCTCGTTAGTGCGTTGGGTGGTCGGTGCGCAGCAGCAGCTGTAGTTACTCTGGTGGGAGCTTCTTTTGTCTCTCTTCTTTTCCTCTTTGGCAAACAACAACAACAACAAATGTACGTATAGCCTTTTGTTCTATATGGCTCTCTATCCTATTTCAATGCTAATACCGTGCAACGTAGAGCCATGTCTTCCAACGCCGCACCTGCGGGCCATGAGGCCCTCACCACCACCACCACCTCTACCTCTGCCTCTGCCTCTGCCTCCGCCTCCGCCCTCGCTCCCGCTCCCGCCTCCTCCCCCCCTCCCCCCGACCAGTACGTATACATCTAGTAAATCGTCCGTGTCTCTGACCAGCTAGCCTGGCAGTGGCAACAGTTATAGTTGCATGTGCGAAGGGTAGCTTTAGTAGCCGATAATAACCACACTACACTTACAATAGCTGTAAGACCACCAGGCTATAGAAACTAGGCTAACGCGTTAACTATAGAGATTTGCCCGGGCCTGAGCCGGTCTGGCCGGCTGATGGGCGGCTCCGCCGCGATATCGCTGGCCCGCCTCTCAGTTAGTAGTCACCCCCAGCTGTTATCTGACCAGATTCTGATACTATTTTAGACACCCCCGGGCTCTTTCTGCCCTCCGGGGCCGCCATCGTCCGCCCCGCCGACATGTAAGTGTAGCCCGCGATAAAGATCACAACTCTATAAAGTCTCGTCACCGCAGTAGTCGAGTAGTCTCAGTTCTCGATGACCCGAGCGTTTACTGAGTTATACCGACGACATTCTCTCAATCTCCTCAACTCGACTCGCATCATGCCTGGGAAGCTTTGCTAACGTAAGTGGCTATAGGCCGGACGATGGGCTCTGGGTCGAGCACAAGCCCCTTGCCGGGGTCTACGTGGACTGTCCGTCGTGCTTCATTGCGCGGCTGAATACCCCTCCAGAGCCACTGGAGTTCACGTTGAACCGGCAAGGGGCTCCATGCTGGCGATGCGGTGCCGCGGTTCCTCCCGTGGGGGTGGTTGCCCCGGGAGTCCACGCCTCGTGGCCGTTCTGGCTGGGCTATAGGCCCTCGAACGGGGACACCGGCGCGGCTGCGCCCACCCACCTCGAAGTCTTTGGGCCTTAGGCCGGTTAGGGTTTGGAGGAGTCTGTGGTTTTTGGGCCTGAGGCCGGTATGGTTGTTTCTGCGGGCCTTCGGGCTTTAGAGGGACCGTAAAGGTCTTCAATTATGTTTGTTTTGTGGGCGCTGCTGCCCTCTTGATACTGATCAAGTCCTCTTTGCTTATGTGATGTCTTGAACGTGAACTGTGATGTATGATTTTCGGACATGTTACATGGAATCTTCCCCGAAACAATTTCAAGCATCTCAACCTATAGCTGATACTACTAGGCCAGTGTTCCATGCACATGAGATAGGAACCCTGAGCATCTTTCTCCAAGAGACACTTGCCTCTGATTGCATCGAGCTACTCCGCAATCGGAATCCTAAGCCTTTCGTATCTCCTTTAGATATCTTTCGATTGTTGCAACGCTAAAGCTCACATTTCTCAACCGTTGTTAGAATCATCTCTCAGCAAACATACTTGGCCAAATCTACGTGTTTGAGATGTCACCTTTACTCTCCGTCTCGCCTATAGAGGCAATGCTGTGAAGAAGAATGAGGATACTAAGTGCTTGCTGAGAAGATTATCTCACTGAAAGACAAGATACCGAGCAAGAAGGTACTACCTTCTCCACACACAGCTTCAAATCAGCCCTAAAATTTCCCCATAGCAACAACTCCCCTTCACTGGCGGTCGACAGTCGGTAAACCGACAGGAAGGGAAATTCTTTTGTAATGGATCTTGAATATGCCTTCTACAATCGCATTCAAAGAATTTCACGTGAAAGATCACATGCTAGGCAGCCACGATAGGCTCATTTCGTCGTTTGTCGTTGTTTTGGTGGATTGGCCACCAAATCATGGACCGTGCACAATGGCCCTATATCCTCGAGCTCGACTTAGATAGCTACATGATCCTCAGTGGATCCCGAATTCAGATGCTACTCATCGATCGCCTCAATCTCTCTCTGCTCAGTGATCTCACAAAGAAAGAATAGAAATCCAGCATTATTCAGTGGTGTTTTCAAGATCTCTCTTAAGGTGGAAGACTTGCCTACATTTCCGTATTTCATACTATTCCATAATTGCTGAGCAAGCTACATGGAACACACTGAATTCTAATACTTCAAAATTTCAGCAATGGGGTCTTGGTCAAAGCCCAAAGGATCACTTCCATTCACTCTACCTACGTCAGCCAACACCGGTCATAAACATGCCGAAGATGGACCCAATTAGGAGTTACCTGTGTAGGATTGAAAGAACACCATCCAAGCCTTGGACGAGTCCTAAGCAGCCTTAGCCTAAGAAAGCGAAACTGAGTATTAGGGCGCAATACTCTCGTTCTCTTAGTCATGTTACCTCGCGTTCTTCGCGTTCTTCGCGTTCGGATACAAGCGACCCCGCCATGATTGGCGTACCTATGGACCAATCAACACGTTCGTTTTCCGACGGCCTAGTATTTCAAAGCAAACTCCCCTCACCTCCTCTCCTCTACATTGCATGCATAAATTCCGTACCTCGCACGTCCAGTCTTTGAAACGACTACCTACGCCCTTCACCATGGCTTCCATTAAACAGACAGTCACCCTGACCGTCCACTGCCTCTGCAAAAAGCATAGCTTCTGCACCTCTCTATCCACATCTGGACTTCCTCTGCCGGCCCACGCTTGCCACTGCGACTCCTGCCGCCACTCCACCGGTGCACTCTACACCATGACCACATCCTGGCCCGAACCACGCCCGAACGTCGACGTCTCGAAGCTTAAAGTCTTCCAATTCGCACCGTCTTTCGATATCCTGTTTTGCGGCACGTGTTCAACACCAATGTTTTTTGCTAACATGAAAGATACGGAACAACAATTACGCGTGTTTACGGGAACGATTGCGAACTTTGATGCCGGCGAGAATGAGATATTTAAATTATTACATCATATCTTTGTTGGGGATACGAAGGATGGGGGTGCCACGATGTGGATGAGGAGGATCAATGTCGACGGGAGTGATACGAAGCGGTATGAGGAGCGTGAGAAGGGGGAAGAAGATGAGGGACACCCGTTCGATTGGCCAGCGAATGCGTCGTTGACTGGGTATGAGGCGAAGAAGGAGGACATGGTTCCAATACGATGCAAGTGCAAGGGTGTCGACTTGGTCTTGCGCCGCCCGAACTACGACGGAATTCCAAAGGAAGACCTGCCGTGGTTCATTGATCCTGTCAGCCACAAACCTTTGGGCGGTTTCTGTGCCTGCGACTCCTGCCGACTCTCTGGTGGAGTCGATATATGGAACTGGACATTCAGCGAACTGGGATATATCTCGTTTCCCACCTCGTTGAACCTGCCATTTCCAAGCTCAACTCTCGAGCTCAAAGCCCTCGTCGATGCAAAAGACCCGTCTATCGGTACTTTGACATACTACGCGTCCAGTCCTGATGTTCAGCGCTACTTTTGTGGTGCATGCTCTGCGTGTATTTTCTATGCTGTAAACGACAGACCAAATGTTATCGATGTTGCAGTTGGAGTTCTTCATGCATCTGATGGTGCAAGAGCAGAAGGGTTTCTTTCTTGGGCATTGGGTCCTATTAGCCGGATTGAAGATACCGCGGATGGGTGGCGTCATGGAATGCTTGAGCGATCGGCCAAAGAAGCTGAGGAGTGGAGAATCAATCGTGGGTACCCGAAGAATTGGCGGCGAGCGGCGCGTGAGGAAGTAGAGTTGAAAGTTCAGCAGTCGACCTAAATGAATACGTTCTGAGATATCATTTTCTGTTTTTGTGGTAGTGTCGAGTCAGGGTTCAGTCATAAGATAGGCTCGGGTACGGTTCCGACACTTGGCTGCCAACAACCACTGCCCCAAGGTGCAAGATTGTGAGAACCTTCCAGGTGACATCATGGAGCTCGAGCTATGTCGCCTTCTTTACTTCGGAAGTGACTTTTTCTATGGTCAAAGGTTCGGTATGGGATAAGTGTGGGCGTTTAGAAGTGGAAGGATAAGGATCTGGATGAGATTAGACTCAATGTGATGAACTCGAATATACCGTTTGGTAACCAGATAGTTCTACTTCGAAAAGAAGATAGAGAATAGATGAATATGGTGATCTATATAAGTCACATTCTCTAGCGTTGTGCTATCAATCTAGCTTCGTGTCCTACAAACCCACCGAAATGCTTGATTCTCATGGCACTCACTTGATCTGACGCATCTGTGTGATTCTCTGTCAAATGAAGCAAAGAAACCTACAATTATCATGTAAAGCATTTAAGTGTAGCTCCATTTTGAGCACTGTCCAAGCCTTTTGTTCTGCTTTATGGAAATACTGTGCGTACTGTTTGAGTGTAGCTGTGTGGATGTTGGAGCACACTAGTGAATGACGTATCCTAGGCTGCGCAGGCGATACTGCGTTCCGCTAGACAAAAACGAAGATTATCCGTGAGCGCAAAGGCTGTGTAATTTGCTTTGTAAGAAGTCTGGATAAGCTTTCCAAGCATCATTTTTTTGGTGGACCGAGATGTGTTGGCGGATTCTCGGAGGCGGAAATACCGGTGAGCGCATCCATGTTGGTTGCTGTGGTTTTCACACCCGCGCCCATCTTAATTCACGAAAATCGAAGAAGTCAAGCGATTTTATAAAATATGCCGAATCTCAAGAACTGGCTCATTCTGTTCACGGGACATTTGGATGGCTGCTGTTGTTTTGCCGTGCGCATGGGCGCAATACGTGAGCTGACTGACTCCGCCCGAATCGTTTTCGCCTTGTATTGACACCCAGGATCTATCACGGCCTCACCGCTCGCTCACTCCAGGCACCCAAGATATGAATGCGTCGTCGTCCACCGGATATAGCGTAACGTACGATCGCATCCAACACAAACTCGAAGTTCGCCATCATGCCTACATCAAAGAAGTATGGCGGAGAAGAAATTCTAAGCATCATGGCCCTCTGTCTTTGCAGCCCGCTGATCCTGACGTACGTTGGATACGTATCGGCGTGTAAAAAGCTTAAAAGAGAATACGGAAACGATCTGAAAAATGTATATCGACGCCGAAGAAAAGAGTACCGACGTCGCAAATCGCTCTCTGACGCGATATCCACACGTCCCAACATGGTCAAACGCCAATTCTTCCGGAAAGAACAAAGCAGAGAATTCAACC
This sequence comes from Corynespora olivacea, assembly GCA_019202945.1. NCBI lineage: Eukaryota > Fungi > Ascomycota > Dothideomycetes > Pleosporales > Corynesporascaceae > Corynespora > Corynespora olivacea. The sequence continues at coordinate 90,308 of JAGQEM010000009.1, forward strand.
CACAATCTCAATGCGCGCTGCTCTCCCGCCTACCAGGAGAGATCAGGAACCAAATCTACTGCTATGTGCTCTGCTCACGAGAAATCACGCATGTGCACCCCGAGGGTAGCAAGTGGGTGGCTTCGAGACTGGGAAATTCTGGATGTATCGCCGGGCATATGTGCAAGAGAAAAGAGGGCGTGAGTGGGGCGTTGATAGATCAGGAGAGCGTGCTTCGGCATATCGTTTGTGTGGAGACCTTTGAAAGAAACAATAGGGACGATGGACAAGGCGATGGGTTGCAGGCGTTGTTGCCGCTTGTAAGGACGTGCAAGCGGATGTATGCTTCCCCGACCCTCCCAGTCTTTGCAAAATATATGCTGACCCTTGCGCTAAAGATATTCGGAAACAATTACGCTTCTATACGGGGAGAATACCTTCATAGCGACCCTCGACTACAATTTCCTCGCCTTCGCCCTATCCGTCCCCCCTGTTCATCTGGACCGTATACGCTCCCTGATCCTCTATCTACCTAGTCAGCCGGATTACGAACAACCCGGAATCGCGGTCAGTATGATGCATTCCATGTATCCTGCGCAAAAAGTTATAAAACAGATGCGAGGTCTGCGGCAATGTCACTTCATCATTCGCGAAGATTACAATGACATGGAGGTGATGAATTTGCTGCGGATTTTGAGAGAGATGGAGAGAGGGGAAGACGGAAGGTGGAAATGTGTTTTTGTGGTTGATTGGGTGGGGTATGTGGAGGAGGGAACAGCAAGGCTTTTTGGTGTGGTGGGAAATAAGAAGCGGCTGAGGTTTTTGAAGAGGTATGTTGTTAGTGAGTTGGGGGATGCAGATCTAAGTTGCATACGATAGTAGTAAAAGATGGTGTAGGAGTTATTGATTGAGTCTGGCCGATCAGGCCAGCTATCTACTATTCGCGCCAAGGTACTTGTGCAACATGAACACACTAACCAGTGGCTGCTGCCGCTTGCCTGGTTGAGTACCACACCCAACAGATTCTAGTTACACAGTCTGCTGGAGGAGAAAAAAAGAGTCTGTAGCGTTTCCTAAGAAGATACTTCCAAGGAAGGCAGACAGTGATGGAAGCAGCGGGAAGAACCGGCGCCAGCGGAACATTCGCGTCTGCACCAGCCACCTTCTCAACCCGCCTCTTTTCTCATCGTCACTCCACTCCTCACAACGAACATCGCAGTCGCACCACCAACGCACAATCCAGCACTCCACTCACGCGCCAACAAGGCGGCGATGTTACCTTACTATCAGGTATATCGATCGCTCGGATGACGTCGCTGCACGGATAAGGCGCGCCTCCCCCGCTGAAGATCGCCCCTGGTGCAGCCAATGGCCTGGACCATCGCTGTGCATCGTCATTTTCGACACTGGGGTGATTCGATAGAGCTTGATAGAAGGAGGTTGGTACGAGGTTGCACACGGCAAGGATATGCGGCTGAAAATTCGAGGAACTCGGAAGGATCAATTTATTGCCTGCTTGCTGCGCCTGCGCTGTGCCGTTTGTATGCTGACATGTTCCCGACATCTGACAGTAACGATTCTCGCTCGTATTTATTGCTTTGCCTCATCCGCATGAAAGACGGTCACCGACGGCGCAGTCTACCTACAGAGCCACCCTAGCATCCTTCCTGTCAACTACTTAACAGTAGCCTTTCCACCCATCGACATATCTATCCTTGGATTTGCTAGAGCAAACCTTCTTATTCATCCTCCCACTCACCACGAGCCCGACCTCTTCATCAGATTCAATTTCTCCAAGATGCTCGCCCTAGCGCCCCTCACGCTCTTCACAGCCCTCGCAGCGGCTCTTCCAACCACACATCTCACCCTCCGAGCTGGCGGACCAGCGGTCACGCCAATACCCTCGGACTGCACCACTTCCAACCCTCGATCCGCTACCACATCCACCACCTTCCTCCCGGGGTCCGAACTCCAATCCACGGCACTCATCTACTCCGCCTACTACCCGTCTCCCACATCGAACAAGACCCAGCTCGCCGAACAATGTCTGCAACAATGCTACGGCTATGGCAATCATGTCGAATGCAGAGCCGCCTTCTGGGCCGAGAATGTCGAAGTTCCCCCTGGATACTACGGTTCACCCGGCGGCGACCTCATGACAGCTTGTCTGATGTACAATCGCGCACTCGCGGATGGTGACTTCGAGGATGCGCCAGAGGGCGAGGGCACAGATGCGTATACAAGGAATTTGGCATGTCCTGTTCCGGCGGAGGAGGGCTCATGAAGGGAAGCGCAGGGCAGGTAGGCGCGATATGCTACGGAGACGTAGATGCTGGTGCCGTAGGGGAGCCTTTGCCCGCAGGTTCTTCGGGACTGAGGGCCGCGTGTAGCAGGGGCTTGGTTTCTCGGGGAGCGCAGGTGGGGTGTAATTCATTATGACGGCATGATGGCGTTTTGGGATGGGTAATTGTGGCCCCTGTATTGATTAATGCATCAGTCGAATCCTTGTATAGCCACTATTGAAAGGCAACTTGAAGACAAAAGTTAATACCCCAATCAACTTACCGCGCTGCTGGTTCCAACCTTCCTATGCACAGTCAATTTATCGTTCGCCCCGAATCGGTGTTCCATCTGCATGCTCATTTTATCGGCTACCGTCGAATTTCTACTGATATCGACTCGTATCACCAGGATAGAGAGGAATAGGAAAAACAAAACTCGTCCACATGAAGCAAGCTCAGAAAACGCGGTTCAGAGGGAACCCATCCCTTTATTATCCTCTGTGTCTCATGTTCATTGCCACCAGAGGTACTGCGAATCTCCGTAGGGTTGCCATCGTCATACCTCCGAGTCTCACTATCAACAGCCCACGCCATGTCCGATGGTTCGCTTAACTACCGGTAAACCCACGCGAGATGAGCTCGAGCACATGCAAGTGCGCCATGACGCAACGCGAGGACCGCGATGGTGCTCCAGCCTTGCGAAGTGGAGGAGGAAAACCTATTTGAAGCGCGCGAATAACATACATGCGCATGTTCCATGTGTTTGAAGAGCTATTTTTGAGGCTTTGTTTGAGGCATGCGATACGACTTCATGGTCTGAGAATCGTCTCCACAAAATGCAACTTCCGCGCTGGTATACTTGGGTTCGCGACAATGTGGATTGCAGCCTCACACACATCGTATCAGGCTTTCCTTCATGTGCAGAAGCTTCTGAAAATAAACATGGCAGTTGCTTCTTTCGTGCGACATTCCTCGTAGAGTCGGTCATGCAAATGCTCGTGCACAATTGCAATGCATCCCCCACACATTACATACACTGGCAAGTCACCACATGCATGACCAGTCTCGAGGCCTCCCCAATACCCAGGTACCAACTCTCACCGCACCGACTCGGATCTAACCCAGAATCACCACCATGCACCATCGGAAGACACAGCCGATGCTCAAATGTTCCTACCGTTTGAACGTTTCTTCGCGAAATCTCCTGCACAGAACAACGCGCTGGGTATTTTTAGCCTACACGACTGATCCGTGCTTATCCGATCAAGCTCTTGAGCCTCCGCTAACCATATATGAGATAGCGCCGTTGATCAATCTTACCTAGCTTGCTGGGCGCGTAAGAATAGTAGCAGTGCTCGTATCTTGAGCTCGAAGTGATTTGCGTCTGATGAAAGGTCTACGAGATGGGTGACGGGTGAAACAAATTGACCTTTCTGGTGTGCCTTCTTTTGTACACATGCTCACTTGGTGGCGAGCTTACCTTTCCGGCGACCATCGTATGTTCCTGGGTATCAGTCGTTGCGCGAGCAGGGTGAGCTGAAAGTGTAGATTCGCGAGTTAGGATTGGGAAAATCGGAGCGAGAATTCAACGAGCGGGCAGCTGGGATCAATGTCAGCTACGCCCCGTCGCCAAACACCCTTCCATGCATCCTTCGCCGCGCATTCGGTTCATGCTGACCTACATTCCGATCTCTCGTCATCTTAGATACTTTGTTTTTGCTTCTTTTCCCTCGGCTCCTCCGCGATCTGTGACGGTCAAAGGGGGGGGGGGCCAAAATGTGAACACATGATTCATACCCCGCCAGAGTACAATATCATGTACCTATGCAGTGCGTAAATAAGCGAGATTTCTACCGTGACATGATGTCGGGTCTGCAGCTCGTCCAGTCGACCTCAACGCGGTAGTGAGACTTTGCGGAGGTGTTCCTTTTGCAGCAGCAGGCGCACGGGGTTTCGGTTCCAAACTTAGTTGCTGGGGATTGCAATTGAGGGGTGGGGATAGGTAAGACAAACGCGGTGTCTTTGTCAATGAGTTGGACGGACAATATGATACAAATGAAGTTTTGGGGTATCGACAGTTCGCGTGATAGCCGCCGCTTAGGTCAAGACTTGGCGGGGTGTCCATCAGATTCGAATCAGTGCAATCACCAGCTGGTATTCGGAATGCCTGCACCCCATGAATCAGTGCAGTTGAACAGACCAATATGCCTGTCCTTTCCAGCACCCTGGTCCTCAGCCCAGTGGTATTCTGTATGACGACTATTGGTACCAGGGGTCAGAGTGCAACTAGCGAACGGTTGGTGGCCGTGTTGTGCATGGGTATGCAGGGTTCGGCCCTGTCAATGTTTCTGAAGACGACCATGCTCAGTCTCCACTGAGAGTGAGAGCGTGCTGTCGACTGTGTATGTACAGCCCAAAGCACGCATGTGGATTTACCAAAGCTTCTGCGTCGGAGGTATGCAGAGCGTGGCAAGGTAACGTGAGGCAACTCCATGTACATTGGGTACTCGAGAATAGAAGCGGGAGTACGTGCGTTATGTGCATTTGGGCGGGCGGGCGTGCATCTATCGGATGTGGGAGGTTGCATCTTTGACACTTGACAGGTTGGAGGGACGAAATTAAAGGTTCTCATAAGGCGCACGCAGGGCCAGCTTAGAGCCACACCAAATCAGGCCCATCACTGGACCGAAGCGGCTGTTGATAGAGTCTGTGCCCTACAGATCAAACGCCGGCCTTACTCTTTTGCCCCAGCCTCTTGCTCGAGATGGGGTGAATGGACTACATGTTCCTCCCGTGGGCGTTACCAGCCTTGGCCTGTCATGATACGTGTCCAAGGCTACGGTAACTTTGCCAAACTTGACATGCATTAGTTTGGCTTCACAGAGAATCTATTTTGCGAACACCTGCTGAGCGAGCGGGACGCAAGACCAGTCGAACCTAACCCCCCCCCCCCCACACACACACACACACGATGAATAAACCCCCGCGTTACATACTCTGCATCATAATACAATTATAGGGGGCCTACGGGTCCCTCGTTTGTATCTGGCTCTGGACTTGGGACCCCGAGACCCACAAGTCGATCCCCGCAGGATTGAAGAGTGATTGGATAGGGGCGAAAATTCCGTTACTGATGCCAGCCGAAGGCCTGTAGTTCTCAAGTTGGAAACCTTCCCTGCATGCCCTAGATTGAGCGATTGAGAAGCGAGGCACGAGCCCGGTACACTACAGGGTTTTGAAGCTGCTGATCGATATCGGTTGAACTAGCGTGGGGGGTAGAGCAAAAGCTTACACCCTACTTGGTGGACCAATACAGGATCAGTGAGTGAGGGGTCTTTCACCGATGGGTTCATGATGGACGATTGATCTCCGGTATGGAGCACGATGTTGATCTTATCTTGATCGTGAATAGATTGGCATGAGCTATTATGGACACGCATTGGAACATCGGAAATAAGGTATTTTAGGTTGCCGATTCTTGTGTTGGCGTGATTTGTATCTATTGAATACAATGTTGCCAATTTCCCCGATCCTTGCCGTTAGCCGTTTGAAGGCTCATAGTCTCAGCCCATATCATAATGGCCCCTTGTCTGCGAAAGTGGAAATAGTTGAACAAGAGAAAAACCTTCTGGGGAGTTGTAAACGCCAAAGCACCTCGCTACATGGTAAATTATGCAAAAATATGAATAGAAGGCGAAGAAGTAAAGCAAACAGAGGTCATCGAACCTAAGCGCCAGTCCAATCAAGGCGACAACCCCTCTTTTTTCATCCTAGCACCAATTTTAAATTCATCGTTCAATATGTCCAAAAGTTTCCGTGAGATTGAGCCGGCGTTGCTACTCCGCCGTCTTGTGGTCTTGCTGGCGTCCTCTTCGCCTTCTGCATCGTCATCGTCTTGTGCTAGAACCTGCATGATCTTCTGCAACCTTTCGTGTCGATTGCTGAGGTCTGTGTATGATGATTCAAGCTTGTTGTGTTTGTCGGTCAGGGCTGCGAGTTGAACTTCGAGATCACGGGCGTGCTTCTCTTTGCGTTCACGGAAGGCGCGTTGGGCTGCTCGATTTTGGGCTTTCCTCCTCTGCAAGACCGTCAGACTATGAGCACAAGATTTGTGAAAAGAGGAGACTCACTCCTGATGTTCTATGCTGTCGCTCTGCTGGTACGGATGTACCGGGTGCTTGGGTGTACATTGGCTCAATCTGTTGTGATAGTGGAGGGGGGCTGCAGTATGGTGTGTCATGATCCGAACCGAGTTCGGAAGGCGTCATTGGCATCTGATATGCATTGTACTGCATTGGTTCGTCTACGATCCGGGGATAGTATTCTTGAGCCATTTGTGAAGGGAATTGGTCGTACGTGCAAGAAGCCTTGTCGTTATTAGTCTTCGTCACGATCACTGTTTGCTATCCTGGTGACTTACAGGAGATCCAGTGAGGCTCGGGACTTTGGAGAGCTCCGGTGGAATGTCCATTGTGTTGTATACCGCAGCTTGATAAGGCGGCATGTAGGGATTGTTTTGTGCCAGCCACAGATCGTATGGATCCATTTGCGAAGTTTGCGATGCGATGACTGAAGAATTTGTAAAGGTTGATGACGCGGGGGGTTGCGATAGTGGGCGAGGCTATGCTGTTGTTGGTTCTCCAGCTAGGTGTATGATGGAAAAATGGATGATGGCAAAGAACAAGGACAGGCGTGCGATTAACGCTTAGAATGTAGGCGCGGGCTTACACCATCGAGGGCAGGCTGAGGTCTTATAGCACAGTCTTATTCCCAACCGTGTAGCTGCTGCTGAAAAGATGGGCGCGGCGCGCGGGCGGCAGTAGCAGGGGTACCATCCACGGTCCATGTCCACTGCAAACGCAAACGGCAACGGACCCTGCACAACGAGGGTGTAGGGCTAGGCTTGGGGAAGAACGCTTGTATGAGGTGATCAACCCTTTTGGTCGTCTCTTGTCCGGAGGTCTGGGCGCTGGAGCAGGCAAGCTTTTTAGCGTTGTTATTCTTGACTTCGAATGGCCGGTGGTGTTGCAGCCTGACCGGGGGACTGCATAGAGGCGTCCACCAAGCCTATCCGGGTCTTTGATAAATCATTGGGTAGAACAACAGCATCCCTGCTACGTGGACCACGCGCAAGACGTGCATGTCGGCTGGTCACTGGACTCAAAGTTCGTCAAGCTGCTATTAATGTTCAAAACGGTGTCAGGAAAATACTCACGAGAAGCTGCCGTATCTGACCTGTAGTAGGTATGAGCGCTCGGAGTGTCCATGGTTCCGCACTGATTTATCAGACGGTCCATAACATGTCCGTTCAACTTCTGTTTTTGTAATCGCAAAGTATTGTGCAGACTGCCGCTCGCCTCGCGCACGTACAACAGCTAGATACCTGGACACGCTCCAAGATGCAAAGTATACAGTATAGAGCATGGGTGTCGTCATAGCGGTCAGCACACAGTGACCGTTACCTCAGCTACCGTTACCCCGGGCAGTCCCGCAAGCAAAATGGACAAATTACATACTGAGGATACCGCAGCCCTGGTCGAGATTCAGTGGAGTAGTAGCCGAACGTGGCAAGCATTGCTGCTGAACCCCGTCACCGACTTTCTTTCGGCTGTCACAACAAGCGGACGGAGTGGCACAGAAATAGCCTTGCGCCTCCGTTCCGTTCCAACACACATGTACGGAATCTAATCAAAAGGGCGCGTGCGGCTGCATGTTGGCGGGAGGCTGAAATTTAGAACGCCCCTTCGCGAGATGAGGGGCAGGCTCGTGGAAAGTGTCTCTCGCAGTGGAGTGATAACGATGCAGATTTTAAGAACAACTGTAAACAGAAGCAGTATGTTGCGTAACCGTAGATGCGGGTCATCGCCCAGGGTGAGATGCGTGTCGAGCAGCTGAGGTTGAAGGAACGATGACAGCGGTCGGTTGCCGTCCGCTGCCGTTCTACGTAGGTAAGCCGAGTTGCCGATGACTTATCGATACCACACATCTCCTCGGAGGCACGTAGCCTCTCCCAACACTTCCTAACCTTCCACAACGATGACGCATTGGCCAAATCCTCGACCCTTAACTATTCCAAAATCCCACACCTTGGAGATGTATGTACATGTTTCAAGTGCAGCGACTCGGCGGATCTGACGCTCGAAGACAGTAACGTCAACGTGTAAGTAATCACTGAAGGAGCCAGGAAATGGCGAACGACACCTCCATTTGTAATCAAGATTAGATATTTGTATCCACTTGTAAGTTCTGAGGCTCTTTTCGCTCTACACAGATTTACCCATCCACTGATATTACACGCAGATCACGACCGAAAATCTTTGCCAACTTCTGCCCACATTGCATATGTTCCACACTACAACGAGACAAACTATCCTCTGGAGCTGCAGCATGCACAATTGAGCCTTATCTTCGATAATTCCACTGATACTTCGCTCTCGCCAAGCCTGTATTCGACTAATCAGAGAATTATATTGACTGTGCACCATCCTCCCATCGGTGAGGCGGATGTATGTTGTGGAATTGCAGAATCTTGCGCTGACATGTGTGCCAGCCCTGCAACGTAATCAATAGCCACGCTATACACCAATCAAATTCGAGGCAGTATAGTGTGTGACTCAAGAGAATTTTGTCTTGCAGCATCGGGAAGTCGTTCTGCAGTTTCGGTAGATGTTAGCGCAACGTGATGATTGTTAACTGCAAATACGCTACCTACCAACGCATTTCTCGCTAATCTCCATCTTCAGTATTCCTTGAGCGTCTTGGTGTAATACTGTTAGCTTAAAGAAAGACCGTAGGCTACTTTCTAAATGCATATCTATGGACTTGAAATAGCATAGTATACATTGCTGGCTGATTTCCAGGGTTCATGCGTGCATAGATACTTTGCTCTGCTAAAGGCGACTCCCTTCACTACAAGGCTACGTCCGATAGGGTTCAGAGCAGTCTACACCATTTCTATCGCGGTGCATACAATTTCTTTGGGCATGTTCACTTATATGTACCGGTACGTCAGAGTCCTGCAAAGCCAACTAAAACGCAGATACTGACAAATAAGAACTTTAGGCCACCATTTCTCTCCAAATCGTAGACGCGGTCATAATCCTTGATCCTTGTATGACCTTGACATGAGTCCCAGCCTTGCCTTTTTTTTGTCGTCAGTTTTGACTGCGCTTTCCACGTGATAAGTTCTTCATCGCTAACCTTCCTTTCGCCTTCCTAGGTTTCCTCCTTTCTGGCCCCTTTCAATGCTGCGAAAAATAACATAAAGTCGAGAGAACATCGGACAGAAAGGCAAACAGCGATAACAAGCTCTACAAGTAAACCCCCGTTCTGAAAACAACACTAATCTTCCAGCCTACCAATCATACATATTAACCCAGCAACACACTGTGCGCCTTATAGCGCTGTACACGCTATCTACCTCTTAACCCCAACAAGCTTCTCGGTCAGCGGAACGCCGAGCGCCGCGACAACGGCGCATTGCGGCTGTTGACTCCGAATTTTCGTAGCGCGCCAAATCATGACCACAAACATGCCCGGCACTACGACAATTACTGACCCGAATATCGCCATGTTGCGCTTACTTACCTATTAAAGACGGTGTTATATCCGGCTGGAATCCGATGCTCCGCGACGTCAGGGTTCTGAATCGCTGGGAATGCGTTAGGTAGAGGTAGCACGGCTACTATACTCGATAGCGTGGAACTAGAGAAGGGCATATAAACTGGTCGTATTATGACGACTCAGAGCTTCTCACAAGACATTTGGATTTGCACTTATTTTCTCCATCTTTCTTGTTGTTCGCACCCTCCATTCAATCAAACCTACCACATCAAATATCACAACAATAGCGATGTCGCAACCACAAATACGACCACTACGTATTCTCATCTCAGGCGGTGGTATCGCGGGCCCTTGTTTCGCCTATTGGCTTCTGCGCTCCCGCAATAAATCTCCCTCCACAACTCCCATCCACATAACCATCGTCGAGCGCTCCCCTACTCCCCGTACCGGCGGCCAAGCTGTCGACATCCGTGATGCCGGTGTTAGCGTCCTCCAAGCCATGGGGGTGGAGCAAGAAGTCCGCGACAAAACCACCACCGAAGTGGGCGTCGACGTCGTTTACGCTGACGGCGTGACGAAAGCTAGGTTTCCCGCTACAGGAGACGTAGGTTCACAGAGCTTCACCAGTGAGTTTGAGATCTTGAGGGGAGACTTGGCGGACGTTTTCAAGAAGAAGGTGGAAGAAGTGGATGGCGGGAGCGGGAGAGTGGAATGGGTATTTGACGAAGCTGTCGACGAGGTGACACAGGAAGATGGTGAAAAGGTGACGGTTCGGTTCAAGAATAAGCTTGGGAAACGGGAATTCGATCTTGTTGTTGGGGCTGATGGGTTGTTATCAAACGTTAGGAGGAAGGTTTGGGGGCATGGGCCTGGTGGGAACGAGTATCTGGACAGGAAGGGGGAGTATATGTCGTTCTTCACGATCCCAAAAGAAGAAAGCGACACCCAGTTCGCCCAGTGGTAAGTGCTACATCCTTTTTCCGAAACCTGAGCAACTCACTAAGTACCGGTATTGGGTGATAGGTACTTCACCTCCAAAGGCCGCCTCGCGGTGACTCGCCCTTCACGATTTAACGATACCCGCGGTTTAATGGCTGTTGTCGACTCCGATATGTCTCGATTCGATGGTATTGCAAAGGCAATGAAACAAGGACCCGAGGAGCAGAAAGAGTGGCTGGCGACCGAATTCAAGGACGCAGGTTGGATAACGGAAAGATTGATCAAGGGAATGCAGGAAACAGATGACTTCTACATCCAAGAGATTGCGCAAGTGAAGATGGGTGAAGAAGGGTGGGCAAAGGGAAGAGTCGCACTGTGTGGCGATGCGGGGTTCTGTCCTAGTCCAATCTCTGGCATGGTGAGTATCGGTTCCGCTCGGCGTTCGAGTATGAGTAGGATTAACAAGATTAGGGAACGACGTGTGCTATGGTCGGAGCCTACGTACTCGCTGGCGAGATCTCCAAATCAACGGACGACATTCCAAAAGCGCTTCAACAGTATCAGGAAGTGCTACTACCATTTGTAACTGAATGCCAGAAATTGTATCCCGGAGCACCTCAGACTCTACACCCGCAAAGTCAATGGGCTATCCAACTTATGAACTGCTTGGTGACTGCTGCTTCGAATCCCTTGGTCAAGCGGGTGGGGTCGATGTTAACAAGTATTGGTTCGATGGTTGGTGGATTGAGCACAAGAATTCTTTCAAGTGAGCCTTGGCAATTACCGAAGTATAGCGCTTTTGATTGATGAGAAAGTGAAGGGGAAATAAAAGTGCCTCGGGGGAGTAAGTACGTAAAAGTTATTTACATTTCAACTCAGCATTACTGTACAAGATAAATGAAACGATGATCGAACGATGTGTTAAGAATACATTCTAAACAATAGAGGCGAGAATGGGAAACGCAGTCAACGTCCGTATTCAGCGATCTCAGCCTGAGAAGGTACCTCATCGGCTCTGCAGGTGGAGGTTGCATGCGCGGGATCAATACCCATCCTTCCATTCGGATATCTATCCCTCTTTAGCACGTTCTTCCACTTCATTCTCTACACCACAAAACTTACTCTTTCTCAGCCTTCTCTCTGGCTTTCGTCTTCTTCTCTCCATTCCAAATCCTCAGCTTTTCAAGCACCATATTCTGATAATAGTAAGTCTCTAATTCTCCACCACCCATTGACCCGCTCTTCTTCAAGAAGCGCGACACAGCTGTTGGAGCGGGGCATAACCCACTTGAGACTCGATGAGATGATGGTTTTGGGCCATGGTATGGTGGTGAGCTTTCTTGGAGAGGGTGGTTTTGTTGAATTTCTTGTTTGTGCCGGAGATGATCATTTTCTTTTCGATCAGAATACTAAGTTTGCGGCGGATCTGTGCAGCTTGGAGTGATTGAGCGGGCGGCTCGAGCACGAAGTGATACAAAGGTGAGGCTGACGTTTTCGTAGTAGGGAACTTCGCCTTTTACTTCGTCAAGTACAATGTCGTGGTAGCTGCCTGGGCGATCCGACTGCTCGGATATGTTCGCATTGTCAGCGTTGGGGGCTGATGGCTGGTGCGATGGATATGGAGCGGCGCGTTGTATGCGACCTGTCGAACGACCAATGGCGGACATTTTGAGTAATGAAGATGATGAAATCAATTACTCGACGAAATTTCTTAGGTTGACATTGCGCACGAAGGAATCAAAAATCAAGGGGAGATGATGCCCGTGCGGGGAAGGGATGTTATATTTGGAACGGAAGACGTGATTTATGACGTCGCTTGTTGTTGCGCGTCATCACGTGCACTTCAACATTTTCTCCCTGATCTCAACTATCGCTACTCTTCTTGCATCTAGAGCTTCCCGACTCGTGACTTCTGGCTTAATAGCCACTAGACGCCGACTTTCATATGTTACAGCGCCTTATTCGCGGCTGATAACATCACCATGGCTTCTTGTGCGCCATGCGGCACGCCGGGGTAGTATACATCTAACTTTGTGGGGACACGTTCTTCAGCCCGTAGAACATGTTCGTAAATTAAAGCGTCATCGCGTAACGGATCCATACTATGCTAACTGTCAGAGATCGTCTTGTGTAATATGATCTACACTTACCCGCAAACTTGGAAGTATGTCGGCGGTTATGTCTTGTGGACTTATGAGATAAGATTTGACGTCAGGCTTGTATTGCTCTAGTGTCCTTTGTCAGCTTTGTCGCTTGTTGGTGTAATATGAACCTTTTACGAGTACTCTCATCTTTCAGTGGGGGCTATATTACTTCTGACAAGCCTGACAGTGTGGCGGGGTAGAAAAGCTATAGGAACTCACCAGAAAGCTGCATCTTGTCCGTGCTTGACATCAACAAGCTAGACAAGGCTAACCATCTATAGTAAAAAAAGATCAGTGTTGTTAGGTAGGTGGATTAAGATACACTAGTATTTAAACACTCTGTTACTTTCCATGTTGCTTTATATTGTCTATTGCATGAGCCTATTTCCAAAGTAATTGATTGTGTTCGTGCGATCTGGACCCTAAATATCAGTACTCATAGAGCTACTGGATTAATAATGTTATCTCTTGTCCGTTGATTACATGCTTCGTGGGCTCCTCACAAGCAAGATCAGAGAGCCTGAGTTTTAAGCATAGATAGTTTATACGGTTTCTGTCCGTACGAGGTAATATCTGATGTCTGTACGGTCATGTGACGGCTACTCTCACATGACTAGAGCACCGTGCGCAACCGTTTCAGGTTGCGTATATCCTTTCATCCCACCCGTGCGTAGATAGATCCTCTTTACACGGAATTGATCAATCATCTTTGTCACCCCAGAGCGCGCGCATACTGTGATAATCGACTGTGATTATCAGAGCCCATTCAACACATAGTGCATCAAATGCTCGATCGCCAATGATATGTAGTTCACTAAATGTGTACTTATTCCATCAACGCCCAATGTATTGTCATGTACTGGCACAGCATTTGTGCAGAATTTATTTTGGAGAGTGATTTATCCTACATCTTTGTCTCGAACGCCCGCAACAGCTCTGGCTTCAATATGCCGACTTCTGTACATTTGGCCCTGCAAATGTGCAATAGACTGAATGGCTATGAAAGCACGAATCAAACAACCAAGAAACAAAAGACGGTGTAGTAACACAAGAGTAGAATTGAGGTCGAGGGGCTAAGTGTGAGGGAGGCCTCAGTGAGAATAAGTACGAGAGGGCCGCCAAGGCGTTAGCATGATCATGTGATGTGATCACGTGAGTATCTACAGCAAAATGGAACAGTCCCACTATCTAATCTGAATATCAAACCCCACTAGCCGGCTCGCGGTTCATGGTCAAAAGTATATTCCATGTAAACGCCCGAAGGTCCACAGGGAGCTACAAGCCTACTACCAGTGCTTGAACCTCAGAAACCCACCACAAAGGCCGTAGAGAAGCCTTTTGCTGGACGGGGCGCAACCGGCAGGAGGATACATGCGCTGATACCATCCATCATGTCCGCGGTTACAGCCGTAGAAATGAGGCATCGGATAAGCACCCGTGCCTTGATTTTAACGATTTTATTGAGATCAGCATCGCTTCTTCCAATGCTGTGTATGGTGGGTGCAATCTCTCAGGCTCAAATGACACAATCTTGTGTACCTGCTTCGACTCATCGAACTTGGTGCCTTGGAATAAGTCTGCACGCACAGTATCGGATCGCTACAAGGTAGCTCACGACCACCCTCTAAAGAACGTGATAATGGAGATCTTCAGGCTACACAAGCCTCTAAAGCAAACATAGACGACTCATATTGATATAAGGAGACCGGGAAGCCATATGACGAAGACTATGACGGTAAAAATAGTAAAGAAGGATTTGGCCCGTCGAAGACTTGTGGGAGGCGAGCATGGAATTTTTGGAGGGCAATGTTAGAGAAAAAGATTTGATATAATACATCTGACTAGAAGAAGACTCGCCTCGAATGTTGGATGCGGTGAAAGCTAGATTAGATAAACATCATCTTTTCTATACTACTTGAATAGACATCACTGTTCCTTTTTGGGGCGTAAGTGAATCGTGATTAGTGGAAAATATCGCAGAACCTGCCACGAAGATAGGCTTACGAGTATTGCTGACCACCCTCCTGATAATCAATCGCGAACACCAATAAGGCTATGAGCCCTTCAGTGCGGGAACATGCCCCGTAAGCGTGGCGACTTCGCCACAGCCGGGTACGAAAACCGGATCGAAACCTTGAAGCACTGCGCCGCATAAAAATGACCAAAGTACTAACATGTACCCACCTCTACATTGCAACAGTTGATTAAGTAAACTGCGTTGTATAGAGGGAAAACAGAAGATTTATTGCTAAGGAGACTACCAGAATGTGATATCAATGATTTAAATTACCTTTGTGGTCGAATTTTCGACACTTGGCGAAGGAAACTAGGCTTACATTCACAGCCTAAGTTGAGTCTGTAATTCTAGGCAGCTGCTTGTCTTGTGACATATCTAGGCAGCTACTCGTCGTCTAACACATATCGATTACTATTGGATATGATACCAAGGGTGTGATTCAGTAAGCGCGAGACGACGAAAGTCGACCATAATTGGTCAAGCATTTTGCCAACCACAAGACCGTCATCTCAAACGTCTCCAGTTTGTCCTCCAAAGCGAGCACTGTAATCAGGTATAAATCGGCCAGATATACGACTCTATTCTATCCATAGGGAATGTAAAGACGTTATTACAATCGTGATACTACACATCAAGATAGATCCCGCTGGCGCGTACCTGACGCACACAAGCCATCGCCTTGTTGGATTTCCAGATACAAAACAGAATGATCAAGTCATCTGATCATCGGTGAGGTTATCGCCTTAATCTGGAACTCCCCACCATCCAAACATGACATCAAGGCACCTTCGCTTCTTCTAGAGCTGACAGGCGAGCAACCCTAAATTATATTTTACCTAGCTATCTTTCGTCGAAATTTCTTACACTTTCTTTTCTTTCTATTGCAACATTGGCGCGCTTTTACCATGCCGTCGAAAACTAAGCTACACACGGTCTTTGCGGTCAGATCTCAGTCCATCGACGAACACAGGCAGCGGATTAGATACAATGAAACCGTTGAACGTATGAGACACCATGAATACCCAATGTTGAAGGGTAAGATTACGAAGAATGAGATGAAATCGTAAAAGGCTGATAAAGCGGACAAGGCATCACCTACCTCGACCACGCCGGAACCGCTCTACCGTCCAAAACTCTTATCGAAGAGTTCTCTCAAGAGCTTCAAACACATCTCATCGCAAATCCACACTCAGCCTCAATCTCTTCTCCAAGCCCTTCCCAGGTCACTATCGAGTCGACTAGAAGACGAGTCCTGAACTTGTTCAACGCTAACTCAGAACAATTTGAAGTCGTCTTCGTCGCAAATGCCACTGCAGGAATCAAGCTTGTCGCGGATGCGTTCAGCGGTGATGAGCAAGGCTTCGATTATTACTATCATCGAGACGCTCATACTAGTTTGGTAGGAGTACGGGACCTGGCGCGAAATAGTTATTGCCTCGCTTCGGACGCAGAAACAGAGAAATGGCTCAATGAACGCTACGATAACGGCAATCTTGGATCCGTAAGTGGGCCTACACTGTTTGCTTACCCAGCACAATCAAACATGAACGGACGACGGCTACCACTCACTTGGGCATCTCGCCTCCGCAAACCGACCGTTGACAAAAACGCGTATACTCTCCTCGACATAGCCGCTCTCGCTTCCACCAGCCCACTTGATCTTAGCGATCATATGAGAGCACCAGACTTCTTAGTAATGTCTTTCTACAAAATATACGGCTTCCCCGATCTCGGAGCCCTGATAGTGCGCAAACAGGCTGCCCATGTATTCGACAAGCGGCAATACTTTGGAGGTGGCACAACGGATATGATTACCTGCGGCGATGGGAAGGATGCTTGGGTAGCAAAAAAACATCGCTTGAGTGCCAAGCTGGAAGATGGAACTTTACCGACGCATAACATACTTGCGTTGAAATGCGCCATGGATGTGCATGAGAGGATGTATGGAGGACTTGGGCAAATCTCACGACATTCTTCATGGCTGGCAAAGCAGATGTACGATCGCCTCAGCGCTCTAAAGCATTCAAACGGCAAACCAGTGTGCCAGATATACAAAGACACAGCATCTTCTTACGGCGATTCTTCAGTACAAGGCGCTGTTGTGGCATTCAATATCCAAGACGAAGACGGTGTATGGATAGGCAGCTCGCTCGTTGGAAACCAAGCAATGGCAAAAAACTTTCATGTAAGAGCAGGAAGTCTGTGCAATCCAGCTGGCATGGCTCAAACACTAGGCCTTCGTGCGGTAGATTTACGGGAGGCTTATACGGCTGGCTATCGCTGTGGTCAAGATACAGGCAAGATGGAGAGACCATTCGGGATGGTGAGAGTTAGCTTGGGGGCTTGCAGTACACTTGGAGATGTGGAAGTCTTTATACAGTTTGTTGAGAATGAATTTCGGGTGGTGAAGAAGTCTGAATCGAAAATCCGCGCAAGATATTCTGTGCCGAGTTCTATCCTGAGTATCTCACGTTTTTTCTCACCGAGCGAAAGATTTCGAGATAGTTTCGATCCCTAAGAGTTAGGATGCCGTAATTATATAGTGTCTATTTTAGAATGTCTTCTTATCATACCA
Organism: Corynespora olivacea; assembly: GCA_019202945.1. Classification (NCBI taxonomy): domain Eukaryota; kingdom Fungi; phylum Ascomycota; class Dothideomycetes; order Pleosporales; family Corynesporascaceae; genus Corynespora; species Corynespora olivacea. Next base: position 107,807 of record JAGQEM010000009.1, read on the forward strand.
TTTCCACTAGTAATTATACTATTTTGTTCATTGAGTCTAGTCTTAATAGTTGAAATGATACAACTATTCTATTTATAATATACTAAAAGACAAGATTTGGTGGGTCTACGCCAGACGCAGCAGACATTGCGGCTAACACCAAGTCTTTAGCAGGTATGATTACAACGCAGAAACGTGTCACCTTATCATTCGTATATCAGCCAGAGTACACGGGCTATTCATTGATGGAGTTGAGGACGCGATTCAGAACCAGCTGAAAGCGATAGGTGACGGATCAGGTAAGGAGGCTTGGTTCGCGTAGAAAGTGTGACCAGCCCGCTTAACAGAGATTGAATTTCCTGCGGAAGATTCTCCTCTTGGGAGGAAGTCAAAGTACGAGCCAGACGCATCTTTTTAGCACTACGATACTCAATACCCTGGGGTCATTATCAAAGTAGCGTACTCATAGAAGGAGAAAAACTAGACCGGCTAGCCATAGACTATATTCTAGACTCAGACACAAGTGTGCAGGTTGTTGTTGGGTTAGATATCAAAACAGCAAAAGGGAATCGCTTAAAGTAATACTGCCGGTATCGCACCCTCAACTCATTCACGGAGCTGAGGATCCTGAGCGAAATGGGGTTAAAGAGGTTATCAATGAGGTAACCGCCACTCCAAACTCAACTCCTTCCGCTAAATTGTAACATGTGGAAAAATCCAAGTGCAAAAGTTGAACAACAAGTGTACTCGAATTAGACACTATATATACTGCGACATAACATAATCTTACAGTCGTTTCGAAATGAGTAAGGAAACTGTTGAATGGGCTCTGATAATCACAGTCGATTATCACAGTATGCGCGCGCTCTGGGGTGACAAAGATGATTGATCAATTCCGTGTAAAGAGGATCTATCTACGCACGGGTGGGATGAAAGGATATACGCAACCTGAAACGGTTGCGCACGGTGCTCTAGTCATGTGAGAGTAGCCGTCACATGACCGTACAGACATCAGATGTTACCTCGTACGGACACTATGAATCTATAGCCTAATCTTTTAATCGTGTATCATCTCCCACGGTGCGGGACTCATCCAACTTCGTGTCATCGATTCAGCAGACAGGACTCCGTTTAGAGTAGCTCCATACAGGAGAGATAGCCTGTATCTCCGGGAACGCCATTGTTGTGTTTCATTAATATATCCGGTGTAACGCCGGCGCGACTCCGCTTGCGTCGATATGCTGAGGCCCAAGGGTGACCAAAAGTTGACTGTGTCATACTTGCAGATCAACGACTGATAAGTTGGGCCTGTAACAGGCCTTGCGGAATGCGTAAGCAGCGTACTCATTCTAAAATTCGTAAACATGTGTATGGCCTTATGGAGCGCTCAAGGAATTTACGGTCGTTTTTTCATCGTGCTTGACAAGATGTTTGTATATTTGAACAGAGCAACCACGGATAGTCGACGACCTCGGAAGCAAGAGCCGTATACCGGAAGAAGTCGGGAGATAAGACGGGATTCCAACGAGACATATTCAAGAGGTCTAGGTCGAAGGGGATTGAGCCCTGTATATCCTCTCAGTTCTTTGGATGACGCCGATGTTGGATAGCAGTAGTCGAGTTACAGATATCGAAAATGAGCACTTTTTTTGATGTTTTATGTTCCGGGCCTCGATACCACATTTCATCGAGGCACTTGCAGTTGGTTGTACTCTTTCGAAGCATAATCAACTTCTCTAGGTGTAGGTGAATCGAAACTTTTCGTTCTTGACGGCGGCGCGGAGAACTGTGAAAGCGGTCTGGCCATCTCATCATTTAGCTTATGGGAGTTAGACGAAAACGCCGTTAACGGAATCGAGCGTACGGATAGTGGTGGACCGATTGGCTTTCCGTTGACCTGTATGGGCTGCGTTCTGGGAGTAGCGTAAGTCCCCGCTCTTGACCGGTCGTCTTGAGAAAATAGGCTATGTATAGAGCCAACACACGCAACGATGATGGCTGTGGATTTGTCAGCGAAATGAATCTTAGGTGGTCTATTCACGAGTGGAGGTAGCGTACCAATGTTTGTCTCAACGTGCGTCAAGACGAGAAGTAAGTTAAGCTGCAAATCCGCTGATTTTATGCTCATACCCTTCGTGGCGATCACGCAGCGGACGATAGCTACAATGACAGTGACCATCTCAACCGAGAATACTAAGTATAGGACGAGTTTCTTCTTCGTCGGGATCTTCCTAACGTTGGAGAGTAGCGCAAAGGGTATCATCATAACTATAAAGGGTCAGTAAAAACTTTCAACAGTCAACAAAGGCTAGGTGCTTACTGAGACAATCAGTCACAACAATGAGACCGGTCGAAATTCCAAATATAACCGGTCTCATAAGCTTCATATTTTTTTCCATCTCGCACTTCGGCACACCATACTTGGCCCAGCAGGAATATGGGTTCATAGCCCAAAGGACAAGGTACGCCAGGATTGTAGTATAAAGAACGATATTCCAGTACCTCTTCAAACCCGGCAGTGCACGGGCACCAAGCCGCCGGAAGAAGATTAAGAAGGACAGTTTGATACACCACAGTGCCGTGTAGAAGAATAATTGGGTGATCGGCCGACTGAGAAAGAGGTTTTGCTCGCCGCCGTCGATTGTAATGGTTTTGCCATTAGCGATTGTTGCTTGAACTGCAAGAGGAATAGCGATGTTCCAGGCGAAGATCACAAAGAAGTCGTCCCAGTACAAGCGCTTAAATCTTTGGTATCGAGCGTAGAGCTTGAGGCACAAAGCAATCGTGGCAGCAGTGGTAGTCAGCCACACGAGAACCTGATATCTTGTTAGCTATAGTCACTCAGCAAAGCGGTTCTCTCACTAACCAGAAACCCCGTGTTGGCATTCGGTCCATCGCGACGCATTACATTAGACATAGTGTATAAAACTCAACAAAAATAGCAAAAGAGCTAAGGTCTTGAAGAGCGAAGATCTTGAAGAGCGAAGATCTTGAAGATCCTAGGGAGAAAGGGCGAGCGACAAGTCTTGAAGGTCAATGACTTGTCGCTAGCGCGGACGGCATCGCGTATCAGCGGGAATGCCGAGGCTGACTGCATGCGGAGCTTGTTCGTATTCGATCGCCAACCGCTGCGAACTACCATCTGGGGAAATGAACCTGGCGGTTCCCTGAGTTCCGGTGAAACGGGGCGGAGTATCTATCATCTCCTCAACGTTTGCTGGCTTAACTAAAATTCTATGTCTATAGAGACCGCATTAATATTTGTGAATTGAGTGTTAATAACTGATGGAGGGTCAGGTAGGTAGCACATCTGAAGATGAAAGGATCGAGGCGGACTCCGACGAAGCCGGACACTACATCAGATAGGGACTAGTGCATACCTATTTGCTCCGCGTTCATCGATCCAACATCCCACGCCACGCAAGTCCTCGCTCAGCCCGGTGAATGTTACTGCGCAAAGCCTGAATTTCAGTCCAAACGCCGGTTCCTCTACTACGAGACTAACCACCGATGCAGCTCGCCAGCAAACCAGTATCCAAAACCGGAAAGGCCTCGGCGCAACAGCTTGTAGAACTTCCCGCTCTCCTGACGACTACCCTTGGAAATGTGATACGTATCCACTAGCTGCATGAGTCTGGATGGATGCCCGGTCCCTTTATTTCCACCCCTACGATTCCATTTACTGTGTTGATCAAGGCCCGTTAAGCCTCCGCGAGAAGCAAATTCTTTGATCTCCTAGACCTTCTGGACCAGACATAGCTTTCCCCACCAGAGACGAAATGACAAAGACCAAGACGGATATGCCGATATGTCATGTGCTCTGTATTATTATATACGTCGCTTTTCTATAATGAGTGGAACTGCGATATCGCCAACTACAGTGTCGTCACTTCAAAATTTCTGACGGAGTAAGTCGTGTCTAGCAAACCCATTAGCATTTTTTCATTAAGGTCGTCGCGACTATGATGACTGCTTACTTGTCTTAGGTCCCGGGCTCCCGCTGCTTCCTTCCATCTGCAAGTTGATGATCCTATCACTCATCAGTACACAAACTCCCAGGACGTCGTTCCCTCGCCACATTTACTTACAGATATAGTGGCTTTCCAACATAATCCTTCCCATAATGCGTTGTCACCTCCGTCCCATCCAGCCAGTACTTGACCTGCGCATCCTTTCCATTGCCGCGATCTCTCACCTGGCACTTGATGTCGTGCCAGTTTCCCGGGTTACTATATGTAACATCCTTCCACTGCAATTCACTACTCGTATTAAAGGTATTGAAGCTGATCTTCCCGCTACCCTTCCACTCCGCCATATCAATCTCTGGGGGCCATTCATTGACTGCAGTCAGCCAGAACGCCGGCCAAGTTCCCTTGGTCGTTGTGGCCTGAAAGCTACCGCTGAAGATAAAACCGCCGCCGGTGGGAACGGTGAAGTGCTGCTTCGCGCCAACAGCACCGGACAGGTAATTGATCGCGATCTGCTGGCCACCGTGCGTCGCAGGTGGCTGACCGGTCACGTACTGTGCGGTGATGGCTAACTGGCCGGGAGTTGGGATCGTGACGTGCGCTTTGTCCATGCGCGCTCCGCCATTGTGCGTATTGCCTCCCCAGGGGTAGTTGTAGGTGAAGTATTGCTCCAGGTTGGCGACGTTATCAAAGACTGTTTTGGGTATCAAGGTTGTGCCGCGCTTTTCGACTGCGACGGCAATTGAAAGTAATGGCAACAGCAGTGCTGCACCAACCGATGGAACCTTCATTGCGAAATTTTCTGAGTGGGCAGATATTATAAAACGAATTCCAGGAAACGGCCAACCTCCAACCCAGGCTCGAGGGCTCAGTAACTACATAACCGTAGCAACGCCTATGACCGCAACCCGGCATCAATATTAATATTCCGCCAACAGCGTCTCCACATATTACTCCTCTATCGAGAGTTTATTTCGGTTGGTGGATGGCTTGTTTCCACTTGCTCTTTTCGTGGTTCCGTATAAACAACTTCTGGGGAATCCCGGCGTAGATCGAGATGTTCACCAATGAGCATCGAGCCTGCTGCATAAATGAGTTGAGGGAGCAATATATGGTAAACAACACAGATGTTATTTTAAGTAACAAGGTTGAGTATTGGGTTCTTGAGTTTCATGGAGCTGTTTAATATGTTTGTTGTTGTCGGCATTGGTATTTGTAGTTCATGTCTATGACATGGAACTTGTATAGACAAAGACGACAAAAAGAAAAGGCCATTTGGATGCGTCACCGTCGACTGAGTCAACGATCGGATTTCATCCGGCGGGTGAAGGAGTGATTTCACGATCTAACGTGTTTTTACTGTGGAAACGCTTTGTAACGCACGATTTTTTACGAGCACCTACGTGCTACTGGATTATTCTGTCAATGCACCCCCCTGCACTCTACACTGACTCTTTTGGCCCTTCCACTCTTGCATACTAAAACACACCAGCGCGAATATCCGGCCGTTTTCTCTATCAGTTCCACTTGAACTACCGTATCACGTGAAGCTTTTGACCGCTCGCTTTGAGCTTGCGATAAGCTATCTCACCCCGCATCGGCAATTCTTAACCGTCATGCATGAGCGGCAAACACTACAATAATCATCACCAATCTGTGGCTCGAGGCCAATCCTGCCTCCATTTCTTGGTGCATTAATTGGTGGAAGAGGGCACTCACCTTCCCCTTCAAGTTATCGCAATGTCGATGATGGAATGATGCAGCGGTCGTTATCACGCATGGCTATGATAGCCGGAGTCGAGAGGTTGAAATACTGCTCCGAACGGTAATTTTATTAGTATTTCCGAGCGTATTGTTCTTCCGTCGGCTACTGTTAAAAACAAGGACGCAAGAGAAGGATTATTGTTAACGACCATGGGTCAGGATGAGATCAACGATATCAGGCAGTCTGAAGAAGGTGCGGCGGAGAAAGGCACGGCGTATCGCGATGCCGACACAGCTCTCGAGTTTCTCAAGTACAATGAGACAGGTGCTGAGCAGGAGGTTGTCGACGAGAAGGCGTTGGTCAAAAGGATAGACTGGATGATCGTACCAATAATGTTTGCTTGCTACTTCCTACAGTATCTTGACAAGTCACTTCGTAAGTCTATCGGCACTTCCTACCACAAATGCTCAAGCTCACAGCATCTCAGTCAACTACGCTGCTGTCATGGGAATTTTCGAAGATGCAGACATCAATACCGAACAATACGGCACTTTATCCTGGCTTTTCTATCTCGCTTTCCTGATCTTCGAGCTTCCGCACGCATTTCTCATGCAACGGCTACCGCTCGCCAAATATCTCGGGACCATGGTATGTCTATGGGGTACGGTTGTCGCATGTACTTCTGCGTGCAATTCCTACGCCTCACTAGCTGCATGCCGCTTCCTACTCGGCATGTTCGAGTCCGCGATCAGTCCCAGCCTGATTCTGGTCACTTCCATGTGGTACAAGCGTCACGAGCAGCCCAAACGTATTGGCTTCTGGTATATGGGCGTCGGATGCGCTGTAATGGCTGGCTCGCTGATCTCGTATGGTTTTCAGCACTACACTGGCACGCGCTTCAACAACTGGCAGATCATGTTCCTCGTCGTTGGGCTCATCACAATCTCGGCTGGTATTGTTGTGATCCTCTTTCTGCCCGACAACCCAATGTCAAGTCGCCTCTCTCACGCAGAAAAAGTCATGGCTGTCGAACGTCTCCGCGAAAACAACACAGGTATTGAAAATAAACACTTCAAATTCTACCAGTTTGTCGAAACGCTTCGCGATCCACAGGTGTGGCTTCTCGCGTACATCACCACTGCGGCTAGTATCCCAAACGGGGCCGTCGGATCTTTCCAGAGCGTACTCATCTCGTCCTTCGGTTTCTCTAACAAGATCACTGCGCTGCTGCAGATTCCGGGAGGTTTCATTGCAGTTGTCAGCGTGATTTTAGGAACGCAGATTGCGGCGAAGTATAATCGGAGAGGCATGATGCAGATTATTTGGACGGCTTTGGGTGGAATTCTGGGAGGTGGTTTGATTGCCTTCTTGCCGGCCAGTAACCGTGCGGGCAGACTGGTTGGTAACTACTTCACTCACGTGACTGGTGCATTTCTACCAATGTCCTACTCCTTCGCGGCATGTAACTTTGCGGTAAGATATTCAATAGCCGCACCTCTGATTTATGCTAACTATCTTTAGGGTCACACTAAAAAGGTCACCATGAACGCCATACTACTCATGTCCTTCTGTCTTGGAAACATCCTCGGCCCGCTGACCTTCCGCAACGAAGATAAGCCCGAATACACACCTGCGAAAGTGACGATCGTAGCAGTGGATTCTACAGTCGTTGTTGTAGTATTTGTGTTGTTAGGATACTATCGATGGGAGAACAAGAGAAGGGATAGACTTGGAAATGAACACAGGCCGGATGTTGAATTCAGTGATTTGACCGATAAGGAGAACTTGGAGCTGAGATACAAGTACTGAGAGGAGAAAAGTGAGAGATGATAGAGTACATAGATGATGGAATGTGAACGAGCATAAAGCGACCAATCGCCCTTCTCTCTTTCCCTATCTCCAACACGCACGTGGGTGAAACATCTGTAAGGAGTAGCAGACGTCATTTCGAGCATTTGCATTCATACTGAGGTACAGAGGGGTGACAGGCGGATATAACGTCCCATTATCTTCGTCGAAGTGGATGACTAGAGGATTGGAGCGTTATGCTCCTTGAGCATCACCATGACAAAAGCAGGCACATGCGAAGCCATTGTGAAAGGACACTATGTCAGAAAGTATGGTGAGATTGGCACACATGATTACGGAGAGAGTACATCCTGTGTGTTGTTTAGGGGAGGTGGATGGAATCCCTCAGATTGGCAGCGAGGAGAACACGTCAAAGGAAAGCTTGATGTGGCGCAGACATACGATTAGGAAAGGTGGTTCGAGCAACGGTCTTTCTTCCGCTCGCGGCCAAGATGAATATTAATCTTCTAGAACAGTGGTCAATACCGTCCAAAATCATTAGATCAAGTAACACTGACATCAACGACGACCCTTTCTTTTCATTCGGTTTGCACCCTTGTTAGCTCGCATGAACAGGACTTCGGACTTTTCCTCTCTCGAATCATATGGGCCGCTCTATCCAGCAGTATCCCCACTTCATCCTTTCGGTTAAACCCCCTATTCAAGCCTAGCGCTCAACTGACTTGTAGATCTTGCCCCCTTTACGCCCCTCGCCACGTTGCTTTGACGTAAAAGTACTATACGATACTATTATCCAGTCGAAAATAGAAACGAAATCGCGCATCGCGCTATTGATGTAACGGTGTGTTTATTGATCTTCGCTGGACAGCACTCGGGTCTTCAAGGTTTGTATAAAGGATTTAGGTATCCGTCGACAAAGAGCATCACCCACTACATTCACATCAGTATTCTGCATTTAATACTCCATCAACCCATACAGTCGTTACCAACCCGAAAGCTACCAACTCGTATACAACAGCATCACAATGCGCTTCACCACTTTCACCCTCTCTGCTCTCGCAGCCCTCTCCACCGCAGCCGTCATCCCCCGCGCCGACTTTGGTTCCTGGTCCGTAACATACCAGTCCACCAGCGCCGCCAACGGCTTTCAAACGCGCACAGTGGCCGCCGTGTACTCAAACTCAAATTTGAACGGCACCATTCCCGCCAACTGCGTTTATAAGAGCGACCCTACTACCGATCATGAGACGGATGAGGACAGCTGTGATCCCAAGAGTTTCAGCTATAGCCTGGGATATGATGAGGAGAACTATCAGAGTAAGTGGCCTGGAAATCTAGAGGATTAGCGTAAATTAAAATGAGGAGCTAACGAGTGATCGTAGTCATCAACTTGCAGCAGACAGTAGGACTCCAGGGTGAATCAGTTACCGTATTTGGTGAGGCGCGGATTGATATTACGTGCCCCGGTGTTGGAAGGTCTTGCAGTGGCGAGGCTGAGGTTCCGGTTACGGAGGCTATTGCGTAAATAGTCGTTAGAACAACCGCAAAAACTGCACATCATTGTTATGTTCGGTTGAAAACCAATGAAAGCATGGAACAGCCACAATTTTCCAATTCTCTGATATTGATGTGGGCTGGTTGTTGCAGTACTACGTAGTAGTAGTGGCGTAAACACATCCCTCGTTAGCATGCTTGCCAGCCGATAGATCGCCCTAGCTCTTTGGAACGGAGAAGGCAAGAGATGTGTTGGATGCTCGGATTGTTCAGTGACATCTTATCTACGAAGCCAGTCTAGTTGGTCATGTCAGGGGCGACGCACGGCTCACCGACGACACTGCACTGGATAAGCGGAGCTGAGTCAGCTGGAAGCGGACATTTGGGAATGAAATATTCTTCGACTCTTGTAATTACATCTCCGAACGTCCCTCAATAGTCTCAATGTCGTCTTCCAAATTTGTTGTAACGGAACATTGGTCACCTTGCCAATTCATCCGTGAGAATCCGCACGGAGTGAAACGGGATGACGCCGCGCCCTTCCTCGCCGTGAAGCAATACCGACCGCGCAATACCGACAACGTGGGAGAAGATGCCGTAACTATCATCGCGACTCACGGGAACGGCTTTCCAAAAGTAGCCATCATCTCAACCTCGTCCAACTTTTGGCTGATCAGAGCAGGAATGCTACGAGGCCCTATGGGATGATCTCCTCGCCGCCGCAGAAGGGTTCTCCATTCGAGCAATATGGATAGCAGACGTTGTCCACCAAGGCGCAAGTTACGCGAAAAATGCTGATCTTCTAGGCGACGATCCAAATTGGAATGATCATTCACGTGATCTTTTGCTGATGGTCAACCATTTTCGCGATCAGATGAAGCCTCCATTCGTTGGAGTGGCGCACAGTATGGGCTGTGTTCAACTGTACGTTCCTACTCCTCTTGACTGGTGAAAATTAGCACTATAGACCATGGCGCTGAGACTCCTTTAAGCGCTAATTTGGCGTTGATACACCCGCGCCTCTTCCATTCACTGGTATTGATTGAACCTGTCATCATGGAGCACCCGCCGCCCGGCCCAAACTCTGCTATGCTCACCTCGGTACGCCGCGAAAAGTGGGAGTCCAGAGCGAAGGCCGAAGCATCGCTCAGTAAGAGCCCAGTGTACAAGGCCATGGATATACGAGCCCTGAAATCTTTTCTCACACATGGCTTGCGTGACATGCCAGACAGTAGTGTCGTCCTTGCGACACCGAAGGCTCAGGAAGCGTGGTCGTACCTCAACGCGAATTTTCATCCCCTGCCTGCCGATACGTCCATAGTGGAAACGAGGAATAGAGAGCGTATGCTCACGCCTGGGTACCCGCCATTTCATCGTGACGCTCAAGCGATCTTCAGCCGTCCTGAGAGCTTCCACATGGCCCAATCACTGCACCGTATTCGTCCACGGACACTATTCGTGTATGGCGCGAAGTCGTACATCAACAATCCGGAGACACGTAAGATGCATCTCGAGCGTACAGGCACTAGAGAAGGCGGAAACGGCGGTATTGCAGATGGCGGTGTTCAAATGAGGCTTGTGGAGAAAGCGGGGCATCTTGTAGTTCTTGAACAGCCTAGGAAGGTTGCTGAAGATGTTGCATGTTGGCTTGCAGAAGAAATAGTTCGGTGGAGAGAAGAGAAGAAGTTTTGGGCAACTGTTGATACGGGCAAGAGTAAAAAGGCCCAGACAGAGCTGTCGGATAAGTGGATTGAGGCCACGAAGCAGGACGCTGCTGTCCAGAGGCCTAGAGCGAAAGAGAAGGCAAATTTATAGGTAGTAGAATGTCTCTCGCCTTCCACGGCTACTAAGAGCATTGGACTTTTATAGACACATTAATAAATCCACGCCTCCGGTCCTCTTCCCACCTCGTACAGTATTTCATGCGCGTGGAGCCATCGCCAGCGGCAGCGTCCAATGTTAGCTTCGTAAGCAAGGGATCCAGGTCTTAAATCTCTCCACAATCCACAAACTGTCGGCATGTATTTCTTCACAAATCACGTACGTCCATCGGCAATCTCGTCGTTGGCTCTAACTGTGTTCCGCCAGTCAGTCCCGGTTAAAATCGATGCATTGCCTTTTTTCTCATCTTTCGCATCGTTGCTCTCCTCTAATTGGCCGGATCGCTCGGCAGTCATATCATGCCCCGCAGAAGCGAGCGCAGAAGCCCAAAGAAGAGTTTCCAGAAGAACCTTGATCTGACCCCCTAACGGCGGGGCGTCGATCGTTTACGGACCGGGATCTGTAATGAGACGCAGCGCACGCGTGACTCCATTACCGACCGGATTGTGAGTCGAGAGGCTGGACAGTCCACACCGCTATTAGTATGACTACTCTGCTTTGTCAACGTCGCTCTCTGTTCTACTTATTGTCGCATCCTCGTTACAAAAGTTTGTCTGGCTTCTAGCATTTTGCCGGGAGTGGGATGTGCCGAATCAAGACGGCGGAACTGTGCTGATTCGTTTGTCATGGCTGCTGGAGAATTCAGCCGTTTTCTGATTTCGCATTGGCGGGAGCTACATGAGAAGTTGAGGTTACAGGACGAGGATATAGTTGTGGATGGAAAGAGTTTGAGTTTGGCTGCTGTGGTCGCTTGTGCAAGGTACGATCTCGCGTCGTTGATGATGCCGACATCAGATCGCTCACATGTTGACAGATACGGGCAGGATGTGGTAATAAGTGAGGAGACGGTCGAGGCCGTGCGGCAACATACCGAGAAGATATTTGGACAGCTTCGGGATGATGAGGTTATGTCGGGTATGTGTATTCTGATAGCACCTTAATTCGATGGCTGATAAGTTCAGGGAGACACACCAGTTGGGGAAGCGGTATACCTATTCGCACACTTGCAGTAGAACAGCTCCAACGATCCACCGTACGCGATGGTCATTTCTGTGTTCTTTCCGGTGAAACAGACTTCGACATCTCCCATGCGACAAGAACATTCTCGTCGGCAATACCTTTGAGTGACCCTATCGAAGCGACTTCGATGCCAGAGTCCTGGGTCCGGGCAGCATTACTCATCCGAATCAACACCTTAGCATATCCAAATTCGAGCGTGCGGCCAATCCTGCTTGAAAGGCTTACGCAGCTTCTCAACTTCGATGTTATTCCAAGAATACCTCTTCGAGGAAGTAACTCTGGCGTGGGCGATATAAGTCCACTTACGTACATCGGTGGTGTCTTGCAAGGGAAGCCAGCAGTTCAAGCTTGGATAGGAGACCGAATACAAGGTGGCCGGAAGCTAGTCCCAGGAGATGAGGCACTGGGATACGCCGAAATAGGTCCAATAGATTTCCGCGCGAAAGATGGTCTCGCCCTTGTCGGTGGAACGTCGCCGTCGAGTGGGGTAGCCTGTCTAGCAGTACACGAGTCGATTTGTCTCGCGGCAACATCGACAGTGCTAACGGCCATGTCCGCAGAAGCCCTCTGTGCGTCGATCAGTGCTTTCCATCCTATACATGGTGAATTACGACCGCATCCTGGACAAAAGGAGTGTGCGACCCTTGTACTCGGCTTCATCCGTGGGTCAAAACTGGTTCGAGAAGATGCGCAAACGAACGATTTGATGCAAAGAACGGACAGATACGCAGTCAGAACTTCGGCACAATGGATGGGGCCGGTGATTGAAGACCTGCAGCTTGCACATACGCAATTGTCCACTGAGATCAATTCCTCTGTCGATAGTCCGCTTGTAGATGAGTCCGGGAAGATGTTACATGGGGGCAATTTCCAAGCCAAGTCTGTTGCATCCGCAATGGAAAAAACGCGGCAAGGGTGTCAAAGTCTGGGGCAGATGCTCTTCGCCCAATGTACCGAGCTGATCAACCCAGCGACAAACAAAGGCCTACCGGCGCACTTGGTAGTTGATGAGCCAAGCCAGTCAGGGCTATTCAAGGGCACCGACATTCTGATTTCTGCTCTACAGGCTGAACTCGGTTTCCTGTCGAATCCTGTTAGCACTCATGTTCAGTTTGCGGAAGCAGGCCATCAGGCGATCAACTCACTTGCCCTGATCTCCGCTCGCTATACACTTACAGCGGTAGACGTTCTCTCACAGCTCGCAGCGGCACACCTCGTTGCTCTGTGTCAGGCACTCGATCTCCGAGCCCTACACATCCAATTCCTTTACACGCTTGCGCCGAAATTCAAGGTACTGACGCGTCGCTGCCTAGGTGAATGCAACGAGCAGCTCTCGCCCGGTGACGAAGGAGGCGCAAACGGTTCAGAAGTCGCATATGACCTCTGGGTTCAGCTCTCCGAGCAAATGAGCCGTACCATGGACCTGGACTCGAGACAACGCTTTGAAGCTGCTATGGATCATTTGCAAGCTCGGCTCCTTCGCGAGGTCCCATCGACGCAGCAATCGCTCGAGCTCGTGCAACAGTGGAACAGCGATTGCTTGAATGAGACGAGTCAAGTGTATCAAATGGTGCGAGCAAGATACCTTGCAGCACCTGACGCTACACCGATTCTGGGAAAGGCAGCGAAGCGGATGTACAAGTTTGTAAGAGAGACGCTAGAAGTCCCATTTGTGGGGAGCGATTATCTGGGGCATGCGGAGTGGGATGACGGAACGAGCCATTCGAACAAATACAAGTATCGGACAATGGGAGCGATGATTTCAGCGGTCTATGAGGCGATGAGAAATGGTGCCCTGTACTCTGCAGTGGTGGATTGCTTTGAGCACGTATGATTAATCCTCGAAAGCATAGGGCACTTATGCTGCTCGTGTGGAGCCTATGGTAGGCTTACTTTGAACAAATACCAATACCCTCCAAGTGCGGGGACACAAGGTGACTCTGATTGAGATGATCAGTTTCGAGGAGCCTCGAAATTGCTTGTGCGTGCTGTGCCACACAAGCCAAAGTCACAGTATCTTGCAACCATACATCGTCAAACGGGAAGAACACTTGCCCAACGATAAAACATTGTAGCCCGCAAAGTACGTTTTTCTTGGAGGCATCCTCTGATCAAGAGCAGCTCTCAGAGGCATCCAAGTTCTATGAGAAGTCTATTGACGGCCAGCAGAACTTAGAATCCAATGTCGAAATGTGCCACGGCTGAAGTCTACTGTATCTATGGTATCCAGACTGGGTATCTTGTGTTCACATTTTGCTCGGTCTGGATCCTCAAAACTGGATTGATGTGTTAACGAAGGCAAACGGACTAGGCATGGAATGAGACAGGGTTGAAATGCCTCTTAGTACCCCCCTCGTGCCAGGTGTAAGAGGCTGAGGAAGGCTGGCAGGGCGACGAATAAGAGCGCCTAAAGTATGTAGTAGCATTAGCTCTGCGTAGTTGCCGATCCAAAATCAGGAATTCGGTACATGATGGCGAGGTCTTAGATAGTTTACGAGGATGGCAAAAAGCACCTTGTCAGCTCCTGCACAGGCGACGTTTTCGAAATTGCGCTAACCTAGCGTCTTGGCTCTACCTCCACAACAAACCCGCCGTCCTGCCAGCTACCCATCCATTGGTATATGGCGTATTGACACGATGTTGCAAACACTTCGTCACTAGCTTAACGTTGAGAAAAGGTACGCACCTCTCGCTGTCGTAACCCCACGATGACGCGCATGGCAGCACTTTCAAACCCACTAACGCGTTACGGCTTTGATCCTCCATACCCCTGGGTGCATCGGTTCTGACGTGCGCTTCGACTCGTGGCTTGCAGATGACCCTCCTCCGAAAGATAATGCCAGCCGCCCGGAAGAACTACATGACCCGCGGGCTATTCCTCTTAAGATCAGGATTAGTAAGGTTAGAATAAATTAGGACTAGGAGGTATGTCTTTAGGGTTAAGGGGAGAAATGGCGTTATCTCTAACGCCCGGGTGCAATGTCTGCCTGCTCGTCTTCTGGGCGGTTCAACTTCATCAAAGCAATTTCTCCTAAAAAAACAGGGTACTGAACGGTCTCATGCGCTATTGAATGGCTGGAGTCTTCAGGTTCCAAATATCATCTTCCCCAATGACCTGCATTGCCATGAAACCGTCAAATCTCTTACGCGCGTCACTCATTTCCGCCTTTTGCTGCTCTTCGACTCTAGTCACGGGCACAGACGCAGTCACAGCTGAAGCATCGGAAAGAATGGGCTGAAGCACTCATAATCCAGCGGCATTGCCGAAACCTCTACGCCAGGAATTAACCGGACTGTTAGAGTGTTTTCTCCAGGGCTCAATTACCAATCTCACAGCAAGTCTTTACCACCCCACCGAAATACCATACCATTCGTCTGTTGGAAGATGAAGACGTCCTAAAATCCTACCAATTACTGGTTCACTATTTGCGCAATCTCGAGAAGAGTCTTACCGACAACATCTGACATCACGAAGATTCATCTGGACCAGGTTCTCATACCTACTTCACATATCGCAAGGCCTATCCGGTCCTCTAAACGGCTTGAAGAGGTACCTATCTCGTTTGGTGGTAAGACCGACAAACTTCTAACAGGGGCGGTCTGCCGTCAGTATCTCCAAAGACTGGGAAAAGCTCTCCCATTCCACAGCGAAACTCTCAAAGTGCTCGATCTAGACTTAGACGGCGGTTTCCTTGAGGCATACACACAGCCTGGTGCATGTCAGTCATACGAAGGAAAGTTTGAAGATGATGACGATGAAGAGAACGGACAGTTCCTCTTCGATGATGACGATGATGAATACATGGATCTTGACCCGAAGATAGCTACTAAGCCGCTATTTACGAATGGCGTTACGATGGGATCGCTGCGCGACTTTCCGGCTCTTATACACCTCTCAATCAGAGCGCAATTCCTGCTCGGATGCCTGATCACTGCACCACTCCGTCTCGTTCAAGCTCTGCTTCCTATGCTGCAAAGGTTCACGCTTCGGGGTTACTAGGAAGGGTTTCATCCCCAAATCGATGCAGATGTGGAGGAGTTCTTGCTAAAGAAAACAGAAATGTTTCCCCATCTGAAGATCGTCAATGGCATTGACGAAGACGTGCCGAATACGAAGTTCTGCATGGACGAAGGAGTATTGGGAATCAAGGAGGGAGAGATTTGAATGGTCGGAGATTGCAGAGAACGGCACAACACTCGAAATAGGGCATTAAATTGCTCTCGCCAAAATAGTTAATCGGAGACTGTTGAAGACCACCAGGCCTTATGTTGAACCTTCATTGCCGTCGATGTGGTGTGATGTGATGGCAAGGATTCACCGCAACCACCAACAGCATCAGAATTCGAGCGAAATCACGCTGATAACCTGTTTTGCTTCACCAACACCTACACAGTACGCGTAGCTGACTTGGCCAGTGACATGCTGCCCGCAGATAAACTCTTAGTAAAGTTCCCACATATATCGATCTACCTCGCATAAATTTTCGAAGGATGCGAGGGCGATCTCTCGGCAGATGCTTGAACCCTGCGCCTCCACGGGAACGCCACCTAAGTTGGGGGTGGTACCGTACAGCATGCCCTCTCAGCAAATATAGAAATTCAAAGTCGTGAAAGCTTCGAGATTGCAATAGCCCAGTCCTCAGCTCAGGACGAAACGACGAACTTACTACCCGACCGTACTATAACCAGGCTAGGCCAGGGCTGCACAGAGCCTTATCGGCCGTACTTCCCCGCAGGCTATCTTTGCCACAGGGTGCGCGAAGATCTTCAGGCGCTGAGTCAACATACACGGCGCACTCTGGGACCACGAGACGCACATCACCATGGTACATAAAGCATGGAAAACCACCCAGTCCTGCATGCAACCCACGATTCACGAACCCAGCCGATGTCCAGATCGCTTCGGACCTCAGTTGAGATACGACCTAGCGGGGGCGCTATCCTCTGGCGGCTGCTGCAACCCATGGTCATCGCGAGGCGTGAACGATACTTTTGACGTGCATGGTTCACACATATCAATCTGCCGTCAGCTCCATTGTACCACGGATGTGTGACGCCTGGCAAAATCCCTGCGTAGGCCCGACTGACTAGTGTCGTTGTGCGATTTTGAGTGGTCCAGACAGCATCCTCCGCCCGTCTTTGGTGCTCGGGCCGTGCGACTAAGTTTCGACGGCGTCATACTCTCGAGTACGCGAGCATGAGCAAGACTTCAACGGACCCCACCCCGATAGGATTGGAAATACTCGCGGGCCTGACAGCTCGAGCTCCTGGTACCTATCGATGTCGAGTCGTGACATTCGCATGGCGATGGACCTAGACCGTTGTTAAGGAGTCGTACATAGTTCGTTTGGAAAGGGGTGTGGGTTTGTGGCGCTAGAAAGATGGACACAAAAGCTCGACGTCTTCGGCTCATGTTTTGAGGACTATTTTACGCTCTTTTTCCTCGAAATCGGGACAGCTTACTGTCGAAGTCTGGCTTGCACTCTTTTCAATTGGCATCATGGCGCCCAAGAGAGAGACGACGCTGGACCTGTGTAGTCGCGTAACTACTCAAGGAAACAGCATCTCCATTCGCATGCTTGAATACCTCAGCACAGCAAAACACCCCGTACACGGCTTTACAAACCTCGCAACGGATTTTCTCGATCTCAGCCGGCTAGCTTGGTCTATCGAAGCCGGGCTAACCGATACAACTCAAAAACATACTGCTCTCCCATCCGAAGTAACGCAGGATCTTGACAAACAGTTCCGTCGCATGCACGATGAGTTCCTCGTGGTCAATCAGATGATGCACAAATTTGTTGACAACGAAAACAAGAAGGGTGGATTTGGCAGGGCCTTTCGTATGATGTTTGCAGATACGGATGTGGAGAAGGTGCGAATAACCATCGTGAAGAGTCGGGACACCCTGAAAGTAAGCTCCGCGATGTTCAGAATGTTGCTTGGCGATGTCAAAGCCGACGCAGCAATGGGGATTGGTTATACGGGACTTGCAGCTGCGCTTGAGCGGCTGAATCCAGGGAAGACGAATATCCTGCCGCCTATGCAGCCACTGCCTATGACACCACCGCCTGAGGTGCCGTACAAGCAGCCGATCGTGCAAACGAACCCTATTGAGCGCTCACCAATGGACAAGCATCTCATGGTATATCCTTCGGCCGAAACGAAACAATCCCTTCATCGAACTGTCACACAATCTGCACAGTCCGATGCCCGCCCACGCACGCCTCTCCAGGAGCGCGGATCTCACAACGAACTCCGACACACCGATTCCCAAGGCTTATCTCCGAACATTATAGACCTTCACCGCAATTGGCGAGCACCGAGCGCACCCAGCATACGCTCGACTGACACTCCGCACTCCATCCGCGACACTGTCTACGAGAGCAATGGAGGGTACCACGGCGGTTCAGGCTACATGGACCACCAACCCGAGGATCGATACAGGACTTATGTTGACGATGATACGCAGCATTTGTCTGTGAATGAGCGCTACTCGGTCGATACGCCGCATCATAGATCCGAAGGAGCTGGTCACGAGCAATGGCCGTCTAGACATGGTCCGCCCTCAACCATGCCTAGCGGTAAAGCAGGGCTAGTAGAAGCGGTCCAAAGCAAGAAGCACAGGATGCTGGAGCAAATGCTCGAGAACGGGGTGAAGGCAGACGCCCGAACTGAAGCCTTTATGCTCAGATTGGCGGTGCAGAATCGTGATGCCGAATGCATCGTCACCCTCCTACGGAATGGGGCCAACGCTGATGGTACCGATAAGGACGGCTGGACTCCCCTGTATGCTGCCACCCAGGTCTCCTATTTCGAAGGCGCAAGACTGCTTCTCAAAGCCGGCGCCGATCCGAACTTATCCGCTGGACCAGACTCTGAAACTCCACTCTGCCTAGCTGCTTGTGAGAACCGAATAGACCTCGTCCAGATATACCTCGCGCATGGCGGTGATGCGCAACTCTTGATGGAAAGCGGCAGCACCACGCTCATTCAATGCATGAACAAAACAGTCTCTCCGAAGCTCGTCGAGATGCTTATCAAAGCCGGTGTGGACCCCAACCACAAGAACGGCGAAGGCGCAACAGCTCTATTCCAGGCCATCCAAATGAATCGCATAGATCTGATGACCATTCTCCTGGACAATGGCGCGAATCCCAATCTTCCAGCTCCAAAACATCCTTTGTGGCCATCGACGTACAAGCCGAAAGCGCTGCAACTCATGCTCTCCCGCGGCGCCGATCACAAGAAAACACCCGGTATCATGGAGCTCGCTTCAAGCTTGAAGAAACTCGAATCCATCCGGATTCTAATCAAGGCCGGTGTATCGCCCAATATCCGGAAAGACGGCGTCTACACGCCCTTGTGCTCGGCCATCCGCGACAACTCCGCAGACATTGTAGCGTTCCTTCTCGAGCACGGTGCAGACCCGAACCTCAACGCCGCCGAATACCCTTGCTTCAAATGTATCACGCATAACCGGCCACACTTCCTCCCCCAGCTTTTAGCCGCCGGCGCCGATCTCAACTCACCGAAAGGCATCCTTGAAACTGCCGTAGCCCATAACAATAGGGAAGCTCTAAACTTCCTCCTCGATAGAGGCGTCGACATCAATGCGAGGAGCCCAGAAGGTAACACGGCGCTTACGACTGCAATTCGCGATGACCATATCGATATTGTTGATTTGCTTTTGAACAAGGGTGCGGACCCGACGGTTCGTGGCGCCGAATGGCCACTCTGCATGGCTGTCAAGCGCCCTGCTATCCTGAAGAAGTTGCTTGCCGCAACGCCAAATCCGCGCGCATTCCGCGGCATCATCGAGATGGCTGTCGTGGCTAATCAGCTCGATAGCATTAAGCTACTTCTTGCGGCCGGTGTCAACGTTGAGGACAAGAACTGTGGTGTTTTCTCGCCGCTCACGACAGCGATCAGAGAACGGCACAAGCCTATCGTCCGGTAGGCATTCTTTCTTACTGATTTTACACTGTGGGCGAGACTCAAGCTGACTTTATCTAGATACCTCCTCGACGAAGCAAACGCCGACCCCAACGCCCCAGGCGAACATCTCCCCCTCGTCAAAGCCCTCCGTCGCCTCCTCCCGGGTGACACCGAGATCCTTCAATTGCTCCTCACGCGCGGTGCAGACATCAACAAGATGCATCGCGGATGGAACGCCGTGCTCCAAGCGGTCGAGAACGGCGACGCTGAGATCCTCCGCCTACTCATCGAGAAGGGCGGGAGCGTAGATCTACAAGCCATCGATGAGAGCGGCAGGCCTGTTGTAGATATAGTGACAGAGAGGGGATGGGAAGAGGGAATTGCGATGTTGTTCCCCAATGCAAGGGATAGCGGAATCGGCAGCAGTATTGGTGGTGACAGCGGGAGGGAAACCGGAAAGGGGCTTTCGCAGTAGGTATGCACTCTTACTAATTTACTATATGTGTTCAGTTTGGATATAATTCGAATTCGCGACTAACGCTAACGATGCGAAGTAGTCGTACTCTTTCCGTTTCAAGTTGGTGGTGGATCACCGATTCCATCGATAGAGGGAGCGATGAAGAATACTGTGGCAGTTTGAGTGGTTCAAGTGCTACCATGCCTGGAGTGAAGGATGTGAGGAGGTCGCGATTAATGTGATGCCACTTACTCTCTGTTTGTTTCGTCGTCATTTTTGGTGTTGGCGGGTTAATTGGTGCGATTCCCCACGACGTTTATACACCCCTTTTTCTTTTGTTTCGGGTATGGAATATGTCTTTCTATCTTAGGATGATAGGCATGGGGGCGTTGATCGGTTTTGATACGGGAGGCATGTGCGTCGAATAGATTAATGTACATATCTGAACTCTGTTAGTCTTCCTCTCCTATGTTGCAAATGCATGAATAAGTATATACTCTCGCGCCTTTGCTCATCCTCATTCCGAGTGCCTCTTTCACATTCTGGCAATGCTCCTTTTCGTGTCCATGTCGGCAACCCACCGTACCGAGTTAGTAACCGTCTGTTAACTCGTTACTCGTGAATAAACCTTGGTTAGGCGCTGATTGAATGTTTGAGTAAGTATCTACACTTTGAAAAACAACAGTGGCACTTGATAATTATAACACAGCTTAGTTCGCAAGCATCTCTTGTGATGAATGAGAGCATCAATAGTTCAATCACAATCTTTTTCTTCGATTTCTTCAACCCTTCCTACTTATACATCAGTCTCTAGATGACATCAAAGCATCGAAGATTCTTTTCTGGATATAGGTAAAGGTTATACTAGAAAAGGATATCGTACGGTTGCGAACATGATCATACAAAACAAGACGCTGAAGGTTCAAAATGTCCGCCTTAGACGAATAGACACGGCGATCATTATAAAAATACTAGGCTCGCATGAAAACTTCGAAATGTGAAAGAATCCCTATTGTGTTGGCGCCTCCTTGTCTGCTGGATTCCCTTTCTGTTCATCATTTCATTCGTGGCCAAACACATAGTCGTCAAACCGACGTAGAACATCCGAAATACAAGAATAGCGCGGTTTTCGCGACATGCGTCATCTAGAGCAGTTACACCCTCGTGAACCTCTACTAACACCCAAAACGAAGCTTCTAAGACTTGACACTGATTCTATGAATATCGCTCGCATCAAGGCTTCGAGTGTGAAGCAAGCCAAGGCATACACACTGTACGACTACCGCGAAACGTGGATTTGGGGCGTGATCTTCCATGGCGTTAGTTTTTGATTGACACAAATCAGGACCTTTCAGCTGCAGTACTGAAATTTGTCTCGCGAGAATGTTGTGACGACAGAGCAAAAAAGCGGCACCTCCTATAGAGCCTAAGAGAGGTTTTGTGAGATAGAGTAAACATCGATCGCTCGGTCCTGAACCGGAAAACCATCTACTATACATATATAACATGCACAGCAACTCACCGCATCGCATTCCCCCATTTCGCAATCATCCCTTCTACGCGTCACCCATTCGTACACACCGTAACCTCAAATTACAACCAATGCACGCCTCCTCCAACCAAACTTAGCACCCGATCCCTCATCCTCGGTCCATCCTTGCCCGCTCCCCACGGAGCCCTTCACAACCGGAGCGCTATCCTTTGGAATGAAACCACGCATAGCCCAGAACGTCCGTCACTCCTAAACATGATGACCACGACATATATTAACATGGCGGTATAAAGCAAGAACAAGTTCGGCGAGTCCATGTTCCTAACATGCGAGGCTGCGACACCACCCCTTTCGGACTTCTGAAACCCTCCTCGCTTCACCCCACGACAACAGTAGTCCAATGGGAGCACGAGAACAAATTCCTACCAGGCCATTCCTCCTATGACTAGCTTGGCTCTAACAATTCGAGTTTAGCCAAGCCCATCATTGGTCGAACGTTCTTGGCAATCCAAAAGCGTTCATATCATCGATATTCCCGTATTTTGATTGGTTGCCTCCACGAAACATGTAAACGTTGGCCGAATGTGAACCTCTGCCCAAATTACTGACGTCCCTTTGGCGTGTGTCAGCGTTAGAGACGTGTGGATCATTCCCTCGAAAGAAAACAAGCCTCGAGGCACCGGTGGCATTGCAGCTGAGGCAACTACGTCAAACAGTTGCTCGTTCCAAGAAACGGCAAGACCGAGGAATGGGCCTTTGGCTTGGGTCCTCTCGCGTTTCTGTGGATCAGGATCAGGATCAAAGCGATGCTCCTGAGCATCTTATATGTATATATATATATGGTACATAGCCTTGGGCATTTGTCGAGGCTCACTTCCTTTATTCACTCAGACGTCGAAGAACTTCCCTTCTTTTCTACCACTCCTTTCTTTCGTGCAGAGCACTAATCGTTTAATCGATTCTTTCTCAGAGCGGTGCTCTTGACCATTCCTTCTTACTTACCACGTTTTTTTTACACGTAACCCATTACTACATTACATTGCTCAAGTCTATCGGACAATTTGAATCATAATGAAGGCCACATACCCCCTCCTGTCATTTCTGTCGATATCTCTCGTGGCTGCCGGTCCACTGCCTATCCGAAGCAATGGTGCCCTGATTTCTCGTACCGAAGCTGCTGCTCCCGTAGTCGCCGAAGCACCCGCACCTGCATATGCGCCGGCCGCACCAGCAAATGGTGAGGCTGAAGCAAAGAAGGCCGAGGAGGAGAAAGCTGGTAAGGCTTCCACAAATCTGTATGGAGATATTGATCACTGATGATGCATAGCTGCGGAAGACAAGGCAAAGGCAGATGCCATGGAGGCCATGCACGTTGCCAAGGAGGAAGAGAAGAACAAAGCCGACCAAGAAGGTACGTTTAGTCCACCGACTTATTCTCATCCTTCGTTTGGAGCCGGTGACTGACAATGAACCCAGCTGCCAAGGCGATGGAAGCCATGCACGTTGCGAAGGAGGAAGAGAAAAACAAGGCTGCCCAAGAAGGTAAGCTTCTCCTTCCCTTTTTTGTTTTACCCCAGTTTCTCTCTACTCCTGGTCTCCCATTTACTGACCACGCACCCTAGCCGCCGCAAAAATGGAAGCCGAGCACCAAGCCAAAGCCAAAGCCGAAGCTGAAGCCGAAGCCGCCAAAGGTTCTAAAGAGCAAGGAGCCGCTAATAACGCAACTGCTGTTGCATCACCTCCACCTCCTCCTCCCGCCGCGGCCGCGGCCTATAATGGCACTGCCGCTGCGTCGCCTCCTCCACCGCCTGCTGCTTACAATGGCACTGCACAAGCAGGACAGGACGCGGCAAAGCTCGAGGAAGAGAAGAAGAAGGCTGAGGAGAAAGCTAAAGCCGAAGAAGCTGCCAAGGCCGAAGAGGAGAAGAAGAAGGCCGAGGAGAAGAAGAAGGAAGAGGAGAAGAAGAAGGCCGAGGAGAAGAAGAAGGAAGAGGAGAAGAAGAAGGAAGAGGAAAAGAAGAAGGAAGAGGAAAAGAAGAAGGAAGAGGAGAAGAAGAAGGAAAACAAGGACAAAGATTACAAGGAAGACGATAAAGAAAAGGCCAAGGCCGAGGAGGAGAAGAAGAAGGCTGAGGAAGAAAAGAAGGCCGAGGAAGAAAAGAAGGCCGAGGAGGAAAAGAAGGCCGAGGAAGAAAAGGCTAAAGCTCAAGAGGAAGAAAAGGCCAAAGCCCAAGACGCAGACAAGGCCAAAGCGGAACAACAAGCCAAAGCCCAACAAGACGCCGACAAGGCCAAACCCGAAGAGCAAGCAAAGCCCCAGCAAGAACAACAAGGCGCCCCCAACCCCGAAGCCGAAGCCGAGAAGCAAGCCCCCGCCGAAGAAGCCGCGCAAAAGACCCAGGCCGCCGCCGCTGCCGCTGCCGCTGCTCCCGCCCCCGCCGCGAGCGCCGTCACCATCCACGGCCTCGCCCCCGCCGCCACGGGCCAGGCGACCAAAATCGCAACCCAAGCCCCCTCGGTCGAAGAGCTGTCAAAGTACTTCCAATAAAGGGGGACGGACCCTGACCCGGAAACCAGATCGAGTCAGCGCAGCGTCGGTGGGTGAGTGGGTGAGTGGGTGAGTGAGTGAGTGAGCGGGCTCGAGGGGATGAGGTACACATACAATATAGCTAGCTGTCTGTCTGTCTGGCTGTCTGTCCGCGACATGCTTCGCGCGTGCGCGTGTGCGTGTTGTCGAATCGACAGCCTTTGTTTGCCGAGGACATTGTTACGGTTGAATAGTACGGTAGCATGACTATAGATCTTAATACCATATATTTTCGCTAAACCCACCGTCCTTTCTTGTTTGGTGGATTCGAGGGTGTCTGCAAAAACACGCGTGCGTGTGTGTGAGACGGATGCGGTGAAACGGAGCTTTGGAGCCATCACGCAAAAACACAAAAAACCAGCTACGATTGGTTATTAGCAACAGACGACACCACTTCAACAAAGACACATGCAAAACACAACATAACACAACCCACGATAAAATTCCCCCAAAGACCCAATGTACCCATGATACGAAGAATGCCCAGACTAGCTACCTGCCTACCCGACAGACAAACAGATAAAACATGGTATCCGACAACGCTCCAACGCGCCCCGCAAAAAAAAAACAACAACCCAAAGACAGACAGACCCGACCAACCGACCCAATGAACAAGACCCAAAAAGAAAATCAACGACGAAACTTGTCCAGACCAATGGAGACGGTAGACGATGGACAAAAGATAACCATATGAGAGGACTGAACCTCGCCCTAACCCGCGCAGAAAAAGGCAAATAAAGGGCTCCGTCGAAAGAAATCTTACAGTCATCCTCGTACTTTGAGAGAAGAAGGCGGAAGGAAAGGAAGTGAAAGCGATCGAACGAGCTATGGAGTTAAACTTTATACTAATGATGCCGACGATGGCGATGGTGGTGGTGGTGGTGGTGGTAGTGTGATTGAATGGCGTAGTATGTGTGTGTGTGTGTGTATGTTGCTGCATAGGATGCGCCGCACAGCTCGGTCAAAATAAAACACCGTGACTAGACCGTGCCGTGTGTACAATCTTTTCCGGCGGAATCTGTCATGTGCTTCGGGTCCGAGCCTACTACAATCGGACCGTCGGCGGTGTATTCCTCGTCGTCCTGGAGCCGGTACTATGATCCAGGAGGGTCGGGCGGTGCGTTGGCCAGCGTGTATATGTCGTTTTCGTCAGGGGCCTGGCTCGTTATCTACACCTTTGGCAATGTACCTTCCATCCTCTTCTCCACCCTGTGTTCGCCAGACGTCCTCGTCGCCGTCGTCACCACCTCGTCATCCCAACCCATGAACCTCGGAATCCCATGATTGAATTCCCACACTTTCGGTGCCTCGCTGCTCTCCAGTTTGTACTCCTGTTCGGAAGCGACGTTTGTTTCCATGCTGGGTGACTCCCTCAATCGTGATGGGCCAGAGTCGTCCTCCATGGTCGCGAAGGTAGCAATGGACAGTCTCGCGTCCAAGCTTGGCGTGTACATTTCCGGACTGCGCGAATCTCTCAGCCGTAGGTCGGATTCGCCTGTCGGAGGAGTCGCCATCGATGGAGTGGTGTCTATGGCCTTCGGAACCCCGTGGTGAAACTCGGGAATCACCAAGCTTGGGGGGCGAATCGTAGCATTCGACAACTTCTCCTCCACCGCTTTCCCTTGGACCTCTTCCTTCCTCAGCATCGTCGGCGCGGAGATGGTCGAAGTGGGCGCAACGTGCGGCGGCACCGAAACAACAGTATCCGGATTGATAACGAGTTCAGCCCCCCTGACACCTTCTCCAAGACCCATCTCCTCTGCATTTCTCTCTTGCCTGATAATGTCCCATAGTCTCCCTTCCACCTTCTCATCATCATCATCCATCTCCTGACCATCCATAGTAGCACCTATGCCTCGTCTAATCCTCTCACTCTCGAAGCTGATCCTCTCCCTCCCCGGCTCGCTGAAGCCCGAATCCTGATGTACAGGTGGTCTATGCCATAGATCCGAGATGGAGAAGCCTGTCCCAACTCTTGAAGGAGCCATTGAAGAATTGACAGATGAATCAAACGCGAGTTCGTGTTCGAGATCTGCAAGCGTGATTGGGTTGGGGATGTAGGAGAGGCGATGCGGACTCGTGTTGGCGGTATTTTGGTTCACGTAGGATGTGGACGGTGTTTCGGCGAGTTGGTGTACGCGTTCGGTGAAGGATGCTCGGTTGCCAATACGCTTGAAGTCGTTTCCAAGATCGGCAGGGGGTTCGGGGAGTTGGCGCGGAGGTGATGGGGGTATCGGTTGCAGATCGGTCAAAGACGGTTGCCTGCCTCTACGTTCGAGATCCTCGTCCCTATCGGTTGAGCATGATTGGGGGAATTGCGACGGCGGCAGTGGTGGTGGTGGTGGTGGTGGCATGAGTTGTGCGTCGGTGAAGGAGGTGCGATTGCCCACCCCGCTCCCAGACTCCGCGAAAGGATGCTGTGGTGGTGGTGGTATAGGTTGCAATTCCGCAACCGTGGAAAGTGACAATGGCGTCTCATCGCTCGTCTTGCTACCGATGAAGGAGTTGTCCAGTTCACCTGGCGGGGTGGTGATGCAGACATCCTTCGGATCTTGATTGGCAAAGTCCTGCACATCAATCCCACCTCTCTGCACAAGTTTCGTATCCCCATCCACGTAGACCTGCTCCCACCTCGTCTCTCTGCTCGCCGGCAAACTCGCCAGTTCATTCTCAAGCTCGGAATCATCGAGGGACATGACGGATCTTGCTCCAGGATAGGCGGAGAAGCCCGATCGAGGGGTGATGCTGTTGTTTCGTCTTGCGGTGGGCGATCGATCACGCCCAGCGGCGTTGTGTGGCAAGATGTACGAGCCAGAGGATCCAGGATACTCGGTCGAAGGCAGGTTGACGTTGGAGAAGGAGGATCGGGAGCGCGAATGTCGGCGCGACTTTGAAATGTCGTCCAGGTCGACGGCCATGGTCGGGTCGATGTACTCTTTATCGCTCCTATGGGCAGACACGTTTTGTCTCTTGCCGTCCGCGGACGTCGAGGTACGATGCTTGCTCTCCCGATCCGGGAACCGTTGCAGAATGTCCTTGGCGGAGGGTCGCTCACGGGGGGAGTCCTCGAGACAGGCTCGCACGATATCCCTAAAGTAATTGGGCACGGCGTTGTTGCGGCTCCAGTTCCGAAACAGCGGCCGTTCCTGTCGCTCCGGCTCGTCCTGCTGTTCGGCGAGAGCCCACAGCACCATGCCAAGCTGGAAAAGATCGGACTTGACACCGATGTAGATGGAGATGCGCTGGCCGCTCTCGATCAGCCTGGCGAGTTCCGGAGGCTCCCATCCGACAGGGCATCCGCGGCGGTTGATGTCGATGATCTTCGCGTTGTCATGGTGGTCAATGACGATGTTGGAAAGGGTAAAGTCGCCCTGCACGAATCCGGCCTCGTGAATCTCCGACAAGCCCTCGACGATCTGGCGCGCCCATCGCTCACGACGGTCCCACGCCATCTGCTCCATGTTCTTGTAGTCGTAGATGAGATCGACGAGGGCGCCTTGATCCGCGTAGCTGATGAGGAGACCTTTGATCAGCGCGTTGCTGTCATCCACGATGATGCCCTCGAACTTGATGACGGACTTTGCGTCCTTGAGGCTGCAGAGGGCGTTGATCTCGTACAGGAACTCGTCCACGGCATCCGGGCCCGGAATCTCCTTCTTGATGTAGATCCTGTGGTTGACCGAGACCTTGTACACGAAGCCGGAAATGTGCGAATCAAAGTCGATGGCGCTTTCGCGGAACCTCCTGCAGTCGAGATGCTCGACGGCCGAGGTCGATGGGTAGGGTATGATCTCGTTCACATCTTCGGTGACGTGGACATGGAGACGACCGTCGGATGTCTGCAGTTTCAGGTTGGTGACGGTAT
Organism: Corynespora olivacea; assembly: GCA_019202945.1. Taxonomy (NCBI): domain Eukaryota; kingdom Fungi; phylum Ascomycota; class Dothideomycetes; order Pleosporales; family Corynesporascaceae; genus Corynespora; species Corynespora olivacea. The sequence goes on from JAGQEM010000009.1 coordinate 136,002, forward strand.
CGTAGAACTGTATGTCGAGGAGCGAATCGCGGATGGCTTCGTAGATCCTCGCGCTCTTGTCTCTCTGGTAGTGCAGGCTCTTGAGGTCGAGCTCCAACGAATCGGGCTCGAGCTGGCGGTAGTCGCAGGAAACGGTGACCCTGCGCCATTTGTTGGGCTCCTCGGCGAACGTGACGAAGAACTTTTCCCGGTCCGACAGGTCTCGAAAGTGCATGCTGAGGTTCAAGATCCACTTCGCTTCCAGCTCCTCCTGCAGCTGCTGGTCATCGACCTCGGAGCTCGACCGTCGCGAGTCCCTCTCCATGAACGAATCTCCCGCGATGGAAAGCGCGGGCGGCACCTCGACAGGCAGGTACTCTGTGCTCTCGCCGAGGCCGAAATCGACCTGTCTCGAGCCCGCCGGGATATTCGAGCCCGGCTCGCCGCCGATGGTGGGCTGCTGGTGGGGCTTCTGCTGCTGCTGCTGCTGCTGCTGCTGCGGCTCGCTGGCGTGCGGACTCAGGACATCCGGGGCCGACATGGAGGGAACCGACACGGGCGGCGGGGAGAGGGTCCTGGTCAAGGGCGTCGAGCCCTTGCGATCGGCGGAGGCAGCCCGTCTCTGGTCCGGCGAAAGCGGCACCTCCAGCAGCTTGTCCCTCTTCTCGCTGTTCATCCTCTTGAACGTCAGCGGCCTCGGCAGGCCGGGGACCACCTTGCGACTCGATCTCCTGTGCAGGAGCCCTCCGCCGTGCTCGCCACTCGAATGCGGCCGGCCGTTCTCCTTGGTGTCTTCCTGCCCGGCCTTGTCCAACGGCGGGCCCTCGTCCTCCCTCTTCAGCCAGCTGCCAATCTTCTGGAAGCTCAGGCGATCCCACATGCTCCTGTGCTCGCCGACCTCGGTCCTGGCCCGCTGCCTGCTCCGACTGCGACTGGTCTCCTCGCCCCGGTCCGCAGCCAGGAAGTTGGGCATCGTCCCTCCCTCCTCTCCGCTCTGGCAGCCCGCTCGACCCGCGCGGATTCGATGGGATCCGCTTCGATGGGGCCGGATCGGACTCTTTGGCTGATGCGTAACGGTGGCTTCAGCTTCGCGCATGCATCCATCTACTATGGTATCCCGTCCTGGTTGTTCGTCACTGTTCTTGCCCTCTGTTTGCAGGGTGGGGATCCTGTTTTGGTTTGCCGGCGCTCGTCCCGTCGCGCGGCCGGGGCGGGGAGAGGGTATGTATGTATGAGTCGTTGTCGGGGGATCGTCTCTCCAAGTATTAGGTGCCGTTGAAGGACGCTGCCCAACCAAAACGTCGGCAACCCGAGCACGCAGCCGCAGCGGCTATCTAGTCCCTCTGCGATGGGATGGGGTGCTGCGAGCGAGGCTTAACCGGGCGGCGCGGACGGAAGAAGGAGAGGAGGAGACACGGACGGACTCGCCGCTCACACTTCTCCACGACGCCGTCTGTGCCTGCGCTGAGTCCGTTGCTTGTTTCCGTCGGATGGGAGTGAGATGCGCGGGCTGGGCTGTGAGGCTGCAGCCGCCAATCAGAGGCCCGGAAAGCCACGAACCCAATATAAGCGGCGGCCAGAAAACGAGCCGGCGCTGGCACACACAAGACGACGACGACGACGACAACAACGACAACAGGGACAACAGCGAAGAGGACAAGGAGAAGAAGGGGAAGAAGAAGAAGAAGGAGAAGGACAAGGAGGAGGAGGAGGAGGAGGCTGACGGTGTGTGGTTGCACGGCAGCTCGCGGTACGGTGTGTGGGGTTTTCTCTGGAGGGGCACGCACGCCAGCTCAGCTTCGTTTTTGTTATGAAGCGAACGAACTGAGCGAGAGAGTGCGTGGCGGTCAAGCGTCGCGCGCCTGCATTGGACGAAAGGGCGTGTCAGGCCTGCATCGCGCCCACGGACCCGGACGGTACGTGTAGAAGGTCACTTGCGAGTGTGCGTGGGTAATTGGCCGCTCGATGATGCGGTGAAGGTGGTGCAGCGTCTCACGCAGCACGATCAGCTCCATGCTCGTCGATGGCTCCATGGAGCACCGCACCGTTCTGCCATACATACCATGTACTGTCTATGTACAATACCAGCCCCATCCCGTTGTCCGTTTGGCGACCGTCCCGACAAAGTGCCACGATGCTCCTGGCGGGTGCCGTGACGGTAGCGTGCTGAAACCATGCTAACTTTAATTTACAGTTCCTGCCAACCTCTGCGCGTTGCAGCGCACACGGTTACCTCACCACCATCCATCCATCCCCCATCATTTTCTCCTCCAGATAACCTCTCCCCCCCCCCTAAAATCATCATTGCACGCCCTCTGCGTTGTCCGCATCAACCCATAGGGGAATCCAGGCCCAGAGAGAGTCCGTCCTCCGGGTGTGTGACACGTCAGTACCGTTCGTGCGATTACCGACGCGGCGGAGCGAATCGCAGTCGCAGTTTCCCGTGTGGGCGCGCCATGTCGGGACTCACGTGATGGCAGCCGCAGTGCGAACTGGAGGGAAAAGAGAGAAACCAAAAAGAAGAAAGGGTGCTGTTTTCGCGACAGCCGCCACTGCCACTGCCACTTCCACCGTGACCGCACGTCACAGCCCATGTATATATATAGTGCATACATACCTAACACCTACCTACCTGCCCACCCACCTACATACGTACGTACGTACAGTTCAGCAATAATCCTTCTTCCTCAACCAGCTTCCATAGCCTACGACTCCAACACATGCATCCCCGATCCAATTCCCCTTACCTCACTACACTACACTACACTACACCGCAATCCAGCCCCTTCCATGCAGTTCCCATCACACACACACACGAATCCACATCCCGTAAAGAAAGCAACCCCCCCCCCATTACCAGTACATGCACACCTACATACCCACATACACCAGCCTCCTATCCGTTTTTTTCCCGTCTACGCCATGCACCGCATCGTCGTGGCTGCAGGAAGGAAGCCCTCTGATTCCCGGGTGTAGGACGAGTACATACATACATACATACACGGTACAATTACAATACGATACGAGAGGTACATACATACACACATACATACATAGGTAACTATCGAGCGCCAGCCCCTCCTCCTCCTCCTCCTCCTCCTCCTCCTCCTCCTCCTGCTCGACCCCTCATCCCTGCCTCCTTCCTGCCCCCTGCTCCTGCCCCCGGCCCCCCCGCCCCGCCCCACCCAACCCACCTCGCAGCCCACCCAAACCGACATGAACGACGAACACGATACACAGACCCACCACCCATGGCCAGACGAGAAGAAGAAGGGATAGATGGATAGAAACCTACACACCACCATGCGCACGTGAGAAAGAAACCCTCACCAACTGACTGACACCAACCCACTCACCCACTCACCCTGTCTGCAACCTGGCATATCATATCGGTGTACATGTAGTATAGTATACGTATCCCTCACTCACTCGCTCACTCGGTGTATACATACCATGTATATAGGCACGTTGGGTTGGGTTGGGTTGGGTAAGCAAAACCACACAGAGAAAAAGCACCATCATCCCCCGCCCGCCCGCCTTCCCTCCTGCATCCATCCAACGCTCAACCGACCCCTCAATCGATAGCCCGCCCCACCTGCCTAGCTGCCTGGCTACCTCCTACCTACCGCACAGGGCAAAGCAGGTGCGCTTTGGCTCCGGTCCCGTCCGCCCTGTCACTCGAGCGGACGGGATGATGCCGGGAAGGGCCTGGACGCCATCGCCAGGAACATCCTGTATCATCATCTTTCCACCAACGTACCATGTACATAGTATACGGCTACTACGTAGGTACGTCATGGGATATCTGCGAAGCGACACTCGGGTACATTCCCAATATCATACAACTCCTTCATCGCCTATCTACAGCCAAGCCGGGGGGTGATGCCGGCCTGCGATCGAGCACGGTATGCATCCATCTACATGTCCAAGAGAAGAGATCACCCCATGCCCATCCAGCCCTCCACCTCTTCGTCGTCCCGAGGCCGGCGAGCGCCCGACGACCTCTTCGTACCCAACATGCACCCCACAACCTCAGGAATATGCGTCGTGCCCTTCCATCTCTCTCTCTCTCTCTCTCTCTCTCTCCTCTCCTGCCATCCTCTATATATCGTACAAGTAGTCCGTGCATGGAGAGCCTCAGTCATCCTCATCCCCACTCTCCTCCTCGTCTTCGTCCTTCTTCTTCCATTCCTTCTTCTTTCGATCACCCTTCTTGACCTTGAGCTCCTTATCCCACATCTTGTTCGCAACCTCCTTGTCGAGGTCCGGGAAGACGTGGCTGAAAACGTCCGAATACCACGACACGGGGCGGCCTTCGATGCCTTGTTTGATGTTCTGCCCCATCGTCAGTGCACCTGTGCTTGCTTGATGGGTGGGTGGGAAGGCTTGGGAGAACGTACCTCGGGCAATTCAAGCCAGTCTGACAGGTTGTCCGCCGGGAAGATGACCGTCGTCGCACCCGCCCGTCTCGCGGCCACCGTCTTCTCCCTCAACCCGCCGATTCGCAGCACCTTGCCCGTGACCGTGAGTTCGCCAGTCATCGCCACACCTTCCCTGATTCGCTTGTCGAGCGCCAATCCCAATAGACTAGTCGCCATGGTGATGCCGGCGCTGGGTCCGTCTTTGGGCACCGCACCCTCGGGACAATGCAGATGGATCCTTGCGTGTTCAAAGAACCGGTTCTTCGGAAACTCCCGGGCGAGCATGCCCTTGGCGAAGGAGTAAGCCACGACGGTCGACTCCTTCATGACCGATTTGAGAGAGCCGGTGCGCTCCAGACCGGGCGATGACGATGCCGACAGCACCTTCTCGAGCACAGACTCCACATAGAGCGCTGCGCCACCCATGGACGTCCATGCAAGACCCATCGCCACACCAGGTGGCGCAACATCGTACAATCTGTCCGAGGTGAAGACGGGCGGGCCCACGTAATCCTTCAGGTTGTCTTTGCCGATCGAGACATGGACGCTGTCGGGCACATGGAGAGCAACACGCGGCGTTTGCGTCGTTTCCGCTTCCATGTCCTCTGGCGTGTCCTTGACGTCCGTCCCATCCTTCTCGGCCGCCTCCTGCGCGGCTTTGCCTTCCTCCGTCAGTGCTTCCGACTCGGGGAGCACCTCTTCGCCCAGATCGGTGACGATCTTCAGCGCCGACTTGCGGTACACCTTCTCGATCTGCTTCTTGAGGTTTCGCACCCCGGATTCGCGGCAATACTTGTTGATGAGCTCGACGATGGCTTCTTTCTCGAGAACGACATCGACCTCTTTGAGTCCGTTGACCTCCTTCGCCTGCGGTGCAAGGTACCGTTCCGCGATGGCAATCTTCTCGTCGGCGACGTAACCGGAAAGCTCGAGCATCTCCATTCGATCGAGCAGTGGGCGTGGTATTGTGTCGGTCATGTTCGCTGTGCAGACGAAGAGCACCTTGGACAGGTCAACCGGGACATCCAGGTAATGGTCAAAGAAGCTGCTGTTCTGCTCCGGGTCGAGCAACTCGAGCAATGCCGATGACGGGTCGCCATTGTGGCCGCTGCTGATCTTGTCCACTTCATCGATCAAGATGAGCGGGTTCTCCGTCTGGCACTTCTTCAGGGCCTGGATGATGCGGCCAGGCAAGGCGCCAACGTAGGTTCTGCGGTGACCTTTGACCTCTGCCACATCCGACAGACCACCGACACTGAAGCGGTAGTATTGTCTGTTGAGTGCGCGTGCCACTGATTTTCCGATCGACGTCTTTCCGACACCTGGTGGACCGACCAAGCAGAGGATCTTGCCTTCGACGGTCCCGCGGAGCTTACCTACTGCGATGAATTCCAGAATGCGGTCTTTGACATCCTTCAAGCCGTAATGATCCTCATCGAGGACTTCTCGTGCATGCTTGATATTGAAGTTCTCGGCGCTCCTCTGACCCCAGGGCAATTGCGTGAGCCAATCCAGGTAGTTGCGCGTGACGTTGAACTCCGAGGAGGCGGCTTCGAGGTGGGAGAGCTTGCTGATCTCTTCGTCGAAGACCTTCTTGACCGCTTGCGGCATGGCGAGCTTGCCTGCCTTTTCGTGGAACTTCTCGATGAGCTTGTCCTTGCCATCCGACTCGATGCCCAGCTCCCGCTTGATGCCCTTCATCTGCTCCAACAGCCAGTACTCGCGCTGTTTCTTGTGGATCTTGCTCTCCACATCCTTGATGATTTTCGACTGCAGCTCGGCGTTCATAAGCTCCTTCTTGAGCACAATCAGAGCTTTGCTTAGCCGCTGCTCCACGTTCATCTCCTCGACCACTTCCTGCAGCTCGTGTGAGTCTGCCTGGGCCACGGCAGCCGCGAAATCTGCCAGCTTCACCGGATCCTCGCCCACGTTCATTGTCGTCTGTACCGAAAAGGTCGAGATGTGGTCGCGGAAGAGGGGATTCAATTGGGCGACGGATTTGAACGTGTTCACAATCTCGCTGACCAGGGCCTGGATGACCCTGTTGTTCTTCAGGTCGAACGGCTCTTCAGTAAGGTTCTCGACGTTCGCGATGCTGACCTTGCGGTCCTTGAGGAAGGAGGTGGCCTCGTAGTAGTGCGGGGCCTTGAGGGCGTCGGCGCTGTTCTCCTCAAAGCTTGCCACGACGTCGCCCTTGGACTGATCGCCGTCGACCTCTTGGATGGTTGCCTCGCTCACCACGGCGCCTTCTGTCGCCGGGGGGCCTTCTGCAGCAGCATCTGCCGGTGGCTTCTCGGGCGTGGGCGGCTTCAGACCGGTCATCCGAATCCTGCGATGAGGATACAGGACACAGGTCATGGAGAAGTTGTCATCGGGGCCGATCGGGAAGGCGCTCGTTACTTGGCAAAAGGTGCCGACATCGTGGACTTCGCTCGGGTCGTCAATCACATCCTTTTCGGACTCGTCGTCCTTGAGCAGAAATGCGCCGATGTAGGGTTGGCCGCGCTTGACCATGTCGGCAATGGCCTGCCCGACCTCCTTGTTCCTGATGGTGATGGCCTTGTAGAAGCCCGGGAACAGCGGCCGCTTGGCGATGGGTATCGCCATGACTTGGGGGTAGACCTCTGGCACCGACGGCTTCACGAGGGAGCGCTCCGACTGCTTGCGCTTCTTGCCGCTGTTGTTGTCCCCCGCCCCGCCCGCGCCTGCCTCTGCCCCTGCCCCTTCACCGGATGCACCCCCTCGCGCATCGCTGGCCTTTGGGATGGGGTCGGGCACCTTCGTCTCCGCCTCCACAACCTCCGACGCCTCCTCGCCCTCGGCTTCTTTGGCCTCCTTCTTGTTATCCTCCTTCTCCTCACCTTCTCTGTTTTGCTCCTGCTCTTCCGGCGGTGCCTTCGGACTTCTTTCCCTGCGTCTCGCTATCGAAGTCGAAAACGATCGGGATGAGAGCAGTACGGCCGGGGGCAAGGGATATCTCCGTGGCTGCCTCACGAAGGAGGCTGTGCATTGCGCGGGAAGGAACGGCGAGGATGCGCGCGACGTGGCTGCGGCTGCCCTTGTGGTCGATTGTGAAGCGTGACGGATTGCGACCCGCCACGGGAGGTTTTGGCCGTGAAGCATGACGATGGAGGTCGAGGATGGAGGCGCGAGTTGCCTGGAGAGCGTCGGCGGTGCTGAGAGCACGAATAGAGGCGTTGACGGCGATTGCTTCTCGGAATTGAACTCGAGAAGCGGCCGATGAAAAGGAAATGCGCGCCGTGGAAAGCCGTGGAAAGTCGATCAATTGAGTATAACAAATCAATCACGGCGTCATCTTAACTTCCCGACGCTTGGACCATCGCGGCCAAACAATGTTCCACACCGGGCCTGCATGCTCTACCCTTGAAGCCATGCTGTCCATCATATCAGGAGGAAACACCGAGATGACTTTGTGCTGAATTTGTAACCAGTATCGTAGATGTTACGCCTCTTGCATCACCCGAGTGAAATACACATCCTAACCACCACCTTCCCGTCCCAGTCCCCTACACCTTCCCCGACTCATCCCCACCCACCTCCTCCCCACTCCTCGTGGAACTCAACTCGACACCAAACCTCCCCACCGCCTTCGCCTTCCTCCTCCACTCATGCACCGCCTTAGCCGCAAACCCCATCATCACCAGATACAGTATCGTAAAAACGCCCTGAATGCCAGCCTCGACCCAGCATATAGCCCACCACTGCTCAGCATGCGGGAAGTAGTTCTCGGTGGAATACGGCCCGATGCTGTTGTAGAGGGCGCCAAGGACCCAAGGACCCATCCAGAGAATCGACGTCACGAGCGCGGCGATGGGGTGCCATCGCTGCCTCATGATGCACCATGAGATCACGAGCGTGAGCAGGGCGTCGACGAGTACGGGCATCGTGTTGCGGAGCATGAAGGCTGCGCTGCGAGGGAATCAGCTTCGTTGGGAGCAGGGGGGGTTGGGGTGAGGTATACTTGTCGTGAAAGTGCCCTCGGATCCATATGCGATAAAGTATAGATTCCGTGAGGATGACGATGGCAAAGACGATGAGGAGCAGGCTTTTGATCGCGAGGACGGCGAAGTAGTGGCCTTGCGGTCCCCGCCACTTTGGGTCTTCGGTGCCGCGGTTGACGAGGTTTACCCTGGACATGGTGTCGCTGGTGTATCGGGTGAACGTGTCGCCGTCGCGGTGAGGGAACAAGAATAGGTAGGCGTGTTGAGATTGTGAGAGGTATCGAGATTGTGAGAGGGGTTAAGATTATAAGAGGTATTGGAATTTCAAGATGTATTAGAATTTCAAGAGGTATCAAAACTCCAAGTGTTAAGATTACAAGACGTATTAAGATTGTGGGGTGTTGAGATTGTAAGAGGTGAAATGGACGTGTGAAGCTGCCGTGAACAAGATATAGTATGTAAGTGCTTTCAGGCCCTACAAAAATCTGCCTCACATCTCATGCAGGCCCGACGATCGCTGCTATGCCTTGCGTCACAGCCTCGCCAATAAACTGCCTTGGTATCATACCTATGCTGCAATTACTCAAGTCATGGCGGAGCAGGGCACCCCGCAGCTCAGCCAACCCACTCTGTCAACCGTTACATTGATTATTGACCTCTGCACCAAACAAGACTTCCCATTGTACATACAAGCATACTCCTAAAAAAAAGAATAATCCTCACGTGTGGTGGGCTTCTTTGGCTGCGTTCTTTGTGTGATGATTACTGGAACGTCAGCCAAGCGAGGCGCAAGGGGTTATGCGTGCTACGCTAGCCAAGACAAATCCGGGGTACCTAGCCCAGGAAATACCAGCCTCATGGTTTTACGCCAAACGGTCTTTATGTTTTGGATAGCCTCAGGTATTTGGGTCTTGAAGGTAAGTCGTTGAGGGGAGTTAACAATTGTAATAGTTCGAAATTTTGAACCTCAAGTAAAGAAGCATATTCGTTGTGACGAAGTAGAAAAGGTTAGAATTGAAACGATATGAGTCTGCGCATTCCGTGCTGCATACGCGGGTTTATCACTTGTTATCAATGTGCGTACACTTCCCCCACACACCTTTTTTCTTGCCTGGAATAGTCGTATCCACAGCTCTTCAGTAAAGGCACAAGATCTATGCCCCCACCTTTTCAATAAAAACAGGCCATGAGTGAGGAACAACAGTAAAGTAAGCTTTCCACTTCCATGTCTGCTTTTCGTCCACTAGTCTGATGTTGTAGTCCCTGACCATCGTCGCCGTAATCTTCGCAAGCTCGATCTTCGCGATATTCTGTCCTGGACACGCACCGTAACCGGCTCCGAACTGTGTGAACCTGTTAGTATATTCAACCAGTGTAGGAAGCATAGGTGTACGTACAGGAATCCAGTACTTCTCTTTCGCGGTGGCGTCCTCACCTATCCACCGGTCTGGATTGAAGAAACCCGCATCTTCGCCCCAAAGCTCTTTTGAGTGGTGAATCACCCATGGGCTGACCGACACAATAGTGCCTTCAGGCAGAGTGCGATTGCCAATAGTCAAGCCTCCCTTGGGAGCGATACGGGGAAGTCCCATTGGAACGGGGCCGAACATACGCAATGCTTCCTTCACACACGCTTGCACAAAGCTATTCATTGGTTAGTTCAAGTCTTCTCGATAAAAAGGGGCTTGGGAAGTTTACATCAGTCGTTGGGAATCGGCGTAGGAAACGATTTGGTCTTTGCAAAAACCGTTCTCAACTGCTTCTGCAACTTCAGCATGAGCACGTCTCCACGCATCGGAGTGACGTATCATGTGATAGATGAAAGATTGAATGCCAGCAGCCACGGTGTCTGATCCAGCGCCAACGGCCGCAAGGGCTTGTGTGTTGATCTCTCGTATCGTAAGCTTATCGGGATGTTGTTCGTGCTGCTTAAACCAGTACTGTATCGCATCGTAGCGAGTATTGTAGTTCTTTTCGCGATCTGCCAGGACAGCTTTCGTCGTGTCGAATAAGTGGCCCATGGGCATGATAGACAACCATGTTATCACGGGATTGGCTAAGAGCGCAATGTGAATCCAGCGAAAATATCCGGCAACTGCAACGTAAGCATTGAGAGCCAAGGAATTCCCAACAGTGTTGCCAATATCTTTGCCTTGCTCCAAAAAACCAAACTGCTTCGAAAAGACAATCTCGCCGATTACGTCGAAGGTTGCGTAGGAGATGAACTTGTCCAGGTTCATCGGCTTCTTGTCGTCTGCGTATCTATCCAGCCAGCTAAGAAAAGACCCGAAGGTCTGGTCGATGTATTCCTCAGATCGAAGTATACTAGAGTTGGTATACGCGAGGGCAATGTACTTTGATTTTTCGACCTTCTTTTTAGGATCCGTTGTGCTCATCGGAGACTGGAAACGGTAATCTGGCAAGGCGTGGATTTTATACCAATTACCCTCGATGCACTTTAGACATGGGAAGTAAAATTGTATTATTGCTAGGGGCAGTTACCTTGTGTAGAGGGGCCAAGAGGATCTTTTTAATAGCATCTGGATGGCTGACGCTGACCTCATCGTAGGACATGCGCACAAAGTGGCCTGCAGAACGTGTAAGCGAAAATGCTCGATTGTATACCTCTTTGCCACACACCGTGCTTCTCATGTAGTCGAATCAACTCTAGATTCTGGTCACCCTTTAGAATCCGTTGCATGTGCCAAAGCCGAGTGAAGGATGCAGCAAAAGGACCGGGGATATCGCTGATAGCGGAGAAATATCGACGCCAAACGAGGAGACTCAAGAGCCCAACGACTCCTAGAGCTGTAAGTGACAACCAGTCCATGTCAAAGGTGCTAAGAAACCCTATCCTTGCTATAAAGTTATTGAGACAAATATTTCACAGGGAGAACAAGCTATATATCGAGGTTGGAGAGAAATAAGGGGGTACCAGCTTGTCCTATCGTAGCTAAACGATTACTGTAAGACGCGGCTAAGTTCTCCGCGTTGCGCAGGGGTGACAATTCTGCACGCTGCGAACGTTCGAACCCAAAACTAGGTAGACACTCTTTGTGCTACGAGCAACCGCTTTTGCTGCACTTCTCATTTACAAAGATCATGTCAAACTTCTACCACGAATCTGAGGAACTTTTTATTTTTGAGGTTCATTAAGTCATCATAAATCTCGATTAGCTACTGGGTCGTTTTCCAAAGACCAAAGAAGGGAGGGATGGGCCAGGTTTCAGCTATCCTACTTCGTCTATAATGCGTAGGATCCTTGACATAAGGATCAACACACCGCACGGCACGGCACAGGGATTAATTTTCTGTCTGGCAAAGCGTTTTGGGTGCTTGTTTTGACAGACAGTCCTCCCAGCGGGTACTAAGCGTCGAATAAATACTGAAGTTCATCTGTTTATTCGTCAATCACCCTGGCGAAAAATTTCAATAGCCAAATCGAAGTACTCCTCACAATCCGCTTGAGGTTGAAGAAAGAGACTTAATGGTTGGCAAAAATCCGACTCAAAAGGATACGCTAGGCGACGAGGCGGGGCGGGGATTGCAGATCTTAATCCTTCTGGGTGAGGAGCATCATGCGGAGTTCTAGCCGATTCGATATCCAGAATGCAGCCCTAGGAGGACTGCGAAAAGGGATATTCACCGCGTTGAATTCCTTTACAAGGGGAGGGGAGGCAATCCGTACAAATTTCCCCTCGTACGATATAAGGGGGATCGCCCGTAACTACACGAGCACTCATTGCAGACTAGTCACTGACTGGTAATTCACATCATATAGCATTAGGGTGATATTCTCCTACTCCTTGTTGAGCTTTCAACCGTACTGCGGAAATTAACTCTCGCCGATCATTGAACCTCAAGCATAAAACACAAGCTGTGCTGTGCCACAGAGTTTACTGTATCCTGTGAGGGTTGATAAAGGGCAAAACACGAATACAACTCTGCCCCTTACGAGTGAAGTCTACAAGGATAGCTCAAAATCAAGCGCATTTCTAGATCTGGTATAGGCTCAGCTCTGATCGCCAGCCTTGGAGATCGTTCCCTATTTCTACCGAGCGGAAGGAGTGAACTGCAACACTGGCGGCTCTGATCAAGCGCCACCTAATAGGACATTACTGGGATATTGAGTCATACTCAAGAACGTTGTCAGTAGGCTCCATGCATTCCGCATCCCCATAGTAGATTGTCGTTATATATGACTTTTTTCCTCCCGTTTTGCGGAATTTTCGCTCTTGTCCAGCTCTACGATTTTAAGCCAGTTAGACGATTTGTGGTTTACAATCATGGCGACCAGCTTATTTGAGATAGCGTATGTTGTTGCCTATATTACCTTTGTAATGGGTGCACTGTCGACTATTGCTCGGTTTTATTCCCGCGCACTGGTCCTGAAGTCTTGGGGTTGGGATGACACAATGTCGTGTTTTGTTTTGGTAAGCCACGAGTTGATTGCGAGGAGGAGTCCTTTATACTGCCAGATCCTTACTTTTAGCAGATTGTGAGCATCGTTCATCAAGTTGTTTTGCAGCTATTTCTTAATATAGGCTGTGGCAAGTAAGTTTTTGACAAAGGACTTGTCTCTATACTTGGTTGATATTGACTATCTGTTCTACAACAGGCCAGGAAATGTGGATTGCAGTTTCCAGTCCCTTGATCTTCTTCGGGTAGGCAGCTTACGTTAATATTTTTTGAAGTATGAGGAAGCCGTATTCTGACCGTTAACAGACTGCATTTATCGAGGAGATCGTCATTTACGGAGCGCACTGTGTCATCAAGGCAACATTTCTTCTATTCTACATGCGTCTTTCTTCTAACCGCCCGTTTCGGGTCGCTGTGTACCTGGGATTTGCTCTCGACTCTGCTGTTCTTCTCTCGAGTTTGTAAGTGGAGCCACTATTGTTTATCGGGAGTATCGCAAGCGGCTGACATGATGTAGGCTGATGACTGTGTTACAATGCATACCGTTTGAGAAGGTTCTCAACCCTATGTTGCATCCGGAAACCAAGTGCATTGACACACGTACTATTATGCTTACTCCACCTATTCTTGTATGCCTCAGCCAAGTTTTTCACTCGTTAAAAATCGTAGCTCGTAGGCCTCTTTTGCATGCTGATAGTGTCTTTAGAATATCCTCATGGACTTTTATATCCTCTGCATTCCAATCAGCACAATTTGGTCTCTCCAGATGACGCGTCGACGAAAAATCACTATCCTTTCCGTCCTTGCCTTCGGTCTCATCTCGGTCACTGTGGCTATTATTCGCCTTCCCGTATTGATCTCCGTCACCTCGATGAAGACGGACGCTTCAATAGACGTTGGAAAGATGATTATTGTTGCTTCATTCGAAGTCCAATTTGCCATTATCGCTGTCAACCTCCCCGCTTTGAAGCCGCTGTGGACCAAGTTCAGACAAGGGAGTAGCTCTGCAGGCAGCAAGGGCGATGTCTCGCAGAGACCATACAAGCTCTCGTCCCTCGACCAGGGAAACACAAGTGGATCAAAGAAGAAATCCTCCATGGGATTTGTCACAAGGATGGAGAGGGGTCTGGATAACAATGAATCGGAGGAGGAGCTCTTCGAGCAAACCAAGGGGCAAGGACATACGCAAGTGGTTGGGAAGCCAGGGACGCCATCTTTTAACAAAGTTAGGTCAAGGAACTAGGAGATTGGACAATAATCGATTAACACCACGACGAATATGGAATTAAGTTTATTATTAGCGATTGTGCCGGTGTAGAGGAATGCAAAAGAACTCGTTGGCTGCGCGCGGGTTGCGCTTCTTCGCTCGAATTCAGCATATTACCAAGATTATCGTACAGCTAAACAGAGTAAATGATTCTAACTACTCAGATCAATTTTAGTACTACCATGATTGCCCGAGCAGCTAGGAGGCTTTTCGATATGTCGCTTTTCCCATTAGATATAGGCATTTCATGTCGTCATTTATATGTTATTCCGACGGATAAGTTTATTCCGCAAGGAAAGAGTACCTAATCACGATATGGAAATTAACGCGACTAGCGATCCTAAAGCGTTTCTTCGGGCGTGGTAGACCCTAGTACTTTGCCCAGTAAAAGCGATCCTACGTGGAAGATGGCTACCGATTGCCGCAAGCTCCGCTTGAAACCTCTGATTTTATTAACGGTTATTAGCGGTTTATCACTCTCGGGATGTGCAGGTCTATATTGTTGCCTGAAGATGAAGAGAAAGTTTGTGTTGAATGGGCAGTGTATGCACGCGCTCAGGGGTGACAAAGATGATTGATCAATTCTGTGTAAAGAGGATCTATCTACGCACGGGTGGGATAGAAGGATATACGTAATTTAAAACAGTTATACACGGTGCTCCTAGTTATGTAAGAGTAGCCGTTACATGACCGTATAGACATTAGATATTACCTCGTACGGACAGTTTGTGTAATTTGTAGTAGCTGTAAGGAGTACCTAGAAAGAACAAGTGCCTAAGCAAAGTATTAAATATAAACAATATATCAGTAGATTATGATACGGTACGGTTTCTTTTCAGAGCACAGCCACACCGCTGAGGCTGGGTTCGTGGCTGGTGTAAACGCCTACGGTGATGATTTTCCTTGAGGTCGCATATATTGTTGGAGCGATTTGCCTAACTTCATTTTGTGAATCCTAACACTGAGTGTTGTCGTGGAGCCAGCTAAAGTTTGATTTGACGAGCAGAACCGTGGAAGATGGGCTGTGTTAGGTTGATGTGCGTGGGGAACGCATATGTTAACTGGGCAGAGAAGATACTGCTCTGTTTAGACTAAGGAAAAGAAGCCCATATCACATGATTAATCTATAGTGCCGGATTCGTATCAAAGTTCTCACTGGGTAGGCTACAGCCCCTTATGTTACGTTCCCAGCCGAATATCCGACACCCCCTCACTCCTTTCACAGAACAACACCCCATGCTCAGCCCACCGACTTCAGTGCCTCAGCCACATGTGCAAACCTGAACTCTTCCAACGTCTCCTCCCACAGCCTCTCCGTAGTCTTTTTCCCGTCAGGCGTATACATCATCGAATGAAATCTAAATCCATCAGTAACTGATCCAAGCCGAACACAGCAGCGGCACAACGTACGGATGAACCTTCCAATCCATCAAAAAAGATCCATGAGTCTCAGCCCCTTTCACCACCGCAGCATCGACATACGTCCACGCGCCAGCCTCTACAGATCGCCCTGTAAGTTTCTTTGCGGTATACATTACCGCCGATATAATACCGCGAGTATTGCGGTGGAGACTTGTGCCTTGCACCAAGCCAGGGTCCACGGTGTTGACGATGACGTTCGACGCGCCGACGTGTTCACCCAGCTTAGAAACGAACATGTAGAGCAAAGTCTTCGTCACACCGTAGCGCTCCGACGCAGCAGCGACGTCCCAACCTTTACCGTCGTCGAAGGACGGGATGAGCGGAACCGAGGCGTGGTTCTTAAACCCTGCGAACAAGCCTACGCCCGAGGACACGATTGTGAGGCGGCCAGGCTGGTTGGGCTGGCTTTTCGTCTTCAGAATCGGCAGGAGGAGCATTGATAGCAGGGCTGTGGAAAGATAGTTGACTTGGATCCCCTGCTCATGTCCCGTGGACTTCTCCAAGATGAAATCCTGGTTGATCATGGCCGCGTTCAAAATAGCCACATCGAGACTCTGCAGCTCGGTCTCGCATTTCTTTGCAAAGGTCTGGATCGACTCGTAGGACAACATGTCCAGAGTCCATACTTCGATCCTCGCGTTCGGGTACGCTTTGCGGAGTGGTATTGCTGTCTTTTCTCCTTTATCGAGACTCCGGACTGCCATGATGAGGTGCGAAAGTTGCAGTTTGAGGAGCTGGTTGCAGCATTCTGCCCCGAGCCCGATGTTAGAACCTGTCACCTAGATAGGGGGAACAAGATCAGCAAAGCTTATGCGTTGAGGGCTTACTGCACGTCGACTTCGAGGACTACTCACGATAGCGGTTTTTTCGGAGAGATTAGTAGATGCCGGTGGCTTCTGAGGCTTTGTGCAGATTTGGGATCGCAAGGCTACTCTTCCAGCGCCTATGATGAGGGGTTTGAGATCTTTGGACATAATGAAGCGTGATAGAGGTAGGTGAGAAACTGGTGATAGAGTTGAACGCCTGGAGGAAAAGATGGTGTCAAAATTTCTTTTGTCGTACAACGGCTTTTATATGAACCGATTGCTTCGACGCGTACAGCAGGCTATCCAGAAGTTATTCCACGTTCAATCCTCACTGAAACCCCCAAGGCTCGTCCTGTCTACATTGGAATAATGCTTTGGAAAGCGACGAGACCAATCTATGATCTAGCTCTATTCGTACTATTTCTTGACGTGACTGGTTGTAGTGTTTGGTCCGAGGTTGAGTGAAACGCTCCAATCGCTATGCGCCCGGGCTCCGCGGCGTCTAATAGGATCGAATTATTCCGTAAAGGGATAATAATCTGGCCATTTCCAAGCCCCGCCCTGGTGCCCATTTACTCCTTTTCTTTGTCATTGCTGTGGCCACATTATTTCCCTCATTCACTACATCTCCCCCGTTGACCGTTGACAGACTGATGCATATCCGATTCACTGGAGTGCGAGAAGGCTAATCAAGCTACAAGGGATACCCGGGTACTACCCCGAAACAAACGACTCGCATATCATTGCCATGACTGAATTTACCTTTATTGCAGCGGACGAAAGGGGTAGAGCCCGAAAGGGCGACATCAAGATCGTAAGAAGTACTTGTATGCGCGGGAAGAACGAGAAGGCCGATTCGCGACGTTCGCAACGACGCGCAAGGCAATGCCTGACCCCAAAATCACGGAGGACGAAGAAATCCCAGTTATCTACCTCTTCAAGCCATGGCGGAATCGACAGCCACGAAGATGGTGTTGAACAAGTGTGGATTGGCAACGCGCTGGATCTCGTCCCGCGTCACGGCGCGTCACTGGGCACGCCCCTTCAAGACATGCTCCTGTCAAATGTATCGATGATCACCTTTTTGAATAAGGTCGATATTCGATCTCGAGAAATCCTGTACAAGTGTGAGTTTTTTCATCACTCACGTAATATTCTATGCATATTGATTGATATACGTAACAGACATGGCATACAGCGTGGAAGCCAACCTTCTCTATCCCGTGGAACGCTGCCTCGATTTCTACCGTGCAATCGATTACAAGCAAATGATTTACCTCGACGATTTTTTTTTTGACAGGGTGCTTACTGACCGCATGCTCTATGAACGATCATGTCATGCAGCAACCTGTGCCCTCCGCGCTTACCACCTTTCATCTTAGAAGGGTGTTGCTGCAACTCAATTCGCTGATCCCGAATCTCAGCGAGAAAAATATCAAATCAGTGGTTTTTATTATTGTTATATTGGGGAATGTAGCGACTGTGTTTGGCGATCATCATGCTGCAAGTACGCATCTCCAAGGCTTGGAAAAGATTATGGGAATCCATAGCGGATCCAAGTATCTCGAGGAGTTTCCAAAGTTTCATTTCAAGGTCGATCGGTAAGCATCCATAGTCCTCACGCATACCCTCTTCCCTTCATCTTCCACGCATCTTAAATCACAAACTGACACTACACAGACTCGACCTCACCCACTGTCTCAACACAGGCCAACACCCAATCTTCCGTCCTCCTTCTCTCTGTCCCCTATTATCCTGGAATCCATTCTTCTCGGGCCCTAATCCGCTCCCTGCCCAACTCGTCTCCACACTTTCTGTCCCCAAACCCGCTTTCCCCAAGTTCACTGTCGTGTACAACGACCTTCGCTACCTGACTAACTTGATCAACGACAAAGTCGCCACTGGAACCTACATGTCCACTAAGGTTTTTCACGACGCCATCCACTCGATCCAGACACGTCTTTTACATCTCCAAGGTCTACTCTCAGATGACGTCGCCGAGTGTCTGCGCCTCGGCATGTTAGCTTGCCTCACTTCAACCTTCCGACTCCCCGGACCAAAAATGAAATACAAGGATCTCGCCCAAAAGCTCCAGGAAAAATTACAACACGTGCGGATCCCGAGTCTCGGGGCGCAGCGCATGGTCTTTTGGGTACTTATGATGAGTATCATTACCGTCTTTGAAGTCGACGAGCCATGGATCCCACGGGCGTGGAACAGATTCTCCGAAGAAGGGCTGAGCTGGGATGAGACGAGGACGAAGCTGAGAAACGCGATTTGGATTACTTGTGCGCATGACAAACCGGCGGAAGAAGTTTTCGAGAAATTTGAGTTGAAAAGGAAGAATGCCAAGCCATGGCGGACTATCCTAGCCTAGGTAGCCCAGCCTAGCCTAGGTACACGAGAGAGCTTGCAGCCTCTTCGTTCCTCCGCCCTTCACAGCTTCCCCGGTTTTAATTTTCACGCCATCCACTAGAACCAACTCGCATTTCCACGGCAACTCAACACTCCCCATCGTTCCCTTTGGCGTCGTAAAGCTCGCTTTGAAAATAAACCGTTTACCCGCTTCCCGGCCATCAACGACCTCCCACTTTATATTGAACGTCCCCATCGGACTCCGAAATCCCGCTTGCACTGATTTCAACATCTCAGCGCTAGGTCTGATTACCCATTTCTTCCAGCCGACAATCTCCAAGCCAGCAACCTTGAACGACAACGCACTCGTCGGTCCCGTACTCCATCCATGGCTCAAACTGGTGTATTTAGCATCATTCTTATAGCCTGCATTGCCGCGGTAATATAGACTGCCATTTGCACTTATCCCCTCCGCCAGCGTACTTCCGGTCATAAGCGGTGAGTCGAGAAGATAGGACCACAATGTGCGAGTCAAGTTCAATGCTCGTAAAGGTTGAGAGGCGGAAAAGTGCGCGAGAACTTCGATGGAGGACACGAACGGGGATATGGTATCCGGAAGTTCCGGAGTGACAGGCCCCAGAGGTGTCCAGAACCGTGTCAGGGAGGTGCTGAGGGCCGATGCTTGGCTGGGGGAAGTTGTAAGATTGTACAGGAGGGCGAGGGCGTTTCCGTCTTGTGGGAGGAGAGTCGTCGTGGTTTGATTATCGCGGTACATGTTCTCCCCGTGCACCCAAAGAACCTCGTTGAATGCCCCCTTCAACCTCTCGGCTGCCGCGTCCCATGCTTCTGCTTGCTTGTGTACTGTTTTGTTCTGTGTGAATGAGCGACCTAGAGAAGCGAGTGAGACCAGTGCATGGTAGTCTAATGCGTTGAGTGCGCTGTTATACCCGCCCCCACCCTGCCTCGCCCAATCATTCTTCTGTTTCTGCTCATGCAGCCCGCTCTCATCGATCCCATCCAGCACAAACTGAACCCCTTCCGTAATATTCGTCCAGTGCTTCTCCACCCACTCCCCGTCTCCCGTGAAGATTGCGTAATTACACATGGATATGAGACTCCAAGCATGATACGTATCGCTCATCGCACCACTTCTAAAGCTCCCCGTCGCCGGCCCCGCAAATGGAAATCTCCCCGTGGTCGCATTCTGATAATAAAACACCGTCTCCAGCGCGTTTTCAAATGACTTTAGCCCATCGGCGCCAAAGGCCAAGAACGCAGTCGTCCCTTGGATCCCCAGGTCGCCGGGCCAGACTGCACGGTCGCGTTTCGCACCATCGAGGAGGATGGGGGCGGCGACACCGAGACTGGAGTTATACGCCCAGCCCGTCGTGACTTGGGGAAGGAAACGTCCCGTGTTTTGCGGCGCGATGTTTGTTTGCACGGTGTATGCGCCCGCGTACCATATCCTCACCAATAATTCGTCATGAGGCGTGTGAAAATATCCGGAGTAATTCCTCAGATCCTCGGTCTCGGGCCCGAATCCGATTTCGCAGGTAACATTGTATACGGTGACAGCTTGTAGGGCGTTGATGGTGAAAAACCGGAAGCCGCCGCGGAATTTGTCGCGAGGAAGATTGTAGACATGCTGGCCGGGAGGGAGGCTGACGTTGAGGGCGAGGTCGTGATTTTGTGCTGGTGTCGCTCCGGTGTCATCTGAAATTGGTCCAACGAAGGATGAGGACTCTGTGAAGGCCAGGAAGAGCTGTGGTTCGGCCGTATTGAGAGTGGAGGTGGAGAAGCTGATCCAGCCGCCTACTTCGATGCCGAAGTCGAGACTCATTCGACTACCTGGCGCTAGGGAGAAGCGTTCACCATCATTCTTGTCTTTAGTTGTCGTGACGTTACCGAAAATTGAGTGTATGGAGGTTGGTTTGACATATCGAGACACCGGGCTGTAGATGTACGCGTCCCATGGGTTAGTAGCAGCAACTGCAACCGAGTGAAATACACTGAGAAGTAAGGTGCTATAAAGTAGAGAGATTCGTCTCATTCTGCCAAAAGTGAGGGGATTAGTGGCCAGTCGTGAGGTTAGAACTCACTTCTTGAGGTACTATCTCGGTAGAAGTCTGCCGAGGTGCTCGACACTACGGAGAAATAGGATGATTTCTTCAATGATTGCGGGGTATGCACATTCAGCCACTCCACTATATTATGTAACCATTATCACGCTGTTGACATATCCACGTTAATCGTAAGTTTTCCGCCTGAACTCGACCGTTATATAACCCCCTCACGCTTCTCCCTAGATGTGAAAATTCGACGAAATAGCCAGATTCCATCTCGCCTAGAGCATATCCATCTCGCTTCTCCCCTTCTCCCCTCTATCCTTCCTGGCAAACTCATCTTTCAGCACCATTTCTAGCTTCTTGAAATTGACCGGCTTTGTAATATAACGATCCACGCCCGAGCTCCATGCTTCGAGCCGAGCATTGGCAGATGCCAGACCCGTCAATGCGATAATGTAACAGCGTAGCAAGTTATTCTTCTGTTCGTATTCGCGGATCGCGCGTGTTGCTGACATACCGTCCATAACGGGCATGGACACATCTACGAAGCACGAGGATTAGTCTCAAATCATAACAAATTGGACGTTTCAAGTTCGCAGCTCACCCATCAAGATGGCGTCGAAACGGACGGGGAAAGGGTCCTTGTATGCTTTGACAGCTTCCGCGCCGTTCACGGCCTCTTTGAATATCATCTTGTTCTTCTTCAGGAATGTGCAGAGAAGCTAGCACGTGTGAGCAAATTTCCTATACTAAGCCTGGGGAATATACCTTTCGATTGACTGAATTGTCATCGGTGATGAGAATATGATAAGGGTGTATGGGTTGCAGTGTCGGCAGTAGAGAGGCTTTGAATGGGGCGTTCGGCATTTCACTCATTGGCGATATAAACTCAGCCGGATCTGGCTTTACTCGCAAGTTCACTGGAGCATCGCTAGGTTTCCGGGTACAAAGACTACCGGTGGAATCGTGTTGGTTTCTAATAAGAAGAGGACAAGCCTTCAAAGACTTTGACGGAGTAATGGATGCCGACGTCATTTCCGTCTCTGGCGAAAACGTGTGACCATTTGAGGCCAGACTTCCGATTCCAGGGATGGAAGGCGCAGTGCTGATGGACCCATGAGGCGACCAAAACGATGAGGTTGTTTCACTTTTCGCTCCGGGCAAGGACCCTATGCTAGCTATGTGCAGGGCAGGTCTTCCAAGAGATGGAAGAGGGTATTGATTCGATGATTGGGGATTAAATACGTTTTCCTCTGGTGACGAGAAGCGAGTAAGACAGTTATCTAGGGTGCGAGCCAATTTGTATGGGCCGCACGGCTGCATCATGACCTCCACGACAGACTCTTTGCTCTCAACGCGAACGTCGGTGCGTAAAGTAGCAGCTTCAAGCGCATCGATGGCGACGAAAATGGCCACTGGTGCTCGTTTGTCGACAGTTCGCATGTTGCGTATCGCGGCGAGGTATTCGAAGGACGATTCTGGGCAGATTACAAGGTCAGTATCATTGCCCTCCCACACTTCAGTCTGTATGACCTGCATCTTTAGATGCTCAGTAAGGGTGTATGTCAAGGCGGTAGTGAAACGCTCGAGGGCTCCTCGGTTTGGAGACGTGTCAGCGGTTTCCGCGTCGGTGCGCTGACGATGCAGTATACATATACGCCGACCTTTAAATTGTGGTAAAGTAGCCAGGTACTGCTTGCGCAGAGGGTCGTCAACAGAGGAGCTTTCCGACTTGGCCAACGAAAGTCTGACGCGCAATTCCGTTCCTGACGCTGGATCACTTGTGACGCTGATCTTTCCCCCGAAAGAATCGACGATCTGTCGAACGATGCTGAGTCCTAATCCAGTGCCAGAAGAGTGTGAGTTTTCCTGTTGAAAGGGCTGGAATGCCCTATTTGCAAGGAACTGTTGACTCATCCCCCGACCCGAATCTTTGACAGCTAGATGAACAGTACGTCCAACCCCGTCGTCCCCTTCTGGGGTAGTACGAAGCGATACGTGAATATGACCCGCATCGGTATGTTTCAATGCATTTCCTACCAAGTTCATCACGACTCTTCTCCACGACCCCGGGGAGAGGTTGTAGATCCAATCATCTTCACTCGCAATGTCGAGGATGATATACCGATCGGTACGGTTTGAAGATGACACTGCGGTACTAGCGTCTGACAGTGTCGTCTCTGCCTCTGATTCGAGGTCGCCCCAATCGACCAGTTGAACGACGGTGGGCGACTGACCCAAGAACACGGCTTCAATTGTTTCCTCTGTCACACGCTTGAGGTCGACTGGCGGATGATGAGATTCGTGATGTTGTTTTCGCCTCTTCCGCGGCTTTGACGATATGTTGATTGCTTTTGCGCTCGTGAGCGTCTTAGTCGACTGGTTCTTGTAGGTCTCAGTGATTTTTGCATAATCTAAAACGTGGTTGATGGTGTCGAGTAGAGTCTGACCACAGGCACCTAGAGAATTGATCATCGACACTTGGAATGTGTCTAGCGCAGTATCCTTGAGAAACTCCAAGGTCCCCAAGATGCCATGCAAGGGTGACCGCAATTCGTGGGAGATGGACGCTACGAAGGATGTCTTTACCTGCGCGGTGGCAATCGCATCCAGGCGCGAGAGATCCCTCATCACCGAATGTCCAAACACTTTGAAATATGCGAGGTCTACCCTGTGAGAAAGCCTTCGGTCTGGACGATTGCTCCAGCAAAGACAGCCGGCAAACCACCGTGACCTTTCATAATCCCAGAGAGGAACGAAAGCAACGCTTTGGGCTTCAGGCAGCATGACTCTGAGCGCCTTCGCAGTCTGTACCTTTCTGTCAAAATCGAATGTAGTCTTTACTGTCTTTTGGGATATTGCTTCGTTCAAGGGTAGTCTGCCCTGGCTGGAATCGGAATCATCAGTAGTGACGACCTCCCCGTCCGCAGTGATGTCGATGACCTTTCCGGAAGGGTAGGCGCGGAACATGCGTGCCAAGTTGTTCTCAGATAAGGCTTGATGTGCAGGCGTCGCATCATCACCTTCAAAGTCAGACCGCTCAGGAGTGGCAAAGCCGAGTATTTGGCAGGTCTTTTGGGGGCAGCGAAGAGATGACTGCCCATGTAGTGGAGAAGAATAGCTGCCTTCGTCTTCGTTGGATGATGTCCTGTAACCGGACGAGTCGTCCGAGTTCTCCCCAGATGTGGCACTATCGTGTTGCTCTTTGCCAAGACCGATGACTGAGGCGTCGAGAATTAGTACACCGTCCAGGTCGCTGGAGGTGAGCATAGCGCTGGCGGCTCGGGCGAATAGAGAGCGCGAATTTGTAGGCAATATGCTTTCCTGAAGAGATCCGACCTTATTTTGTCGGTTGAGGGCGGGCGTATCAGTGTCACCCTGCGACGGCTTTCTTGGTTTCGCAAGGGCGGGGGCTTTTGGCTCGGGTGTCAGCTCGGGTAACTCTAAACCGTTTGTCGAAAGCTGCCTTTGACTCTCATTCTCATAACCTCTCGTGACCGAGCCGCCATCTGCGAAAGAAAGCAGTGCTCGCATCAACACCTCGCCACGTTGATTCTGCTCCCTAATCATGCACAAGTCCAGATACTCTACGATGGTATCGGCAAGGTCCTTCAGATGCATAACATCCTTCTCAGATATATCGGCGTGGGGTTTGTCGTCCAACACGCACAAAGTGCCTATTATGGCATGTCTAGTGCTAACAAGGGGGACTCCAGCATAGAAGCGAATATAAGGAGGACCGATCGCATATGGCTGCTCGGAAAAGTTTTGATTCTCGGCGAAGTCGTTGATGGTTGCGATGGAGGACTCTCCTTTTAAGAAGTCTGGGGCTTCGTCGTCCTTCTTCAACAGTGAGTCGTACGCACCCCAGTCCCGC
Source organism: Corynespora olivacea (assembly GCA_019202945.1). Lineage (NCBI taxonomy): Eukaryota > Fungi > Ascomycota > Dothideomycetes > Pleosporales > Corynesporascaceae > Corynespora > Corynespora olivacea. The sequence continues at coordinate 160,576 of JAGQEM010000009.1, forward strand.
GGTATGCTGACAGTACCGAGCCAGAGCTCCTTGTGGGCAACATTGGTACGATTCGAGCGGAGAAGAAGGTCGGGTGTAGCTTCTGCGAGGATGTATTCTCGACAATCGTCAATCAACGACACTGGATGCGGAGATACAAGGTCAGTGCGTGGTTCCCAGGTACTCCTCGGCACAGGACAGGACTCACCCATTGCGCGATTGACACCTACACGCCTACAGGCCGATTGAGCAAACGCGGTGAGTGCAGCATCCTTGGACGGTTGGGGTACATGACCGCTGAGCACGACAAAGCGGTCCGTGGATCCTGACACGTGATCGAGGCGGGGAATGTCGCGAAGCAGGGCGCCGTAGCGTGCGGAGACCTCACGTTGGCGTCGGTCCTCGGTCATGGGCTTCACAGATCGTGTCTGAGCACTCATTGCGAACGATGGGACAGCTTGGTTGAATTATCTAGGCACCCAGGTCTGCGATGTGGTGTACGCAACTGACGGCGTGTCAGTCCACGCCACGCAGCGGGAGGAGCGCACCACGTAGACCCAGAGCAACGCATAGACAAACGACGTGGTGTAAGGATGATCGGATAATTGAGTGGACGTAGCTGTTGGCAGTTAGAAATAGAAAGAGGAGAGAAGGTTCAGAGGTGCAATGTGGATAGGTAGGAGTTTGAATAAGCCGCAAAAAGATTGGAGGACTGCCACGAGGAGGATGTGCTACAATCACGGGCGAGCGAGATCTATAGTAACTAGAACATCGAGTCCAGATGGGTCTAGCGCATTGCCGATGGGTTTTCACCATGCGCAGTCGCGCCGTCACGCCGCGCAGCCTCCTGTGTCTCGGAAGACATGTGATGACGTAGATGCTACGCGATGTGGCCATTCCGATGCTACCTTGGTTGGGAGGCGCAAGAAGTCGATGCAAACGGTTGATGCACGATAGGAGCTGCTGTGCGAATGGTGGCAAGAGAGAAAAAGTGATATCGAGAAGTGGTCGTGGGTGGGGGTGGAGGCGCAGCGAGGCGCAGTTGGATGAGATGACGAGAAAGGCAGGAGGGCGATCGATCACGTGACTATATCGCCACTCCCCCAACACTATGCATATACATAGAACAAAGCTCAGCAATCAGCATGCGCAGTCTTTGCTTCTGCGTTGAAAAAGAATGATTGTAACAAGGATGATACTCGGACACTTTTGGCACTTCAAAGCTTATTTGTTAATCGTCGAGGATTCCATCGTCATGATCTCTGACTGCCGATATCTGGCGGACCAAGCATAACATGCTACGCGCTTATATAGTACTCATGCGCGTCGGTGGTCTAAGAGTCACGTTGTGTGTCACTCTCGGAGGTTCCTTGGTGGGTTAGACTCATGTGGCAAATGGTCAACACCAGACTGTAGAAATGCCGTGATGATACAATTTGTACGTGATTTGTATGAGATGGGTATCATCCAGCCGTAAAAGTTGTTGTTGCCGTCGTTATCATGGCATTTCTGAAGGACTTGGCGAACTCCAGCAGCCATGTGTGACGCTTGGACCGCCGATTTTGACTATTCTGGCGAGTCCAGACAGGATTGCATCACGGAGCAAACTAGAATTCAGTCGATGGATGGATAGATCGATCGGTTGGTTGCTGGTAGCTCAATCATCGGAAGTACGCATGCGTGTGAGAATTCTATCTTGGAAATCCTAAGCTAGGTACTTCTAGCACTAGCGTGAAAACATGGAATCTGAGAAAGCACACAGCAACACAACGCTCGTTCTTCGCTCGAAAAATTCTTTAAATTATGCGACAAGTTCTCTAGTGTTAGCCATCTAGATGCCTTATTGCCTATGTCTAGTTCCAGCAACACGCTGTAGTGGCACGTGATAGGTTCGCCCGACAAGACTTGCCCGCTGACAAATGGCCCTATCCTTTCATATACCCACCCCCAAGGTCGCGACTTGCTAGGTCCAGCACGGAATTGTCCAAAATGCACGCCCAGAATGTACAGCCGGTGCTCCGATGCGCGCAGTGCAAAAAGCCGTTCGATAAGCGTAAGCCAACCACATGCAGCCCAACCTAACGCACGTGACTCTTACAAATTCCATCGCTGACAGAGCGTCTTACTTGCAGAATCTACTCTAAAACGCCATGGGTACTACTGTCGTTCTCGAAATGGCACTCCTAAAACCCGAGCCCGATCCTGTGCCTCCTGCGCGGCAGGGAAGGCGCGCTGCGACAATCACCAGCCTCAATGCTCAAGATGTTTGGCAAAGGCAATTCAATGTCATTACCCGGAGAAAGCCTCTGCTAGAAGTGAAAGGTCAAAGACTGCGCAAAATAAGGATGCGCCCATTCATCACGAGAGTCATGTGCCACCATCAATCTCAGATCCTTTGCCCATCGAAGCCCGTCTCGAAGTGAATAATACCGGTCCGACGACCCTCGAGGATATATTTGCAACCCATGACCCTGACCCTGACTTTTCAAGCTTTGGACTAGGATCATTCGATTGGCCTGAAAACGATATCCACTTGAACAACTTCTTAAATCCACAGCCACTGGACACAAAACCCCCTCAACATCCCATCATATCGCCATCTTCGGATCTAGTCCGTATTAGTACGCCGCCGGAAGATCGGATTCTTCAAGGGAGTCAAGCGATGTATGCAAATAATCTTCTGAAATCACCTACTGTTTTCATGCGATCACTCATACCCAAGGCGACGTTCCAGGGAAGCGCGCAAAGGACTACAAATCTCATTCTTCACACGCTGAGATCGTACCCTCACGCGATGATGCACAACAAAACACTTCCGCCCTTCATACACCCAGAGTTCATATCTCCTGGCGTGGAGGAGAAGTCTGTGGAGCCTTTGTCCAATTGCATCAGCCTCGTCCACATGATCAGCAGTAAGGTGCGGGGAAGTCGAAAGCTGTTCTGGATGAACGTGAGACTGGAGTGTGAACGTATCCATGCAGAGGTGTGTATTCTGTGTCAATAATCACAGGCCTATAAAGACTGACGCCTGAGAATAGCTCATGGACTTGGACAAGTGGCAACTTCTTACTGCCATGCAAGCCCTTTCTATCTATATCATCATTAGACTGGATGAAGGCGAAACAGAAGACAATAATTTCGATTATCTCCTCATACCGACTGTATCTGTAAGCAACCTTCTCGTCTCGTTTATACATCAACCGTGCTGATGCACGCAACAGGCAATAGCTCAGCGGATCATGTGCCTGGACGTGCAATGCAATACTCCCTCAGCTCACTGCTCTTACAACGGCAAACCTACATGGGAAGACTGGATCTACGAAGAATCACGACGACGACTCGCCGTTGTGATGCGCGTGGTGGGTATGCTTGTTTACTTCGAACCTACCGCGATGTGCACTCTCCAATCCGATTTGATCCTCGCACCACTACCGAGTCGAAAAGAACTCTGGGATGCTGGGAATGAATTGAAGTGGGACCAAGCAATTGCGAATAATACCAGTGTAACGAGTGCGTTTGCGTTGGCTACGAGCGGTGATTTGGTCAAGTTGAATGATAGTCAGGTCTTTTGTGCGGACACAGTCCTCTATTGTAAGGATTTGCCGGATGCGGATGGTAGAAAGAGAAACATGGCGAATTGGGAGGAGTGGTGCTCGGGCATGGATAGCTTTGGAGGCTTGGTAATGCTTGCAGCTTCTTTGCTGGGGTGACGGCATTCAATTGCTTCTAAGATGTTTGTTTGCACAGAACCTATGTCCGTTTGTCATACGAGCAAAATTCTTAACTTCCAAGACCCTTTCATTTGGACTACGTGCACATACGTGCACATTGGAAAGGATGAACAGTTGGGTTTTGGGATGAATTGGGTGGAACGCGTCACTACACTAGTCGACCAATCGCGTTCCGTCACAGCAGCAAACGAGAACGAGTACGAGTACGAAGCTAACCACAATCTTCGGGAACATCAGTGCTACTTCAACTCCTTTTTTCGGTACCAAACGAAACGCATTCATATAGTACATGATCTATAGAAGCCATCCGCGCCGTTCAGTGAAAATATTTTTTATATCTAAACGCTTCAATTTTCCCTCCTACATGCTATCTGTATCGAATAGCAACAACAATGTTTCGCAACACACTCCCATTAGTCGGCGTTGCTACGCTCCTGTTCCCTCTCGCGGCCAATGCACAGAACGTGACGGTCCCGGTCACTGAGCCCTCCGACTTCGCACCTGTGAATCAACCCCCCCAAATCGCATGAACCTTCCTACTTTCCTTTTCCATTCAAAAATCAGTCTCTCTATCAACTAACAACATAACCAGTGCAATGCCCTCATCTCCGCCAACCTCACAGACCGTATCCTCCTCCCCACCTCTCCCCTCTACGAACCTCAAGTCCAATCTTACTGGTCCACAAACGCCCGCCTCCATCCCCAGTGTTTCTTCCTCCCTCGCACAACTGATGAAGTATCTCTCGCCATCAATATCCTTTCTTCTCTAGGAACCTCCTACTCGGAAGTGACTGATCAAAAAGAAGACTGGCACATCGCCATCCGCAGCGGCGGTCACTCCTTCCCAGGCAGCAACAACATCATCAAAGGCCTCACCATCGACTTCAGCCACATGAACAATTCGTGGTACGATGCTTCGACGAAGCTTGCCAGCATTCAGCCCGGCGGCCGCTGGCGCGATGTCTACGCAAACCTCCTAGATACCGCAAATGTGACGGTGACAGGGGGTCGGGATGGCGATGTCGGCGTCGGTGGATTCTTACTTGGTGGAGGGAATTCTTATTATAGCGGGAGGAACGGGTTTGCTTGCGATACCGTGGTGAACTACGAAGTCGTGCTTGCGAATGGGTCGATTGTCCAGGCCAATGGGGACGAAAACGAAGAGCTATTCAGGGCCTTGAAAGGTGGCGGGATGAACTTCGGCATCGTAACGAGGTTCGATGTACAAGCCATGCCGGCAGTGGATCTCGCGTACGGGCAACACGTCATGGCTGTCAACTATTCGAACGCGGTCATCGATGTCGTAGTTGACTTCACCGAGAATGCCGAACAGACCATGGCCGATCATCTAATCGCGCTATACTTACATGATCCGGATCGTGGTGATTTGATCATTGCCATCCGTGTGAATACAGAGGGCAATTTGAATACTACAAGCTTTGAGGGGCTTACGAAGACTCCGGCGATCAGGGAGAGCTGGGGACACATGAGTCTTGCGGCGGCGGCGAATGCTTCGCAAGTGCAGAGTGGAACGACAAATACCGGGTTTACGCTTACGTTTCGAGATGATCCGGAGGTCATGCGGCATGCAGCGATGCTTCAAGACGAGATGATTGCGACTCTTGGCTCGAAGATTGGAAATGAGAACTTCATATCTCAGTTGTTCTTCCAGCCATTGCCCGCTTATTACAGGAAGCTCGGCGAGGAGAAGGGTGGGAACATGCTCGGCCTTGATCGTATAGGCGGAAACGCTATTCTTTGGACCGCTGGTGTTGCGGTCATCGGCAACAATGCTACGGCATTTGACGTTGCGGAGGCTGAGCTGAGTGCCGTAGTGGACAGATTGAAAGAGTTCACGGTGAGAGAGGGCAAGCAGGTAGATTTCGTGTATTTGAATTATGCGGATTCGACTCAGGATCCGCTTGGTAGTTATGGGCTGGAAAATCTGAAGTTCATGAAGGAGGTGGCAGCAGAGTATGACCCTAATGGCTGGTGGCAACACATGGTTCCCGGTGGATTCAAACTCTCCAAGGTCGGCGTATGAGACCAAGGATGGAGATAATGGGCGAGGAGGGCAGAATTGTGGACTACATCTTAACCTGGAAGAGTACCACTCTACTCGTCTTCAATCCAAAGCGTTCTTGCCTCACGGCATCAAAGGTGAACTGAAGATGGATGTTGGTATGGGGCATGGTCTATAAAGCGGTCATCAAGCATGTCTCTCATACTCAACATAACCTTTATACTTAATAAAATCCTAGAAATATCGATCGAGAGCAGCCTTGGGAGATATTCGTATCCTGGAGCGGTTTTCGTCCGTCCGTCCGTACTGCTGATAGCGTCCGTACTGCTGATAGGCACGCTCAACGTAATCAATATTGAACAGAAGTTCGAAACACCACCGCTTTGCCAGCCTTAATATTTTTGTACTATTTTGATTATCGTCATAGATAGTCATTGTTCAAAGTCACTTCGATCATGTCAATGTTGTTGTCGATCGCCGTCGAGTGGGTAGGTTCCCTCACCTACGCACGCACCCGTGTTGCAAGGATTCCAATCCTCACCGGTGCTTCATGCGCGTGTCGACCTGTCCTCGTATTGACGCGGGGTCAGCGCTTAATAGAGTAGTGTGGCGGGCGGCAGCCTAGACGTTATCAACTCCACTCCAGTACATAATAACTCTACATCTTGCCACTCTTTGAGTGAAGACTTTTCCAACCCGCATCCAGATACCTATAACATTTCGACACTTTCCTTTCAATCGCCCTCTTGTATAATCATGTCTCCAGGTATTCACGACGATCCGACCGCCGATGCGGTTTCCCTCCACACCATCGCCGAGCAAGCCGACGTGTATGCTGCGCAGGAACAGGAAGATGCCGACCTTGCATATGCGATCGCACTTGAAGATGAGGAACAGCAGGATTTCATCCGCTCGCAATCACAGTCACAATCCCAGTCAGACCACACCGCAGACGAGGTAGAAGTGCAGACTCCCAACGGCGACGACGCTCTCCCTCCTTACCGCGACGATCCGGATGAAATTGATGATATGAGCAATCTTCCGCTATATCGTGATGATCCCAGTGCCGAACCAGTTGATGGCGAACAAAATGTCGATGTCGAAACAGCGACGGCGGATGCACCGGCACGACGTTTCCAACGTTTGACGAGAATACTTCGGAGGCTGGGGAAAATATGGCTCTGCGGCGCTCTGATCACATTCATTCTTTCCGTCGTAATCGTTGTCGGCGTCTTCGTTGCGGCCCTGGTATTCGGAAAAAAGAACCTGGCAGCCGATGCCAAGGAAGCAGCGTGGAAGGCGTCGCTTTCCACTGATTACAATCTGCAGCTTCCGAAATTGTATCCTGCGCTTGAACAAGGAGCTTCCGATAAGTGCAAGAGTATGTGGCAGACGCACGCCTCAGCCTTGAAGTGCCATCGGATGATTCTTTCTCCAGCGTGGGACAATGGCGATGGTGATGAGGTGGAAGCGGCCGGTGCGAACCCATTTCTATATGACGAGGACGTTTGTACAGCGGATTGTAGAAAATCGATCCAGCTACTGGACACCCCAATGCTGAACGGATGCAACCTCCGCACCGACCGCTTCGACCTTTTGAACTATGGAAAGGATGGCCGAGCATACTTTAACATTAGTAGCGTTGAAGGGGGTCCCCGGCATGTTGTCAAATCCCTTACAGAGCGTTACGAGAGGTTCTGCGCTTCTTCGCCAAATAGTGCGAGGAAGAGCTCGTGGGGCAATTGCGCTGCAGATCTGTGGATGACGTGGGGCGTCGTTGAAGGCAAGAATCAGGCCAATCTGAACGGCTTGGACAAATTTCTAGATCAGACGAGTGAGAAGAAGGTCATCCGGGGCGGATTGCGGAGAGGAACCGTCCAAGTGGGCGAGAAGAAGAGGGACTACAGCCTGTCAATCGGATCGAGGAAAGTTGGCCCGGGTACTGGAGAGACAGACTGCTCATATTGCACCTTGAACTGGCTGGAGAGAAAAATGAAGAGCTTCGAACATGGCGCGATCCTCGATCCTCAGTCTGGCGGAGTGGTAGGCTTTTCGGAGTTTCATGACAAAATGCGTGGCGCCATCAACAGATGTGGTTACAAAGATGGTGGGTTGGCACTAGGAAGAGTGTACAGGAAGTGGGAGCAACTTGGATGGTGGTGTCACGGGAGGCCGTGCCATTCGGACGAAGTGATCTCGGATGATGTAAGGGCCTTGCTCCACGGCATGCAGGAACAGGATTCCCCGCTTCCCGATCTCCGTGAGCTGAAGCGAACGAGTTCGGCCTCGGCGAAAGACGCCGTCCAAGCTTTACACGACGGATTGAGGGACCTGCCGTGTTCGATATGGTCCAGACCAAGCACACTCATTAGCGACATCATCCCATCGCAACACCGCATTGAGCATCTTTGCAGTGATCGATGCCGCAACGCGGTTGATAGGATGCAGCAGCTGCACGGAGAGAAGTTTGCTCACGTACAAGGTGTTCAAGAGCGGCTGGTCTTCGACGCATGGGATGGTGTGCGCAACATGGTCAACAAGACATGTCTAAATCTAACACCACAGGCAGTTGTCACTAGCAAGACGTCTTTCTGCGCACCTGGGTATGCGGCTGTCAATCTCTCTGAACAGATATTCACTTCTGAGGGTCCCCCAAGATCTCTCATCTTGTCCTCATTCTCCGCTGCAATCGTTAAGATGAACCAGAAATTTCGATATGTTGTACCTTCGCCTAGAGATGAAGAGGAAAACGCAAACATGATGAGACAAGTTGCGGAAACATATTGCAACTCATGCGCGGGAGGATTGTTTATCGGGAACGAGCCAGACTTCAAGAAGACGGTGAACGAATTTCTGAACGACAAGAGCATCGATGGGCGGGAATATATACGCACAGCAAAGAAAGGTTGGGAGGTATGTGCTAAAATGATGGGAATCCGTATGTCGCCATGGTTGAAGAAAAGCATGTGGAAGGAGATGGGATTGGATAAGTATGATTAGGGCCTGTTCGGTATGACGAAATGGAGCCTCCAGATCAGCTTCACATGACTGAGTACTCGATCTAGTGGTCAAAAAGATGACGTGTTCGGTCTAGATAGAGATCTGGAGGCATTTCTGGAGGTCCATTGCTTATACCAGAGTGGGCGATATGGGGACTTCATCTGATCTCTACTAAGTATCTCAAAGTTCTTTTAAATTAGATAGAGGTGCTAAGTAGTAAAGTGTTCTTAGTAATCTACTTAGCCCGTATCTGTCGCAATAATCTGATCAATCTTAGCGTGGTGTTAAGAGTTATTAATGGTTAATAAGCTCACGCCTGAGCTGCTCGTAGCCAGTGTCAGCCCTCATTCCTTTGGCAACTACTTCTAGCACTAGAGTGTTAAGAAGAGCCTCCGCTGTAGCTAACAACTATAGCTGACGACTATTTACAACTCACTATACGCATTGGAGTGCCCTGTAAGGGCATTAGCGATAAAGACTAAGACACCTCTGTGTCTAATTAAGATAGTACGGGGGGGAGTGTTGAGATAGGCGGTGGCGATGACATTGTGATAAAAGGTTCAAGGCAGTGAGTACAGGGTTAAATTGTTAGTATCTAACAGTACGATCTCTGGACCTTCGGTGTACCGAACACGACCCTCCATCTCAGAATCAGCGCCGATAATCAACTGAGCCATCCCTTGTACGCCACGGGCCGATTTCAACTCTAATTACTCAGCCATGTGAAGCTAATCTGGAGGCTCCATATCGCCGTACCAAACAGGCCCTTAGGCGGATGTCAAGGCGTGAGGTATCACTGTTAGGCGGGGGCTGTGTGGCGTAGGTGGCGCTAGGAGTCATACCATTACCTCCACCTTCATACCGTGATTTCATCTTCTGTGTCTTCTTTAAATCGACTAAAATTGTCTAAGCCATGCGATACACGAATCACTCGGTTTACTAGCGGAGTTGAATAGTCTCGATCTAACCAGCACTCGGCCGTATCTCAAATAAGCCTGTGGCGGTGCGCCTCTTTTCGACTACAGTGCCCCCCCTCCCGGCTCAAGTGTGTAGCGTCGAATTCTAGCCAATCCGATCTTTAGGAAAAAGCACTTATAAGGCCATGAGAGAGGTAATTCACCGTATTTTGGCCCAGTAATTCACCGTTGTAAGGGTAAAGCAGGGTGGGGGGCACTAAGTACTCGCCCCACTCGCGCGAGTCATCGAGGGCTGAAGGGCGGGGCATGCAGGGATTATCGAGCATTGAATACGAGACGTAACTAGACAAGTAGTAAACAACCTCCATATTCGTTCATCGCCATAGCTCATCGACATCACCGCAACTTTATCCAGCATGGCCGACAGTACCACCTCTCATGAGGTCTATGACCTCCTTATCCTAGTCGATTCTACATACTCAATGTTCAACTATGTTGAATCTCTCCAGACCTCTCTTCCCAAGGTCATTTCCATCTCTAAGCTCACCAACAGCTTCTCGCGTATTGGCCTTCTCGCCTATCGTGACTATACTGAAGCGAATCGTGATCAAGACAGCATGCTCGAGTGGAGTGGTTGGTGTGATCAAAACGACAACACCGATGACCAACTGGCCGAACCTCACACTTCTCGGTCTATCGATAACGTTGCGCTCATGAAATTAGCGTCCCATTTAGAGCCCATTGGAGGTGGTGACTATCCCGAAGCCACGAAGACCGGACTTGCAAAGGCATACGAGCTCATGCGCCCGGATGTGACCACTATCATACTCCTTTACACCGACGCACCGCCTCACTGCTGGATGGTGGCTGACAAGGACCCCGGCAGCAACTACTTTTCTGAGCAAGAAGCTCTGAAGAAGACCAATTCATACGGAGGCTTTGGCCCATACTTTGCGGACTGGGTGAGCGCTGCTAAGCAGCTGCATACAGGACAGCGCAAAGCACACGTCTTCTGCTTCCTGGACGGGGACCTTCAAGATGACGTCTACAATTCGGGATACTACACTTACCTCAGCGCAGTCACCCGGGGTGCATGCCTTTACCTAACGGACTCGAAGCCGCATAGTATCGCGCAAGTCACTATCGATGTGCTGCTAGCTTGGATGGGCGCTGAGAAAGCAGGCGCTGAGCGAGAAACGATGCCAGCCAAATTGATCCGATATAAGTATGGTGGAGACTTGAAGAAGATCAAAAACGAGAAGGACATCGCCGCCAACTTGTACTTTTGGGCGCAAGAAGAACCCTTCGATAAACCCAATATGACGCTTTCCACCATGGCTGCCAAAGCCCAGGCCCGAGCAAAGGTTCAGAAGCGAATGGAGGAGAATGTTGCCAAAGTCAACATCGATACATCGGTGCTGAAGAAGTACCTCCCCAAGAAAAAGACGTTGCTCGGAGACTTTGCGCAGCGGTACGCAAAGGACGAGCAATATAAGAAAATGGTAATGGAGCAGTTGAAGATCATTATCGAAACGGACGTGACGTCCATGTCACTCAATCCTGTCTTCGGAGCTTTATGGAGGGCAGTGTGTAACGATCGCGACAATCCTGCTCGGGATGAGATTATCACTGCATTCAGTCTGCACGTTGAGAGGATCGGGGATGCAGGAGAGCAGTCACGGATGAAGAACTGGTTGGAAGAGTCGTACGACTACGCAAAAGACATCCTATCCGCCCTGGAACAGGTCCCGGAGGATGAAAGCTTCCCTTGCGTCTACCTCGATCCTACCATTGAGTTCACCCTGGCTAAGGAAAAGGGCGAGAGTGATGACGAAGAGGATGAAATCAACCGTCCAATCGCAGCTTTTCGTCGAGATGAGCTTTTAGAGATCGGCCGGTCCTGTGATGGCCGTATACTTCGCCGTCTGGGAAAAGTTCTCACTCAGGTCACTTTCGCTGCGTCTGAAGGCGGCCTGCCAGCCCACATCGCAGCAACGACCAATGCAGAGGTCCCCAAGATTCCGCTTGCCCTGGCAGCTCAGAAGTACGGACAGAAGTTCTGGAAGGTATTGCTACACGTTGTACTCCCAGGAACAATGCTCTCGGCCCGTCCATCTGTAGTGCTGGCTGCATTGGCTATTAGAATAGGGGTAAAGCCACTCTTCGAATCTGCCTGTGCAGCCATGATGTTCTGGCGCGACAAGTGGAACAACCTCCAGGTCCCCGAGACTTGGAACTCAAGCTGCCTTGGCCTTCTTCTTGACGCTGATGCAGAATACCGGAAGCAAATTCAGGATAGTGGCAAAGAAGTATCAGAAGGACTTCTTTTGGATTCTGACCGCGAGCTTTTCTCTCGATTAGTCACTTACCAACACGCCGGAGCTAATTTGCTGACAACTCTCACCGCCGAAGTCAGCTGGACTCCTCAGAAGACACTCATGCCTGTCGGTTACGTTGTTGCCTGCCGCGGGTGTGGATTTCCCCGATCAGTCACCATCATGAATCCCAATGGGAGATGTGGACTCTGTGAAGTCAACGACTGGACCGATGCTGAACAGAGGAAGAGAGCTATATCCGCACAAGTCACCAAGGAGGATACTGCGGCATCTAATGCTACTTGGGTAGAATGCAGCACGCGCTCCTGTCGTGCACAATATGTGTGTTACAATCCTGGCGATCTTCGTGTACGTGCCAAATGCTATTACTGTCGTTCGCAGAGCAAATCGCCTGAGACGCAAAAGAGTAATGATCCAGCGCCAAATTTGGAGTGCACAAGGTGTCTCAGCAAAGTCATATGGCCCAAAGGATGGCAAACAGAGGCACCGAAGCCATTCACCTGTACAGCGTGTATCAGCAGTATAAAAACTGTCGTCTCCACTGACACCAATGCCAAGGAGATCTGCGAAGAAAACGGGCGAAGTTGGTTTCTCCAAGACAAGAATGGGGTCCTGAATGATCCGTTCAAGCGAAGCGTCTTTCACACCATTTCCGCTGTTGGACCCGAGGCCTTTGTAGCCAACATCCAGATCCTCCCCAAGCTCGGTTCAGAATCCATCCTCACCCTCGGCGGGAAACGCATCCAGAATCAACCCTCTCTCATCGCCGATCTATCATCATGGATCCAGCGCCGGAAATCCGAGAAATCCTATTGCAGTCTCTGCTTCTCCACATTCCCCAATGCGCGTCTCCTCCCAGCCTGTCGTCGCCGCGGGTGCCACCAAAAGATTTGCAAAGATTGTCTCAACGGTTGGTACGGTCTCAACACACCCGGAACTATCATAAATACGGCTGCAATTTTCTGTCCCTTCTGTCGTCGTCCACCCGCCCCACAAACACTGGCTGCCTACGGCAAAGGCATCCACGCAGTCGGGGACTTGATGGCAGCGATACAAGAGAAAGGACAATGGATACATACCTGGTGCGCTGACTGCGGTAAAGCATGTCGGTACATGGAACGGCAATGCGCCCATGGAGCTCCAGATCCAGTGACAGGTTGGAAATGCGAGATTTGCTCCGCCTCAGAACTCGAACGCATACGCATTGTCGAGGAAGAAGCACGGAAAGCTCTTGAACTTGCCAAGCGTCTTAAGGCTGGGAAACGCGCTGCGGCTCAAGAAAAGGCCAAGAGAGATTTGGAGAGGGCAAGGAAGCTAAGGATTCAGCTTGAAGTTCCCGTCAGGGAGTGTCCGCATTGCCGTGTCCCGACGCAGAAGACGGTGGGCTGTGATCATGTAAGTTACACCGCATACAAAAAGGATCGGGATTTTATTGATGGTTATTTAGATGACTTGTATTTGTGGCACGCACTGGTGTTGGACGTGTGGGAAACGCGAGAGTGCTGAGACAATATACAACCACATCTCGAAAGCGCACAAGGGGTATTCTGTACCTGGACTAGGCTGGGACTTTGAAGGTTATGAGTACGATTATGATTACGATGAGGGTGGGTGGTGAGTTGATCCGGGTGGTTTAGTGTGCTGGACTAACTGGGACTTAGTCCCTGCGGTTATCGACCTTAACGCAATAACGCCAACATATTCGCACATCTCTTAGCATGCCATTAACCAATAACATGGCGCATCAGCACCCAATTCACCTCGGGACCTGCTCGTATTGGATAAGGTCCGAAGTGACGCGATATACGCTACACTCTTTCCAGTTGTTCAAATGCGAGCGTTGGCATGTCGCACTTCTTCAACTCGCTGCGTTTTTCGCAGTCGCAAGCTTGAAGGGACTCGAAGGGAGTGGCATGCTATCTAGCCACTGGAATACATATCGCAACACATTTGGATCACAGAAATCGCTGTTTTTTCAGGGTGCAGTTAGGGAAGCAATCGGTGACCACCAACTCAAAAGCAACCGAAGGATCAGCACCATTTGCCAAAGAGAAGACGAAGAGATGGTACTCATGGAGCGCCGCACGCATAGTTCGACAAAGGCCGCATTGAACTGGAATACCGAAAACCACGGATTTCCCGGCGACGCCCAGCGCACCAAAAACAAAGGGCTTTCGCTGGAAGCATCGGCAGAATCCCTCTTCTCAATCGCAACCCGAACAGACATATCCCCATCGATCGGTACCCTCCTCTCCGGATTCCAGGTCTCCTCTCTCAAACATTCGCAACTTGGTGAACTTTCCGAATTAGTCTCTGAGCGTGGTGTCATCTTCCTACGCGATCAGTCCCTTGATCAAGAATCTCAAGTCGGCATTTCCCAGCACTTCGGCGACGTGGGTAAAGATTCGACTCAGGGGAGTGCGCAAGATGATAGCGAAGAGGAGGAAAGTGAATGGCACATTGATGCTAGCTTAGACGGTGCTGCATCTGGTTACTCTATTCTGCGAGTAAGCGATGAACATGCTGGAGGTGCGGAAACGGCCTTTATATCGCAATATGGACTCTACGACTCCCTGAGCTCACCTATGCAAAATTTCCTCGATGGCCTTTCCACAGTCAACTTCTCTCGCCATCAGAGCCCTGCTGTGCGCACACATCCGGTGACCAAACTCAAAGCACTGAATGTGCTTCCTGGTTCCAGGATCAAGTTTGTGGAGTTGAAGAGGAAGGAGTCAGGCAGGTCTTCAATCCACATGCACGCTTCAATAAGAATGAGGAGCTAATATCCAAAACAGATAATATTCTACACTTCCTGGATTTCCACATCAACTCCTCGGACGCACAGACGGCGCGCTGGAAATGGCAGGCTGGCGATGTTGCAATCTACGACAACGGATCCACGGCATACAGGCACGTCTCCGGCCACCCCAGTAACTTCGCAAAGACAGTCTCGCGGGGGGCAGAAGGTAAGTTTTCTCCCAAACTCAGACATAGCAAGTCAGCGTCCTGAGCAAAATGACGCAGCGCACTTCGACCCGGCAAGCGAATCCCGCACCCAGCGCTCTCAACGCCTCGCCCAAGAAGCAAAAGACGAGCAAGAGAGGATCCGAGCGAGGAAAGCGCGATTCAACAACACGCCGCTCCGTCGGATTCTCTCACGACAACTTTCTCCCGAGCTAACCCTCCTTTCCGCGCCGCAAGACTCGACCCCGTTCGTCCCAGGGGCAGAGAAAGAGCCAAGTCGTGCAGACTCCGTCCTATCCGATGGAGGGGAAGTTCAATCCAGCGTGAAGCAGAGCGAGGAGAGTGTAGGTCAGCGGACTGAACGCTGGACCAAGGAAGTGTACGTCGATACTTGCTGAGCATACATACATACCTTGCGGGAGACTGACTACCTGACGATCCTGCAGACATGCCGAGTTTACGAGTCCCACGCCAGCGCCGGTCCCAGTATCCGCGAAGAAAAGCAGAAGCAACACGCCGCTCCGGCGCATCATTGACCGACAGGTGTCGTCTCATGGACCTCGCGGGGTACTGGTGAAGTGAGGTTTTTTTCTGCGCCATGTACGGGCCGCCTACTATCCGGGCGCAGAAAGAAAAAGAGCAGGTTTCGGGAATGGAATCTCGTGTATGATCATTTCGCAGTAAGTCTCATAGAACGCTTTGGACGTATGAGATGTTAGGTTCCGCGATCTCGTTTTGTACTTTGGAGTCGGCAAATTGATATTCTTTCATACTCCTGCCTTTTTCAATATCGCGCTCATACAAATTTCGATCAGTCGTATAAGGCCGCGAAGCATACTTCTCCTCACGCACTTACCGCGACAAATTGGACTGTTCGTACAGTTGGATGATTTAGGCTTAGACTTGGGAAGGGTACGTGTAAGTGTGAAGGGTAGGCAAGGTGAATGGACGGTCGGAACCTGCAGATGCTCGGTATTGGTATATATATATATACATGCATTTAGAGCTTAGACTATTTCTTCAACACACACACACACACACGTGATATACGCGTTTGCTCTCGGGTAGTTCTAGTTGGGGAGCAAAGGCGACGTAGTTGACTCTCACCTTCACTTCTGCTTCCCGTTTTTCCCCGTAAGCCTCAGACTCAGACGCAGACGTAGACGCAGACGCAGACGCAGAATCAACCTTCCTCTCCTTCTTCGCTATCGTTGATAGTCTGTCCCCTGCTTCTTCATATCCGCACCATGTACGCGACAAGATCTACTACCGCCACGGGCATGGCCGAGATCCTCGATCCTTCTCTCACACCCAATGACCCTCCTCTACCATTTTCACCGCCAGAGCCGCCCGCCCTCTCGAGTCCGCCAACCCCGTCGGTGAAACTGTTCCGCACCGTTCGCACGCTCCATCGCGACGATAAAAGCGGCACCTACCTCTGCCTCCCACGTCGGCTCCGCCCCACAGAGACATTGACATCATACAATGGTTCTACACACCCCTCCGGTCGCCATCCTATGCACAACCTTGCTCGCACACTTAAAGAAGCGCCCCGTGCTCTGCTTAAAGATGACATCGACTTCGAGCACGCGGCACAGCTGATCATTGTCAAAACGCATGTCGAGAGCCAGGTACTGCGAGATGAGGGGGAATTGATGGAGCTCCTGCACAAAGGGAAAGGGGAAGAAGCAGGGCCCTCACAGCACTTTATCGGCTCATTCGTTCTGAGGGCGCAGTATACAAGCGATGCGGTAGACTCCTGGATCTGTTTACGTCCGCAGTTTGGTCGTTCGTTGGATGAGGTCTTGTTGGATTCGAATTTGCAAGGTGGCCCACTCGACAAGGACGTCAAACCCATCCCCTCGTTCTTCGTCTGGCATATCTTCCTCTCGCTGTTGGAAGCTTTATCATCTCTCCATGGGTTGAATGTTACGAACAACAATGTCTCTTTGGAGAACGTGGTCCTTGATCCATATCCTATGCAGGGGCTGAATTGGTTCAGGAATTGGCCGGACGTCGTGTTGGTTGACTTCAGCAAGGCAGAGGGGTTGGGTGAGGACACGGCGAGAGACGAGGTTCGCGCGTTCCTCATGTTGGTGGTGAGGATCGCGGACCAATATAGCGATATCGCTGTCTTACGAGAAGCGGGAGTCGACATTCCCAGCAGTCCATTGGCTCAGTTCTCCGACGACGTTAGAGGAGTCTTGAATCAAGGACCAGATATGAGCATCGAGGACGTGAGGAAGCAGTGGAAGAAATTGGCGATTGCGGAGCGTGAGAGAGGGCCACAGCAGTTCCCCGAGGAGATGCTGTGGCTGGCCAAGAGTGAGCTGGTGGGTGCGGATGAATTGGCGAGGGCGCGTGCAGAGGTTCACAACTTCTCGACTGGGATGGAGGAGTCGAGGGCGTACGACAGGGCGAGACAGGAAATGCGGTCTGTGGTGTATCGGACCAACGTAGAGATGCGGGGGAGGAGGGTGGCGAGAGGTCTCTTGAGCATCAAGTTCAGCCGAGAGAAGGCGCAGCTGTTGGGTGACATGAGGCAAGCAAGGAAATATCTGGAAGCCAAGTGCAAGCAAACGGCCGAAGATTGACGGGTGAAACAAGTACAAGATTGGAAAAAGGACAATGATGGAATGAGGGCAAGATAGATAGATGGTGAATGCTATTCGGGGCCTCGTTGGGGCTTTCTTCCACGTGTAGCCGTATCACGTGGGCATACCTCATACCTTACAGCCACTCTCGCGGCACTGCTCTTTCCGACCACGTCCTCTCGCCTTCCCAAGCCAGCCAGTCCGACCTCGTTGTCGGTAGCAGCCCCATGCCGTTCACTTTCCAGATTCCAAGCGCCAACATGAGCATATTTGTCAATACGTAGGTGATCTTCACGATGATGAGCCGGCTGGACGTGTCGGGGGTCTCGAAGGGGGCGAAGGTCTTTTGCAGGGCAAGCACGGCCATGATGGGCGTCTTGAAGAGGGTGAAGACCATGAAGATGGAGAAGATTTGGAGGGTATTGCCGGTCATGTACATGCCTGGTCATGTTAGATGCGAGGAAGGAGCGGGCGCGGGAGGAAAGAGCGGGCAAAGAAGAGGAAGGGGCGGGCAAAGAAGAGGAAAGAAGGGAGAGCGGAAAAGGAAGGAGCGGGCGCACCGATGGCGTTCATGGGCAGCTGTTTGGCCGGCGCAATGGCAAGCTCCCACGCCTTCTTGATCTTGAGCGTGTCCATCTCCTCTGGTGTCGGCTGCTTGCGTGTCGACTGCTTAGCTGACAACGCGCGCTCTTTGCGGGTGAGGGCCGCTGTGTAGCCGGGCGGGTCCGGGAAGACGGCATTTTTGGGCTTCGTGGCGGGCGCCGAGTTGAGATCGAGCACCCATTGCGGCGGCGGCGGCGGAGGGGGAGTGGCGGACATTTGGCAGGAAGCAACACCACGGGGACTGCAGCTACAAGCTGTGCGGGTGAGGGCGACAACGGCAAGATAGGCGGATGAGGGCGATGTCTTGCGAAGAAGTGGTCGTGTTTCGTGGAGTGGGTTCCGTTCAGGTGGTCGGTGGTGTTGAGTGTGCTGACCCACTCGCCCCCGGCTTGGCAGGTGCAGCGCACCTCGCTCCTTCCGAGTCCCGCGGCGCGATTGCCTCTCTCCAGAATCTCGGAAGGTGCGGTCCACTGCTCACTATTGACCATTGACTCCTGACGATCCACATTTCCATTCCCCCTATACAGCAATCCCTCGATTTCTCCATGCAGAACTGATCTCTGCAGCTCTGCCGAGCGCCAATTCCACCCCATCCACGCGTCTGGAGGGTGGCTCACCGAAAGGGAAGAGGGGCTGTACATGCCGTCGTGCTACAGCGACAGCTACAGCTGCTCTGTACCGCTGGGCACATGCATATCGGGCCACATTCACCACGAACACGAGATAGCTAGCCACCATGAGCGCAGCCGGCCAGGATGCGAAGCTCTTTGCGCGGGTACGTCCACGTCTATCCATGTTCTCTGCCTCTGCCTCTGCCTCTGCCTCATATCTCACTTGATCCATCACCTATTGCCGTGCCGTGCTTGGAGTAAATCTGCCATGTTCCTCCCCTATGCCTTCGACAGCCCACGCTTACACTACCTCCGCACCCCACAGGGCAAAGTCGCAGAGCTGCGCCTCGAGCTTAACAGCGGCACCAAGAAGGACAAGAACTTCACCGCGAAGAAGACGGCCCTCAAGAAGATAGTCGCGAACATGACCATGAGCAACAACGACATGGTGGCCCTCTTCGGGGACATCGTGGGCTGCATGCACATCCCGAGTCTGGAGATCAAGAAGATGTGCTTCCTGTATCTGGTCAACTATGCCCGCATAAAGCCGGACATTGCCCTCAAGGCATTGCCCATCATCCAAGAGGACATGCACGACAACAACCCCCTCGTGCGCGCACTTGCCCTCCGGACCATGTCGTACATCTACGTCCGGGAATACGTCGAGGCGACGGTGCCCCACTTGAAGAACCTCCTGCGAGACACTGACCCCTACGTGCGGAAGACCGCTGCCTTCTGCGTCGCAAAGCTGTACGATCACGATAGACACATGGTGGAGCAATCCGACCTGATTGAGAAGCTGAATGGCATGCTGAGAGATGAGAACCCCACCGTGGTGTCGAGCGCACTTGCCTCGTTGATGGACATCTGGGAACGCTCCGAGAATATCAAACTCACCATCGACTACGCGAGCGCCTCCAAGATTGTGTCCATTCTCCCCGACTGCTCGGAATGGGGCCAGACATATATCCTGGAAGCCATGATGAACTACGTCCCGCACGATACCTCCGAAGCCGCCCTTCTTGCCGAGCGAATATCGCCCCGCCTCTCACACTCGAATTCGGCCGTCGTCCTGACCTGCATCCGCGTTATCCTCTACCTGATGAACTACATCGCCGACCAAAAGGTTGTCACATCACTATGTAATAAACTTTCGCCACCGCTCGTCACCCTCCTCTCAAAAGGACCCGAGATTCAGTACCTGGCCCTTAGAAATGCGCTCCTCATTCTACAACGGCGGCCCGAGGTGCTGAGGAACGATATACGCGTCTTCTTCTGTAAATACAACGACCCCATCTACGTCAAGGTCACCAAGCTGGAACTTATTTTTATGCTGGCGACAGAGAAGAACATCAAGGAGGTGTTGACCGAACTGGCTGAGTACGATCTCCTCCATCCTATCCTTGTCCTGTTTTGCCTGATGCTGACGAAGGTAGATATGCCACTGAGATTGACGTCGACTTTGTTCGCAAATCCGTCCGCGCAATCGGCAAGCTCGCCATCAAGATCCCCCCAGCGAGCCAGCTATGCATCTCGACCCTCCTCACACTGGTCAGCACGAAGGTGTCCTACATCGTCCAGGAAGCTACCGTCGTTATCCGCAACATCTTCCGGAAGTACCCCAACCAGTACGAATCCATCATCAGCACGCTCTGCGAGAACCTCGACTCGCTCGACGAGCCCGAGGCGAAGGCGGCCATGATCTGGGTCATCGGACAATACGCCGACAGGATAGAGGACAGCGACGTCCTCCTGGACGATTTTCTCGACTCCTTCCGCGAAGAGACGCACGAAGTGCAACTCGCCCTCCTGACCGCCACCGTGAAACTCTTCATCCAGCGCCCTACGCGCGGCTCCACCCTCGTCCCCAAGGTTCTCAAATGGGCCACGGAAGAAACCGACAATCCCGATCTACGTGACCGAGGGTACATGTACTGGCGGCTGATGTCGTCTGCCCCCGAAATAGCCAAGAAGATCGTCATGGGCGAGAAGCCTGCCATCACGGCCGAAGAGTCAGAGAAGCTGGACCCGGGCACGCTTGAAGAAATGTGCCTCAACGTCGGCACGCTAGCGACCGTCTACCTCAAACCCGTGAATCAAGTGTTTCGTTCTGCACGGCCGAGGAAGTTGCAGGATTCACCTGCATTGCAACGGCACGAACTTCCCACGGTCAAAGCTGCACAGCAAGCACGTGAACGCGCGGCTGCGGAACGCACGAAACTCGATACTACCGCCACCAATGGCAATGGCACGCCGACATCTACGAACGGAGGCGGCAATATGAGTGCGGCGGTCAGCGACGCGGATTTGTATTTTGCAGGGGTCGGGAGACAGAGTACGTTTGGCGGGAGCCCTGTTATGGCGGAGCAGGGAGGGATGGGTGGTGGTTGGGTGGTCAACCAATCGGCACCCATGCAGGCCATTATGAGCCCTGGCGGTGCAGATGGCAACCAGGATCTACTTCTTTGATGAGTGAATACATGGTAATATTGAAACTGTCTTGCGTGCTCTTGCATGACGATTGGCGGCGGGGTTGGCAGGCGAATACGAGCATGTACTGAACACTGATTTGCGAGAGTTGTGTTCGCCTCTGCGCATCCACAGTACTGGCGAGCACATCACTCGTAAGGAACACGTCTAGATGGTCTGTGACTGCAGGTGCCCGCCTTCAAACACGGCATTGTCCAACCAAACGGTGCAATTCTCGTCATGGGGCGGATGTGCGGTGGTGGTGCGATGGTAAAATGCGGGGTGAGCTTGGACCCTTGGTAAACAGGGTAGGGGTATGACGTACGGGGTTAATCTGAAGCTGTTGCCTGCGTCGTTTTTATACTTGCTTGGACTTGACCTCACCTCTTCGTTTCCTCTACGATATCCCGAACCGACCACATTGCTCGCTGCCTGCTTGCCGCGCCCTGAAGTCTTGCGCCAGAGAGAACGTTGGACTGACGCCGTCGAGGATTTCTTTGTAGGACACCGGTCACTCTTCATCTTGCAGCTCCCATCATGGCCGACTGTATGTATCTGTACCTTCTCTCGCGTGCACGATATGCATGAAATGCATGAATTGATATGAATGGATGGATGGATGAACAAATGAATGAATGAAGTACTGACATCGAGAACTAGATAACCCCTTCTCCCGTCGCGAGGAGCACTCTTCGCAGGTCCTCGTGATCCACCGCGTAGGCACCCTCGTAACCTACCTCATCTTCCTCATTACCGCCGCGTACTACACCTTCAATGCACCTGGAAATGCCCACGGTTACCCGGGCACCACGATCTGGGGCAACAACGCCCCCACGGCATTCGCCCAGAACAGCATCATCACCTCCATCTACTGGATCGCCCTCCTGATCCTCCAACTCGTCTACGCCTGGTCCCTCTACTCTTCGGACGCCGTATACGTGGCCGCAGCCGCAAACATTGGATCGCACTATATTGCCAGTAACCTCCTGCTCTTCGGCTTCGTGCATCTGTGGGTGCGCTCGAACTTCTGGCTCGCCGAGGTCCTGATTGTGGTCAACTTCTTCAACCTGAGTGCTGCCTATTTCAGACACTCGAAGACGCCGAGGCTTATTCACATTGGGACCGTTGCGGGTCCATTGGCGTGGAATTTCGTCGCCCTGTATTGGGTTGGTGCACGCGCCGTGGGAACGAATCGATTGGCCGCACGAATCGTAGCCAACATCTTTATTTGGGGGATCCTCGCATACGGCGCGTTTTTCTTGGTCGCTTTCAAGGACTACTCCATCGGCTTTGCTCTTTCCGTTCTCGCTTTCTGTAGGTCCCCTTCCCTTTCCCCGCTGCGTCTTTTTAGCATCGGAAGATGAAATCAAAGAGAGATTTGCTAACTCTGATTGAATAGCAACCGGTGCCGGCCAGTTCCTTACCAAACTTCCGATCCTCCAACTCCAATGGATCTTCGCCTTCACCATCGGGGCACTTCTCTTTGTTCTGAGTCTGGGTGTCGGGTTCCCCGAACTCCTTGGCAAGGATAAGGTAGGAGGTGGGGAAATTGTCTCGGAAGATCGCGAACGGGCTCCTTTGCTTGCGGACGAGTGAGTTAGAAAACGTACATTGATTTATATCTTTGAACTTTGAACTTTGATCTCCCGAGTTTCTTGCTCGTCGGAAAAGTTCTCAGTTCTCAGTTCTTACATTCCCTCTTTTTCGCCTCCTTTTTGTTTGATTCTTTGCACAAAGTTTTGTTAACTTGTTCCATTCTTTCATTGATCCTAACTGTGAAAATTAAAAGGGATAGGGATAGTAGCAGCACCTTGGATAGCAGCGGTGGAAGCAGTGCCACACTCGTTGAGCCGCCAATCGCTTGGCCGTCCGACTTTTCTTTTGGAGGCTTGAACAACCGACAGACCCCTTCTCATTCTCGTTCTCCTTCTTCTTCCTCGCCACCTTCTCCTTTTTCTTCGGGGTAGGAAGTGCGGCTTTTCGTCATACGTCATGGTGTTTTGGGATGCTTTGACGAAGGTTCGGAACGAGGAATGGTGGTGATAGTATAGCATTGCAGGATACCCTTCTTTGCGAAATGAAAAGTTTGCCCATGTATTGATCTTTACGAGCTTGACAGGGTGCAGGACTTGGGACTTTGGAGATTGAAGGGGATGAGTTGGAGAGCAACTTACGGCATTAAAGGCACCTGGAAACATTTCACAACTCTCGTTTCCTTCCATCATCCTACACAACAATTCCATTCACGAACCTCCTTGATGATTTCTTCCAGCTTCCGATCACGTTCCTGAACCACCTCACCTACAATACCATTGATCCTCCTCACAATATTCTCGTCGCACTGATCCACAACCTTCGCCAATACACTCCCAAACCGCTCCTCCAGCCCACTAACACCAAGACGCACTATCTCTTCCAGTTGCACAGATTCTCTACTAGTCGCCAGTTTGAGGAACTCCTCCAATCGCTCCTGATCAGAGTCAGCCAAGGTGAAATGCACGTTACACTGTACCACGTCGTCGGGCTCGGGCTCGAGCATACTACGGATGCCCTCCCCCCCGCGACGCAGCTGCAAGCTCGTGAAATAGAGAACATGGTAGAACGATCCGTTTACCGCGAGGTCTACATCTTCAACCGTAAGGTCATCAATATCAATCAGCTTCACCACCGGAAGAGCCTCGGGCTCGGACGCAAGCTCCAGCATGACATTCTCCCCAATCAAATCATCCACCACAAACCCACCTGCCTCGTCAAGGAACTTGCAGGCCTGGAACAGCGACGTGTAGACGTGGAGGGCCAGGGGTAGGGGCAGGTGCTTGTTGGTCGGACGGCTGGACGCAGGGTAAAGTCGATTCCATTCGGAGCGGACATGGGCAATTGTACAGCCGCGTATCGCTTGCATAGAGTACCACGCCTCGTTTTCCGGCTCGTCGAGGATATGCGAGATGTCGAGGAAGTGGATGACGTTGGCGGAGGCGTCTGGGGAGGTTAGTTGCGCGGCTTTGATGCGGGAGAGGGTGGTGTGGGCTTGTGTTCGGTCGGTGATGGTGTCGCGGTGGTAGGTTTTGATGGCTACGAGTTGCGTTGTGGAGGGGTTGTTGTGAGGTGTGCAGAGGCGGACGGTTCCTGCGCCGCCGGTTCCGGCGTGGAGGAGGGGGGTGTAGAGGAGGGAGGCGGATGGTGGAAGCATGGTGTCGGTGGGGAGGAAAGGTCAGGGGCTGGGGGACCCTGTGTGGGTGGAGGTTGAGAATGGTTCGCGTTCTGCGTTGTCGTTGTGGTGTGGTGTGTTGTGTTTTGTTGAGGAGATTGAGGCAGAAGGGAAAAAGGGATTTTATGTAAAGGTTGGGTGGAGGTCTGCATCGCGTAAGGAGGTGAATAGTTGTGGAACTGTGAAGTGAAATGTGTCGTCACGTTATTTTTCACCTTGGGTCAAGGTTCTTACACAATGAGTCTCTTCACTGCTCTATTTGAAGAAACGTCCTCTTTGTAATTACTATCGATGGAGTTCTTGCTTGTTGAGTCGGTGAACCTCGTATATTAAATATCTTTGCTCCGATAATTCGAGCTGCACTTTCTATCCCATAACAAAACTGCATTGAGTAGCTATACTGGGAATAATCACCCATGCGTTAGGGAGAAGGGTGTTTATTCTACCATGAATTTAATTGGTGGTTTAGTATTGGAAATACTTATCTAAGTACAATGCTTACGACGAGCCGGGGAGACTCATCTTCCTATAACCTTTAGGAAGATAGAGATAGGAGAAGTGAGTTATACGTATTAGCAAGAATCTATAGAAATAGCACGCGGACATAACCTGAAATCATTATACGAAATATACATGGCCCTTTTAACAATCAACGACGGAACTAGCACTTTTATATAATCATGCATCCTACAAGGCTATCACCCGAGCCCATATACTACATATGCGCAGATAGCACTACAATTAAGGACTCATTCACTCTCTACAGCAACCTTATCTCGGTGAGATTCTAATCCATATACAAATCTCTGTAGCTTTACTGTGTTGCGGGCAAGCAGTTCCTCTAAATCATGAAAGTAGTTCTCGCGTTGACGAAAAAGACGGCAGTACGAGAGTACCTTAATTAACGTAAAGTACCTTATAAATGGGTTCATTCAATACAATAAACTTAATGTAGAGTTACACGCCTATAGTATATA